>CM038215.1:184755075-184875429 GCA_021442155.1 Cymbidium sinense
GCTCAGTGGTCTTGTAGCCTTCTGGCCTGGTGGCATCTTTGGGGGTCGTGCTTCCGGGTTTTGTGTCCTGGTTTCAGCCTTTGGCCTATTCAGTGATCAGTCTTAGGGTCTTGTGCTCTCAGTCTTTTACAAAAAATCAAGCAAACCCGGCTTTAGGTTATTTAGTTTTGTTATTTTTTATTTTCTTACTTTATTTTTATCTTCTTACTTTATTTTTATTTTATTTAGGTTTATTTTAGTTAAGGTTATTTATTTTAATTTAGGTTTTTATTTTATTTCTCAAGTTTAGGTTTATGTTTATTTTTTTAGTTTAGTTTTATTTTTATTTTATTTTTAGGTGTATGTTTTATTTTATTTTACGTTTAGGTTTATGATTTTATCTTATTTTTTTTAGGTTTAGGTTTTAGGTTTTATTTATTTTAGGTTTATTTTAGTTTTATTTTTAGTTTAGGTTTAGGTCTATTTTAGTTTATTTTATTTTATTTTGTTTAGGGTTTAGGTTTAGTTTATTTTAGGTTTAGGTTTTATTTTATTTATTTTAGGTTTAGGTTTATTTTATTATGTTTATTTTAGGTTATGTTTTTCTAGTTTAGGGTATAGTTTTTATTTTTTATTTATATTTAGGTTTTATTTTCAGTTTTATTTTTTAGCTTAAGGTTTTTATTTAGTTTTTATTTTATTTTTATTTAGGTTTAAGTTTAGGTTTTTATTTTTTTATATTTTTATTTTATTTGAGTTTAGTTTTTTTATTGATTTTATAATTAGGTTTTATTTAGTTTAGGTTTAGGTTTTTAGGTTTTTTTTGGTTTGGATTTCAGGGTTTGGGGTTAGGTTTAGGGTTTTGTGTTTTAGGATCAATTTTTAAGATTTAGTGTTTAGGGTTTAGAAATTTAGGGTTTAGTGTTTAAGGTTTAGGGTTTATAGTTTAGGGTATATGGTTTTAAGATTTAGGGTTTAGGGTTTAGAGTTGTAGGTTTAGAGTTCAGGGTTAAGGGTTTAGGGTTAGTTTTAATGTAGGGTTAGGGTTTTTTTTAATTTTTTTTTAAATTAGGTAAATTTGTAGGTTTAAGTTTATTTAGTTTATTTTTTATTTATTTTAGTTTATTTTATTTTTTATTTATATATAAGTTTTTTTTTAATTTTTATTTTGTTTAGTTTATTTATTTTAGTTTAGGTTTTTTGTTTTAGTTTATTTTCTTAGGTTTAGGTTTAGGTTCAGGTTTATTTTTTTGATTAGATTTATTTTTCTTTTATTTTTCAAGTCTAGATTTTGTTTTTTATTTTTAGGTTTAAGTTTATGTATTTATTTCATTTTTTTAGGTTTAGGTTTTAAATTTATTTTTAAGTTATAATTTTTAATTTAGGTTTACATTAATTTAAAGTTTATTTAATTTTTTTTAGGGTTTAGTTTATTTTAGGTTTAAGTTTAGGTTAAGTTAGTTTTTTAGGTTTAGGTTTTGGTTTTATTTTATTTTAGTTTAACTTTATTTTAGGTTTAGGTTTAGGTTTTATTTAGTTTTATTTTATTTTATTTTAGTTTTTTTATTTTTATTTAGGTTTGGTTTTTATTTTATTTATGTTTTTTTAGTTTAGTTTAAGTTTTTATTTATATTATTTTAGTTTAGTTTTTTATTTTTTATTTTATTTTCTTTTTAGGTTTAGGTTTAGCTTTTAGTTTAGGTTTTATTTTATTTTATTTTGGTTTAGGTTTTTTTATTTAATTTATTTTTAGGTTTTATTTAGTTTAGGTTTAACTTTTTAGCATTTTAGTATTTAGGGTTTAAGGTTAGTTTAGGGTTCAGGGTTTGGGGTTTAGGATTTTTTTTTTGGGAAACCCCATATAGGGGGAATGTTATTGCCACAAAAAATGGGTTACAAGGTCCTTAAAGGGGATAAACTCCAGAACTACTGCTCAAAGAGCTACAATCAGCCTAGAGAGTAAATCCCCTATCTAAGTACATCCAAAAGCAAAAGAAAAGAGTTAAGCAAGCAAAATATACAAATTGATTAACATATATAAGCAAATGAAGGATAAGGGTCAATGTTCTATAGGATGTGAGAATGCATGACATAATGGAGTAACGAAGAGAAAAAGAAAAGCACTAAGATTATAAGAAAGAAGTTAACAGGTAATGAGAAAGTGGTAACTGAGAGCAATAAATTCTGAGAATGGTAATAATAAAGAGGTGTGATAAAGGTGGCTCAGGCTTAGTCACCCCAAGTTGGGCAGATGCAAATATGAGAATCCAAACTTTAGTAGAAGGGTTACATCACAAGAGGTACTACCAAACCAAAAAGGAGTGAAATCATCACAACCATCATAGCAAACAGATAGCCATTTGATGAAGATGTTGATCCATAATACCGCAAACATAGGCAAAGCCAGATATCTGAGTAGAAGAAAGAGTAGCAAAGAGCAAAATGGGTAAGGGGATCACATGCAAATTATATGTCATCATATTAGGCTCCATGGCATGATAATCCTAACTCAAATGAAAGAGAGCCATCAATGTCAAGTCATCTAGATTTTTAACCAGATTTAAAGGATTAATGAGACCAGCAAGAAGAGTCACCAGAGGGAAACAATAGAAATTCTACTGTAAACCAGCCAGGCAAAGACAAGAGCATGGAATTAACCCCATTCTAAGCCTAAAGGACAATAATAAATAAACAGTCTTGGTAAACAGTCCAGTAAGCAATTCAGGGTTATTTCCCAGAAAAGGATAATCAAAGAATGTAAGTAATGCGGCTCTTAACAACCTCCTTGTTTCAGAATTAAGAAAAGCAATTATAAAGGGAAATAGCAAACCCCAATCCCAAATTACCATAGGAAATGGGAATATAGCAACAGATAAGAAGAGATAGGTAAAGGGCAGCTCCCCACCACAAACAGCTCCAATAAGAGACAATCAGAGATAACACCACAGGATTAGCTTGCTTATCATCATACTCAATACTCCAGTTAAACAAGAAGAGAATGTAATGTAGCTCTTAACAACCTCCTTGATTCGGCAAAGATATCCCAAGCCCAAATAACCATAGAGAATGGGACTACAATAGCAGGTATGAAGAATCAAGTAAGGGGCTGATCCCCACCATAAATAACTCAAATAAGTGGCAATTAGAGATAACACAATAGAAGCATCTTGCTTATCATTAAACTCAATAATCCATTTCATCCAAATATGATAGTAATATCGATAATTGGCCATAAATCCATCCATTGAGATTAAAGGTAAAAGATTAAAATCAAAAGAGGCAAAAGCATAATCACAATGATCTTACAAATCTAGCATAACCAAGAGGGAAAAGATAGAAAGATGAAGTTAGTCAGTTTATGTTAATAAACAAAACCCAAAAGCAAATAACTAATGTGCAAGAAACAAAGAAACAACCATAAAATAACTCTGGATAAAGGACCCGAAATCCAAAGGCCAACAGGATAAGCAATAATACAATTATTACCCCCACTATATGAAACTCTGTTAGAAGGCAGATAAGTAGAATGAAAACTGATGGTGTTCAAAAGATGATCAGCTGAAAAGTCCCTCCAGGTAATAATCAGGCTGGCAGCTAAACCCAGATCCTCAGTTAAAGCAAACTACATTAAGGAAGTCCAATCATGTAAAGGGATAGTAAAATAAATAACATCAAAATGACCCTGCTGAATAGGATGGACAACCCCAGAAGCAAGAAGCCGGACAAAAGATTCAAGATCGGATACCAACCCCTAAGATATAAAATAGCAGCAAGTTGGCCAAAAACCAACCCAATCAAAAAAGAAAATACAAAAGTTAATTTCTAGATAGATAGGAAAAGCCAAGTCTAGCAGAGTGGAAAAATAGCAAAAAGTGAAACCAATGCGATGGAAACAAGAAAATAAAAAAATCAAAAGACTAGTAATACCAACAATCACAAAGATAACCTGCTGGATAAAGGACCCAAAAATCCAAAAGCCAATAGTGGAGAAAATAGAACAGTTAAAGCACCCATCATATAAAACTCCAATAAAAAACAAAGTAGAGAGATAGAGACAAAAGGGGTTCAGAAGATAACCAAGAATAAAAGGACCCTGTAGAATAGGAAAGACAACCCCAGAAGTAGTAAGCTGGGCAAAGGAATCAATGAGCCAGTAGAGTGAACATCCAAGAGAATAAATAATAGCAAGATGGCCAAAAAACTATGCATTGAAAATAGACAAAATGAGGGTGGCCAAAGCAAATAGCAAAGCAACTCCAAAAGAAAATAGCAAAGCACCCTGCTGAACAAGCAAGACAACCCCAGTAATAGTTTGTTGAATAAAGGATTCAATGTTCCAAGAAATCCAACAACCAAGATAAAAAACAACAGCAAGTTGGCCATAAAACCTCCCAGACAATATAGAAGATAAGTCCCAAAAGAAAGGAAATGATCGTAAAGCTAGGAAAAAAGTGGATCGAAGAGAGAACAATTAATAAAGAAACAAACAACAAAGCAAAAGCCAACATCCATTCAATAACCTCAAAAGTCCAAAACAAGACAATCCAAAACCCCAAAAGCATAAGCTAAATTCCAATTAGATAGTTGGATAATCATAGAGATGTGCCCAAATTTAATAGAGGCACAGGGGAAAGGACAGCAAATGAGTTGATCAGCTACAGCCTAGAAGGAAGCAGCAAAGAAGTTCAGGAGAACAACAAGCAACAAATAGCCAAAGACCATAAGGTTAACCTTCAAAGAGATCTTAATAAAAACAATAGAAATGTTGTTCCTTTCCTTACAAGTAGGAAAGAGGAGGTAAGCATACAACAAACCAACCCAAAAAGTAGTAATTAAAACATCAGGAGAGATATTGCATCCAACATAAGATACACTAGCAAGTAACATAGGTACAACATAGATTACTAAGTGGTTCAAAGCAAAGTCATCTTTGATATCCAGCCAATCACAAAATATTATGCCAGCAGCTAATCCCACAACATCAATAATTTTGGAAGTCCATAGATAATTCCAATCAGAGAAGGAGTTATAAAAGCAAGTAGTAATAGCTCTCCCAGGATGTGGAGATAAGGATATGAAACATAGTAGAGGCAACAACCATAATAAGGAGATGAATATCTTAAAATAGCTATAAAGATATACAAAGATATAGTTAAACATTGAGGCAAGGATCCCATAATATAATTCCGTGAAAGAGATAAAATCTATCCCTATTGATCAAAGAGTACAAAGAACAAATAAAGCATTAAATAATATATCTCCCGCAGCAAAGTGAACACTTTATCGATTGATAAGAAAACCCCAATCAAGGTTGGGGGTAAGTAAACCAAGTAGATGTCAACATTTCTTAGGTTTAAGGTTTTTGGATTTAGGGTTTAGGGTTCAGGGTTCAGGTTTTAGATCTAAGGTCCAAGTTTTAGATTAGGGTTTAGGGCTTTTTGGTTTTTTTTAATAGAGAACAAATTCAGATTCAACATTTCTTCTATTCAATTTTATCAACCAAGTAACACACTAAGTTTTATAAGACACAAGCGATGACATAGATAAAAAATGAGCATGCATAGAGAAAATTAGAAACCCTAGATAACTAGAACTGTCTCCATTGTAAAGACATAGTTCCAATAGATTGGATGTTCTTTAGTTTCTCCAGTTCCCATCAAAACCACCCAAGCCTCTCGAGTAGTGTGATCGGCCTTCATATCCTCGATCTCTCCCTCCGCCACCATGACGGTTGTAACCTCCATCACTCTTCCCGCCTCCATAATCACCACATGTCCCACCACTACCTCTCTATGCACAGCACCTCTAGATCCCCCACCACCACTACAATAATCGCCGCCTCCATCTTCACCTTCACCATTAGACCTAGACTCAGCGTTGTTGACGATGACATTCCTACCATCAAGGTTCTGCCTATTCTTAGGGTTTATGTTTAGGTTTATTAGGTTTTAGGGTTTAGGTTTATTTTTAAATTTATTTAGTTACTTTAGGTTTGGTATTTGGGTTTAGGGGTTGGGTTAGGGTTTAGGGTTTAGGGTTTTGGGTTATGCTTTTTTTAGGGTTTAGGGTTAGGATTAGGGTTTAGGTTTAGGTTTGGTTTAGGGTTAGGGTTTGGGTTTATGTTTGGGGTTTAGGGTTAGTTTAAGGTTTAAGGTTTAAGGTTTAGGGTTTAAAGTTTAGTGTTTAGGGTTCTTTTAAATTTAAACCAGAGGTTTTGTTATTTAGTTTATTTAGTATTTTATTTTTATTTTATTTTATTTTATTTTACTTTAATTTAGGTTTATTTTTATTTTTTATTTTAGTTTATTTATTTTAGGTTTTTTTATTTTAGTTTAGGATTTTATTAGTTTATTTTTTAGGTTTAGGCTTAAGTTTATGTTTATTTTTTAGTTGAGTTTTATTTTTATTTTATTTTTAGTTTTAAGTTTTATTTTTATTTTTATTGTTATTATTTTATTTTTTTATGTTTAGGTTTTAGATTTTTATTTTAGTTTTTATTTTTTAGTTTAGGTTTAGGTTTATTTGTAGTTTATTTTATTTTATTTAGTTTAAGTTTAGGTTTAGGTTTAGTTTATTTTAAGTTCAAGTTTATGTTTTATTTATTTTAGTTTGAGTTTATGTTTATTTTATTTTGTTTATTTTATTTTTATTTTAGGTTTAGGTTTTTTTATTGTAGGGTTTAGATTTTATTTTCTATTTATTTTTAGGCTTTACTTTTAGGTTTATTTTATCAGTTTAGGTTTTGATTTAGTTTATATTTTTCTTTCGTTTAGGTTTATTTTATTTTTTTTACGTTTAGTTTTAATTTTATTAAGGTTTTAATATTTTAGTTTTATTTTATTTTAGTTTAGTTTAGATTTTCTTTATTTTTATTTTTTATTTTATTTTATTTTAGGTTAAGGTTTTAATTTAGGTTTTTATTTTATCTAGGTTTGCATTTTTTTATTTATATTTCCTAAGTTATATTTAATTGGGTTTAGGTTTTTAGGTTTTTAGGGTTTAGGGTTTTAGGGTTTAGGTTTTTATTTTATTTTATTATTTTATTTTATCTAGGTTTGCATTTTGTTTAATTATATTTTTTT
Source organism: Cymbidium sinense (assembly GCA_021442155.1). Lineage (NCBI taxonomy): Eukaryota > Viridiplantae > Streptophyta > Magnoliopsida > Asparagales > Orchidaceae > Cymbidium > Cymbidium sinense. The sequence continues at coordinate 184,762,137 of CM038215.1, forward strand.
AGGTTGTATTTAGTTTAGGTTTAGGTTTTTAGGTTTTTTGGGTTTATAGTGGTTTAGTTTTGTGGGTTTTTTTAGTTTATTTAGGTTTTTATTTTTTTAAGAGAGAACAAATTCATTTTCAACATTTTTTCTTTTTGATTTCTTCAACCAAGTAACACACCAAGTTTTCTAAGATAGAAACAATGACATAGACCAAAAATGCGCAGGCGTAAAGCAAATCAAAAACCTTAGATAATGAGGACTCTCTCTACTTTAAGACCTAGTTCGATAAGCAGCAGATTGGATTGAACGCTCTTCTCTAGTTCCCATCGAACCACTGCCTCTCGAGTAGTGATCCACCATCATATCCCATTTTTCCCTCACCACCACCACCATCTATTAATTTTGGGTTTTATTTTTAGTTTAGTTTTATTTTTATTTTATTTTTTAGGTTTAGGTTTTACTTTTATTTTCAGGTATAGGTTTATGTTTTTATTTTGTTTTTTTAGGTTTAGGTTTTAGGTTTTTATTTTTGGTTTATTTTCATGTTATATTTTTGTAGTTTAGGTTTAGGTTTATTTTAAGTTTATTTAATTTTATTTAGGGTTTAGATTTAGGTTTAGGTTTAGTTTATTTTAGGTTTAGGTTTAGGTTTTATTTATTTTAGTTTAATTTATTTTAGTTTTGGGTTTAGGTTAAATTTAAAAATATATTAGGTTAAAGTTTTTTTATTTAGGGTTTTGGTTTTATTTTTTATTTAGTTTTAGGTTTAAATTTTTATTTAGTTTTTATTTTAAACTATTTTATGTTTATTTTTTTATTTAGGTTTAGGGTTACTTGAGGGTTTATAGTTTAGGGTTTAGGTTTAGGATTTCAAGTTTAGGGTTTAGGGTTAGTTTAGGGTTTAGGATTTAGGTTTTAGGGTTGTAGGTTTAGTGTTTAGGGTTTAGGGTTAGTTTTAGGGTTTAGGGTTGAGGATTTTTTTAAAAAAAGTAAACTAGTAGGCTTAGGTTTATTTATTTTATTTAGTTTATTTAGTTTATTTTATTTTATTTTTCTATTTTTATTTAGTTTGGATTATTTATTTTAGGTTTACTTATTTTAATTTGGGAATTTTATATTAGTTTATTTTTTAGGTTTAGGTTTAGGTTTAGGTTTTATTTTTTAGTTTAGTTTTATTTTTATTTTATTTTTTGGGTTTAGGTTTTATTTTTTATTTTTATGTTTAGGTTTAGGTTTTTATTTTATTTTATTAGGTTTAGATTTTATGTTCTTATTTTAGCTTTATTTTCCCAAGTTTTATTTTTTTTTATTTAGGATTATGTGTATTTTTAGTTTATTTTATTATATTTAGTTTAAGGTTTAGGTTTAGTATATTTTAGATTTAAGTTTAGGTTTTTTTATTTTAGTTTAGTTTATTTTTGTTTAGGTTTAGGTTTATTTTAATTTTTTTATTTTTGGTTTAGGTTTATTTTTAGTTTAGGGTTTAGGATTTATTTTTTATTTTTTTAGGCTTAGGTTTCTATTTAGTTTTATTTTATTTTATTTTAAGTTTATTTTATTTTTATTTTACGTTTAGTTTTACATTTTATTTAGGTTTTTTATTTTTAGGTTTATTTTATTTATTAGTTTAGTTTAGATTTTCATTTATTTTATTTTAGTTTTTTTATTTAGGTTTGGGTTTTTATTTTATTTTAATTTTTATTATATTTAGATTTAAGTTTTTTTTATTTATTTTATTTTTAGGTTTTATCTAGTTTAAGTTTAGGTTTTGAAGTTTTTAGGGTTTAGGGTTGTATATTTTTGGGTTTAAGATTTAGTGTTTAGGGTTTAAGGTTTAGGGTTTTAGGGTTTAGTGTTTAGGGTTTAGGGTTTAAGGTTTAGGGTTTAGGGTTTTAGGATTAGGGTTTGGGGTTTAAGGTTGTAGGTTTATGGTTTAGGGTTGAAGGATTAGTGTTTTTTTATTTATTACTATTTATTTTATTTTTTTTAAAAATTAGGTAAACTCGTATGTTTATTTAGTTTAATTAGTTTATCTTTTATTTTTTTTATTTTTTTATTTTTTATTTTTATTTTTATTTTTCTTTAGTTTAGTTTATTAATTTAGTTTATTTTTGTAGGTTTAGGTTTAGTTTCAGGTTTATTTTTTAGTTTAGTTTTATTTTATATTTTATATTTTAGTTTTAGATTTTATCTTTTATTTTTAGGTTTAGGTTTATGTTTGTATTTTATTTTTTTAGGTTTAGGTTTTAGGTTTTTATTTTAGGTTAATTTTTAGGTATTATTATTTAGTTTAGGTTTAAGTTAATTCTTATTTTATTTTATTTTATTTAGGGTTTAGGTTTAGTTTTATGTTTAGTTTATTTTAGGTTTAGATTTAGGTTTTATTTTTTATTTATTTTTTTCAGGTTTTGTTTTATTTTATTTTTATTTTACGTTTAGTTTTTTTTTAGTTTAGGGTTTAGGTTTTATTTATTTATTTATTTTTAGGATTTATTTTTAGGTTTATATTTTAGTTTTAGGTTTTTAATTAGTTATTATTTTATTTTATTTTAGGTTTATTTTATTTTTATTTTAGGTTTAGTTTTTATTTTATTTATTTAAGTTTTTTTCTTTTTTAAGTTTAGTTTAAACTTTTATTTATTTTATTTTGGTTTAGTTTATATTTTTTAGTTTAGTTTAGGTTTAGGTTCTAGTTTAGGCTTTTATTTTATTTCATTTTCTTACTTTATTTTTATTAATTTTTATTTATTTATTTTATTTTTAGGTTTTATTTAGTTTAAGTTTAGTTTTTTAGGTTTTTAGGGTTTAGGGTTTAGGTTTTAGGGTTTAGGGTTTAGGGTTTAGGGATTTAGGGTTTAGGGCTTATGATTTTTTTTTAACAGGGAACAAATTCAGATTTAACATTTCTTCTTTTCTATTTCATCAACCAAGTAACACACTAAGTTTTCTAAGAAATAAGCAATGACATAGATAAAAATGAGCACACATAGAGCAAATCAAAACCCTAAATAACTATAACTATCTCTAGAAAGACACGCCCATAAGTCAGATTGAATCTTGTTCATCAATTTCTGTTCCCATCGAACAACTCGGCCTCTCGAGTAAAGATCGCCATCATATCTCTCCTCTACAACCACCACGGTTGTAACCTCTGTTAGTTAATTTTAGGGTTTAAGGTTTAGTGTTAAAGTTTAGGGTTTAGGGTTTTTTTTAATAAACCAGTGGCTTTAGGTTAATTTAGTTTTCTTTGTTTAGGGTTTATCATCTAGGGTTTTTTAGAGTTTAAGGTTTTTAAGGGTTTAGAATTTAGGGATTAGGGTTTAGGGTTTAGGTTTGTATATTTCAGATTATCGATTTAGGGTTTAGGGTTAGTTTTAAGGTTTAAGGTTTAGGCTTTAGGGTTTAGGATTTAGAGTTTAGGAGTTTATTTTTAAAATTAAGTAAACCGATAGGTTTAGGTTTATTTAGTTTATTTTTTATTTATTTTAGTTTATTTTAACATTGTTTGTTTACGTTTACTTTTTATTTTTATTTAGTTTAGTTTAATTATAAAAATGAAATAGAGAATTTCATTTTTATTGTCGTATTAGTAAATTTGAAGTTAGTTTTTAAAGAAATGTGGAAAAGCAGGCCTGGATAGTATTCCAATAGAAGTGTAGAAATGTTTAGGAGATCAAGGAATTTCTTGGCTTACAATTGTTTTAATGTCATTTTAAAGACTAAAATGATGCAGTGGAGAAGGAGTTTGTTGGTTCCTATATTTAAGAATAAAGGTGATGCACAAGAGTGTGCAAATTATAGAGGAATTAAGTTAATGTTCCATACATTAAAATTATGGGAGAGAGTAATTGAGCATTGGTTACGATGTGATACAGAAGTTTCTCACAATCAATTTGGTTTCATGCCAGGTAGATCTACTATGGATGCTATACATTTGTTAAGGGGTTTGATGGAGAAGCATAGAGAAATTAAGAAGGATATACATATGATATTTATTGATTTAGAGAAAGCTTATGATAAAGTTTCAAGAGATGTTCTTCAGAGAGTTCTAGAATATAAAGGAGTTAATATTGGTTATATTCAACTCATTAAGGATATGTATACTAGAGCTATTACTTGTGTCCAAACACAAGGAGGATTGACAAAATATTTTTCTATTTTAGTGGGATTACATCAAGGATCAGCTTTAAGCCCTTATCTTTTTTACTTTAGTTATGGATGTTCTTACTAGGCATTTATAAGAAGATGTACCTTGGTGTATGCTTTTTGTTGATGACATTCTTCTTGTTGATAAGACTAGAGGGAGTCCAACAGAAACTTGAATTATGGAGGTCAACTCTGTAGTTCTAAAGGTTTTCATTTAAGTAGATCTAAAACCAAATATATGGAGTGTAATTTTAAGGGAAGTTCTAGGGTAGTATTGACATTAGTGAACAAGTCATTAATAAGTGTGAGCCAGAGATTTATTTAGGCTCTATTTTTCAAAATGATGGTGAAATAGATGGAGATGTTATTAGTAGAATTCAAGTTGGATGGTTGAAGTGGAGGAATGCATCCTATTATTACAGAAAAGTTCCACTTAAACTTAAGGGAAAATTTTATAAGATGGTGGTAAGACCTATAGTGACTTATGGTGCGAATTTGGCCAATAAAAGAGAAGCATAAAGTTAAGTGTTACGTATGAGGATGCTTAGTGAATGAGTGGTTTTACTATTAGAGATATAATGCAAAATGAGTATATTCGGAAAAAGTTGGAGTATTCCGTGGTAGATAAGATTAGGAGAGTCACCTTAGATGGTTTGGCAACATAAAGTGTTGGTCCCATGAACCATTAGAGAGTAGATGCATTAGATTTCCCTTATGTTAAGAAAGGCAGAGGTAGACCTAAAAGACTTGGTTAAGATGTACAAAAAATGATCTTAGTATACTTGATTTAAAATGAGAATCACAATAGGACACAATGGAGACAAGGATTCATATAAATTAATCCACCTAGTGGGATTAAGGTTTATGTTGTTGTTGTTGTATTCATATTAGGTTTATTATTTTAGTTTAGGTTTTTTTTGTAAATTTTTTTAGGTTTAGGTTTTTTTTTAAAGTTTAGTTTTATTTTATTTTATTATTTAGGTTTAGTTTTAATAATTTATTTTAGGTTAAGTTTAATTTATTTTATTTTTAGGTGTGGGTTTTAGGTTTTATTTTCTAGTTTAAGTTTAGGTATATTTTTAGTTTATTATATTTTATTTAGAGTAGGTTTAGGTTTAGGTTTAGAATATTTAGGTTTAGTTTTATTTATTTTAGTTTATTTTAATTTAGTTTAGGTTTAACTTTATTTTTTTGTTTATTTAATATTTATTTAAAGTTTAGGATTTTTTAAGGGTTTAGGTTTTATTTTTATTTACTTTTAGGTGGATTTTTTAGGTTTAGGTTTTATTTAGTTTATTTTTTATTTTAGGTTTATTTTATTTTATCTGTTATTTTATTTAGGTTTTATTTTTAGTTTAGTTTTTTTTTTAATTTTAGTTCATTTTATTTTTATTTTATTTTCTTTAAAGTTTAGGTTTAGGTTTAGGTTTATGATTTACTTTAGGTTTTATTTTATTTTATTTTGGCTTAGTTTATCATTTATTTTATTTTTTAGTTTTATTTAGTTTAGCTTTATGTTTTTAGCTTTAGGGTCAGTGGTTTTGGATTTAGGGTTTAAGGGTTTAGGGTTTAGGTTTAGGGTCTATGATTTAGGGTTTAGGGTTTAGTGTTTTAGGGTTTAGGGTTTATGGTTTAGCATTTAGGTAATAAGGCTTTAGGGTTTAAGGTTTAGGTGTGCTTTTAGAGTTTATGCTAAGGTTTAGGTTTTAGGTCTAGGATTCAGGTTTTAGTTTAGAGTTTTTAGCTTTTGGCTTTTTTATTTAATAGAGAACAAATTCATATTCAACATTTCTTCTTTTGATTTCATCAATCAAGTAACACACGAAGTTTTTTAAGACACTAGTGATGACTTAGATAAAAAATGAGCACGCATACAACAAATCGAAAGCTCTAGATTGTGAGTCACTATAGCACCCAAGAGGGGGGAGGGGTGGATTGGGTGATATTAAAATTTTAAAACTTAAATCTTAAATTATAAATTTTAGTAGAAAATTAATTTTGATTTTATAATGACAGATTCAATTATTAATGCAAAGAAAATAAAAGGGCAAGAAAGTAAAGAGATACAATAACAATAATTTTATGTGGTTCACCAAAACCCCAAAACCAAATTCCACTAGCCCCTCAGAATCCACTAAATGCAAAAATAGCTTACAAATAGTACTCTCCTATAACGAGGCGTGTACAACCCATACAATAATATGTACTCTCCTACAAAGGGATGAGTACAACCCCAATATAAATTTTACAGCACAAAAAGAAAAATATAAAATAATAAATTTTGACAAAATAAATTTTTCACAAATATACCAAGCTATCCAATTCAAAAAATGATCTCACAACTTACAAATGGTTACTTAAAAATTTTGGCTAGATAAAATGCTCACTTAATATTGATAAGAAATAATAAAATAAATATCTTAAAGTGATCTTACTAAGATGTTTATGTTATTACAATTTGTAGACTAATATAAAAATTATTTCAAAATAAATTCACAATATTCTTTTGCACAAAAAAATAAATTTCAGCAAAGAATAATTTGTTTTATTTTTTCCAAAAAGATTCTTTCAATTAATGCTAATGATCACAAAGTACTTAAATAAAATGAGTATATGATAGATCTAAGTATGCTAGTAAGCTTTTAATTAAGAAGAGAGATCTAGCAAATATAAAAATAGTTTTAGCACAATAATTTATTTTTAAATGCTTAAAAATATACTTCTAAAATAGATCTAAGAATAAATGATCTTTCAAAATAAGACTAATGAAGAAATATTTCAAGAAACCAAAATAAATTTGTAGGAAGTTAAAATTATCAAAGTTGAAATAGATCCTACAAACTATAACAAGAGTTTATCACAAAAAAATGATTGAGAAACTTTGATGTGAAAAATAATGTCTAAAGACTAATCCAAAAAAAATATAAATTGGAAAGAATAAATAGATGGTGAAAATAGCATGAACAACTAAAGAGGATTAAAATCAAGAAAATAAACTCAAGTAATTTGAGAAGGCTTGCTTAGTTGAAGATGTTGAAGCTTCCAAACCAAGGATTTGATCTTACAATATTTGGAGAACACTTGGAAGAAAAATCTAAGAATTTTTCTCTTAGATTTGCTGAGGGATTTTGAATTTTGAATGAGGAATGCTTTCATGAAGAGAATGAGGGCTATTTATAGGCAAGAAGCTCATATTTTTAAAATATATCATGCAAACCTCATGTTATCATCTAATAATTTAATATTCAATAAAAATATAATTTATATTAAATAAATATTAAATTTAGAGCCAAAATTTGGCTAGCATGGGTAAGTCAAAAGTAATCAAATATATTCATGTAGCATGCATTCATTATAAAAATTAGCTAATGTTTATAAAATCATAATAAATTAAATTTTAATCAAAAGTGGGTCATGTAACCTCTTAAATTAAAGGAAAAAAATCCAAGGAATCCATTGGAGATGAAATCAGATATGAATTCTTTGATTAGAAAATGACTTTGGCTAAAATACAAAATTTTATATATTTTTGTTAATTTTCACATGTGACATTTAAAAATTATGACATAATATATATATATAATCATAAATATGTTAGTTATCTTATAACCAATAAATTAAATTAAAATACTTAATTATATTAAGAAAATAAAATAATTATACTTAATAGTTTTTATCATTTATTACTTTGACAATTTTAATGTTATGTATGAAACATATAATTGAATGTTAATTAAATAAATATTTTTATAAATTTACCTCATTAAAATAATGTGTTAGGTTGTGAGCAAATTGATTCATGCCAATGAACTCATATGAATAGTCATATAACCCAAAATATTGTATCTTGAGCTTCACATTATCCTTTTCATTCTTCTACTCTTGCAATTTCCTAATGTATTAGATATGTAATTAGTAATTGATATATCTAAACACATAAAAATATTCATTAGAACATCCAAGCATTTGTTTGTTATCATCAAAATTAATCAAATTGAACATGAGGTTAATTAAACCAGCCTAGGTAACTAGAACTGTCTCTACTATAAAGACATAGTTCCATAAGTAGCAAATCAGATCGATCATTCTTCAATTTCTCCAGTTCACATCAAAACCACTCTAGCCTCTCAAGTAGTAGGATCCACCATTATATTTGTGATCTCTACCACCACCACCATGGTTGTAACCTTTGTCACTCCATAACCACCATCGCCTCACCACCACCTCCATATCTTCTAGCACCTCTAGATCCCCCACCACCATTGTGATAATCGTTGCCTCTGCCTTTGCCTCCACTACCAGATCTAGGCTAAGCCTGGTTGATGGTGATGTTCTTACTGTCAAGGTTCTGCCCATTCTTTTTAGGTTGGTTAGTTTAAAGGTTTAGGGTGGTTAGGGAGGTTTGGGGATTATAGTTTGGGGTTTAGGGTTTAGGGTTGTAGGTTTTAGAGCTTTTATGGTATGGGTTTAAGGGTTTTATTTTAGGTTTAGTCTGCCCAGGGTTTTAGTTTTAGGTTTAGGGTTTATGGTGGTTTTAGGTTTAGGGTTTGGGTTAGGTTGTTTAGGATTTAGGGGTTTAGGTTTAGGTTTAAGTTTTTTTTCTTAAATTAAGTAAATTATTGGTATTTATTTATTTTATTTATTTGAGTTTATTTTATTTTTCCTTTAATTAGGTTTTTTTTATTTAGTTTAATTTATTTATCTTAGGTTTATTTATTTTAGTTTAGGTTTTAATTTTAGCTTTTTTAATTTAAGTTTATTTTAGTTGAGTTTTATTTTTATTCTTTAGGTTTAGGTTTTATTTTTTATTTTATGTTTAAGTTTTTGTTTTATTTTTCTTTGGGTTTATGATTATGTTTTATTTTAGGCTTATTTTAGGTTTTATTTCTTCACTTTAGGTTTAGGTTTATTTTAGTTTATTATATTTTATGTTTTTTAGGTTTAGGTTTTATTTATTTTAGTTTGGTTTATTTTAGTTTAGGTTTAGGTTTTGGTTTATTTATTTTTTTTTTTTTAGGCTTAGGTTTTTTTTAATTTAGGGTTTCGATTTTATTTTTTATTTATTAGGTTTATTTTTTTTTAGGTTTATTTAGTTTTATTTTATTTTATTTTATTTATTTATTTTAGGTTAACTTTTTTATGTTTAGTTTTATTTTATTTTTTTTTATTTTTAGGTTATTTTTTTTTTTTTAGTTTAGGTTTTATTGCTTTTATTTTAGTTTTATCAATTTTAATTTTTTTTTTTTACGCTTTAGGTTTAGTTTATATTTTATTTTAAATTTAGGTCTTTTATTGTAAGTATTTTATGTTTAGGTTTTAGCTTTAAAGATTTATTTTAGGTTTTGTTTAGGATTTGAGTCAGGATTAGAGTTTAGTGTCATAGTTTTAGTTTAGGTTAGGATTTAGGATTTGGGGATTTAGTTTTGGGTTTTGGTGGTTGATGGGCCTTTAGGGGAAGGGGTTAGGGGTTTATGGTTTATCATTTTAGTTTTTTCTTTAATTAAGCAAACCGATAAGTTTAGTTTAGTTAGTTTATATTTTATTTTATTTATTTTAGTTTATTTTATTTTATTTATTTAAGTTTATTTTATTTTATTTAGTTTAGTTTATTTTATATTTATTTTATTTTAAGTTTTATTTTAATTTATTTTTTAGGTTTAGGTTTAGGTTTAGGTTTATTTTTAGTTTATTTTATTTTATTATTTTAGTTTTAGGGTTTATTTTCTATTTAGGTTTTCGCTAAAGTTTATGTTTTATTTTGTAGGGTTAGGTTTTAGATTTTATTTTAGGTTTTTATTTTTATTTTAGGTTTAGGTTTACTTTTAGTTTATTTTATTTGATTTAGTTAATTTTAGGTTTAGGTTTAGGTTTTATTTATTATTTTAGTTTATTTTAGTTAAGGATTATGTTTATTTTATTTTGTTTTTTTTTGGTTTAGGTTTTCAATTTATTTTTAGTATTATTTTAGGTTTATTTTGTGTATAGGTTTTAGTTAGTTTTTATTTTAATTTATTTTAGGTTTATTTTATTCTTAATTTTAGTTTTATTTTATTTTAGGTTTTATTTTAGGTTTATTTTATTTTTTTATCCAGTTTAAGTTTTATTTATTTTATTTTAGTTTCTCATTTTATTTTATTTTTATGTTTTGGTTTTATGTTTAGGTTTAGTTTAGTTTAGGTTTTATTTTTTTATTTTTTCATTTTATTTAGGTTTAGGTTTTTATTTCTTTATTCTTAGGTTTTATTTAGTTTAGGTTTAGGTAGGATATTAGTAAGTTGAGTTTAGGGTTTGGGTTGGGTAGGCTCAGTGGTTATCTCTTTTAGTGTTTATGGCTCAGTTTCTGGCATAGGGTGATCTTGTGGTTTAGGGTTTAGGGCTCAGTTTGCTTAGGGTTTTAAGGTTATAGGGTAGGGTTGTAGTTGTTGTCATGGATAGTTTACTTTGGTTTAGGTTTTTGTTTTTTTTAAATCAAGTAAACTTGTATTTATTTATTTATTTTGTTATTTTATTTATTTTAGTTTTATTTTACTTTTATTTTTATTTAGGTTTTTTTTATTTTATTTAGTTTAGTTTATTTGTTTTAGGTTTATTTATTTTAGTTTATTTTTTTTGGTTTATGGTCAAGTTTAGGTTTATTTTTTAGTTTAGTTTTCTTTTTACTTAATCTTTTAGGTTTAGGTTTTATTTTATTACTTTACCTTTATTTAGTTTTTCATTTTATTTTTAAGGTTTAGGTTTAGGTTTTATTTTATGTTTATTTTGAGGTTTATTTTTAGCTTTAGTTTATTTTTAATTTATTTTATTTTATTTGTATTTAGGTTTATGTTTAGGTTTAGTTTATTTTAGGTTTAGGTTTAGTTTTTATTTATTTTAGTTTAGTTTTATTTTAGCTCAGGTTTGGTTTATTTTTATTTTAGTTTAGGTTTTTTTAAGTTTAGGGTTTATGTTTAATTTTTTTATTTTAGGTTTTTTTTTTGTTTATTTTTAGGTTTAGGCTTTATTTAGTTATTTTATTTTATTTTATTTTATTTTACTTTATTTTAATTTTAGGTTTTCTTTTATTTTATTTAGGTTTTTTTTTAAGATAGTTTAGGTTTTATTTATTTTATTTTAATTTTTTTTTTTTTTTTTAGGTTTAGGTTAGGTTTAGATTTATGTTTTAGTTTTTTCATTTTATTTGATTTTTTATTATTTTAGTTTAGTTTTTTTATTCATTTTATTGTTTGGTTTTATTTAGTTTAGGAGATTTTAGCTTAATAGTGTTTAAGGTATAGTGTTTAGGGTTTTTTAGAGTTTGGGGTTTAAGGTTTAGGTTTGGGTTTAAGTTTAGGGTTTAGGGTTTAGGGTTTTTAGGGTTTAGGGTTTAGGGTTTAGGGTATATGTTTAAGGTCTAGGGTTCAGGTTTTTATTTAGGGTTTAGGGTTTTGGTTTATTTTAATAAAGAACAAATTATAATTCAACATTCTTCTTTCCAATTTCATCAACCAAGTAACCCAGCAAGTTCTCTAAGACAAAAATGATGACATATATAAAAAATGAGCACACAGAAAATCAAAACATTAGATAAGACTATCTATACTATAAAGATAAAGTTCCATAAGTAGATCGATTGTTTCTTCGCTTTCTCCAGCCCAATCGAACCACTGCCTCTCGAAGGATCCACCATCATATCCTCGATCTCTCTCTCTCTCTGTGACCACCATGGCTGTAACCTCCATCACTTCTCCTGCCTCTATAAGCACCACTACTCTGACCACTACCTCCATATCCACCGACCTCTAGATACCCCACCCAATGATAACCTCTGCCGCCTCCACGATCTGGACCCTGGTTGATGGTGATGTTCCTGGCATCAAGGTTCTGCCTATTCTTTGGGTTTAGTTTATTAGGTTTTAGGGTTTAGGTTTAATTTTTCATTTATTTAGTTACATTTTGTTTAGGTTTAGGGTTTGGGGTTTAGGGTCTGAGTTGGGTTTAGGTTTAGGTCTGAGTTTAGGTCAGTTTGGGGTGTGTTTAGGTTTAGTTTAGGGAGTTTAGGGTTTTGGGTGGTTCAGCAGGTTTAGGTGTGTTTTAGTGTGTGTTTGGTTTTGTGGTTAGGTTTGGGTTTGAGTTTAGTTTAGGATTGTGGCTTTTAGTGTTTGTGGCTTTAGGGTCAGGTTTAGGCTTGTGGTTTGGGTGGCTTAGGGTTTAGGGTCAGTGGTTAGTTTGTCTGGTCTAGGGTTGGCCTAGGGTTTAGGTGAGAGTTTATGGTTTAGGGCTTTTTAAATTACAACCCGACAGTTTAGGTTTATTTATTTTATTTAGGTTATTTTTTTATTTATTTTAATTTAGGGTTTAGCTAGGTCAGGTTTGGTTTAGGTTAAGGATAGTTTAGAGGGTTTATTGTTGTATTTTTTTGGTTTTTTTTAAATAAACCCTAGAAGTTTATTTATTTTGTTATTTATTTTTATTTATTTATTTTACTTTTATTTTTTTTATTTTATTTTTTTATTTATTTAGTTTATTTATTTTTAGGTTTATTTATTTTAGTTTATTTTTTTGGTTTATGGTCAAGTTTAGGTTTGTTTTTAGTTTAGTTTTATTTTTACTTAATTTTTAGGTTTAGGTTTTATTTTATTACTTTTACTCAGTTTCATTTTATTTTTTTTAAGGTTTAGGTTTTAGGTTTTATTTTATGTTTATTTTGAGGTTTTATTTTTAGTTTAGTTTAGGTTTATTTTAATTTATTTTATTTTATTTAGGGTTTAGGTTTATGTTTAGGTTTTTTATTTTAGGTTTAGGTTTAGTTTTATTTATTTTAGTTTAGTTTATTTTAGTCAGGTTTATTTTTTTTATTTTAGGTTTAGGTTTTTTTAAGTTTAGGGTTTATTTTAATTTTTTTTATTTTATTTTGTTTATTTTTAGTTTCCTTATTTAGTTTTTATTATTTTATTTATTTTATTTTATTTTAATTTATTTTAATTTTAGGTTTTCTTTTATTTTATTTAGGTTTTTATTTTAGTATAGTTTAGGTTTTTTATTTATTTTATTTTTTTATTTTTTTAGGTTTAGGTTCAGTTTAGGTTTAGATTTATGTTTTAGTTTAGGTCTTCATTTTATTTGATTTTATTATTTTATTTTAGTTTCGAGTTTTTTATTCATTTTATTGTTTGGTTTTATTTAGTTTAGGTTTAGATTTTTAGCTGTTAAGGTAAGTAGTGGTTTGGGGTTTGGTTTAGAGTGGTTTAAGGTTTAGGGTTTAGTTTAAGGGTTTAGGTTTAGGGTTTAGGATTTGGTGGGTTTAAGTGTCGGGGGGTTTTATTTAGGGTTTAGGGTTTTTGGTTTATTTTTAACAGAGAACAAATTCTAATTCAACATTCTTCTTTCCAATTTCATCAACCAAGTAACCCACCAAGTTCTCTAAGACAATAATGATGACATATATAAAAAATGAGCACACATAAAGAAAATCAAAAACCCTAGATAACTAGAACTGTCTATACTTATAAAAATAAAGTTCCATAAGCGAGATCGATTAGCCATTCTTCGCTTTCCAGCCCAATCGAACCACTCACCTCTCGAGCGTAATCCACCATCATATCCTCGATTCTCTCTCTGTGACCACCATGGCTGTAACCTCCATCGCTTCTCCTGCCTCTATAAGCACCACTACTCCGACCACTACCTCCATATCCACCAGCAGCTCTAGATACCCCACCACCGTAGTGACAACCTCTCTCGCTTCTCCACCAGATGGACCAGCCTGATTGATGGTGATGTTCCTGGCGTCAAGGTTCTGCCTATTCTTTGGGTTTAGGTTTATTAGGTTTTAGGGTTTAGGTTTAATTTTTCATTTATTTAGTTACATTTTGTTTAGGTTTATGGTTTAGGGGAGGTCTGGGTGTTTGGGTCAGAGGTTTGGGTTTAGGGTTTGAGTAGGGTTTAGGGTCAGTGGTAGGGTTTTGGCCTTTGTTCACAGGGGTTTAGGTCAGGTTTAGTGGCCGTTTTAGGGTGGCTAGTGTTTTAGTGTGATCAGGTTTAGTGTCAGCTTTAGCTAGTGTTTTGCTCAGTGGTTAGCCAAGGCTCAGAAGATTTAGGTTTGGGGGGTTCTGGGTTTAGAGCAGGGTTAATTTTAGGGTTGTATTTAGTAGAGTTTATGGTTTATCTTTTTAAATTAAGTAATGTTTAGGTTTATTTGGTTTATTTATTATTTTTATTTATTTTAATTTATTATATTTCTTATATATTTTATTTTTATTTTAATTTTTTATTTAATTTAGTTTATTTATTTTAGGTTTATTTATCTTGCTTTAGGTTTTATTTTATTTATTTTTTTTAGGTTTAGGTTTAGGTTCCATTTTTTTAATTTAGTTTAATTTTATTTTATTTTTAGTTTATGTTTTATTTTTTTTAGGTTTAGGTATAGGTTTCTTTTCTTTTAGGTTTAGGTTTTAGATTTTATTTTAGGTTTTTATGTCTATTTTTATTTATTTTATTTTATTTAGTTTTTAGATTTTATTTATTTTAATTTTAGGTTTAGGTTTATTTTAATTTTATTTATTTTAGGTTTAAGTTTTTTTTATAGGGTTTAGGTTTTATTTTAATCCATTTTAGGTTTAGGTTTCATTTAGTTTTTATTTTAGGTTTATTTTATTTTTATTTTCCATTTTGTTTTATTTTATTTAGGTTTTATTTTAGGTTTATTTATTTTATGTAGTTTAGGTTTTATTTATTTTATTTTAGTTTAGTCTTTATTTTATGTTTAGTTTAGCTCACATTTAGGTTTAGGTTTAGGTTTTAGTTTAGGTTTTATTTTATTTTTTTACATACGCAGGTTTATTTTATTTATTTATTTTATCTGTAAGTTTTATTTAGTGGTATGTGCCTGTACATTTTGGGCCTGGAGCAGGTGTAGCTTTTGGGTTTAAAGTTTAGGGTTTAGGGTTTCAGGGTTTAAAGTTAAGGGTTTAGGGTTTAGTGTTTAGGGTTTAGGGTATAGGGTTTATGGTTTTAAGGTTTAGGGTTACATTTAGGGTTTAGTGTTTAGTGTTTATGGTTTTTTAGGGTTTAGGGTTTTTTATGGTTTAGGGTTTATGGTTTAGGGTTTGTTTTACGGTTTAGGGTTTAGGGTTTAGAGTCTGGGGTTTATGGTTTAGGATCTTTTGTTTTAATTAAGTAAACCGGTAGGTTTAGGTTTATTTAGTTTATTTAGCTTATTTTTTATTTATTTTAGTTTATTATATTATTCATTTTTATATATGTTTATTATTAATTTTTATTTAATTTAGTTTATTTATTTTAGTTTAGGTATTTATTTTAGTTTATTTTTAGGTTTATTTAGGTTTATGCTTATTGTTTAGCTTAGTTTATTTTATTTTATTTTTTTTAGGTTTTGGTTTTATATTTTTTGGTTTTGGTTTTGGTTTAGATTTTTATTTTATGTTTTAGGTTTAGGTTTTAGGTTTTATTTTTTGATTTAGGTTTAGGAATATTATTTGTTTATTTTAATTTATTTAGTGTAGGTTTAGGTTTAGGTTTTATTTATTTTAGTTTAGTTTATTTTAGTTTAGGATTAGGTTTATTTTATTTTGTTTATATTAGGCTTTTTTTTTTTAGTTTAGGGTTTAGGTTTTATTTTTTATTTATTTTTTGATTTTATTTTTATGTTTAGGCTTTTATTTAGTTTTTATTTTATTTTACCTTATTTTTATTTTTATTTTATTTTATGTTTATTTTTATTTTATTTAGTTTTTTTTATTTTTTGGTTTATTTTATTTTTTAGTTTAGTTTAGGTTTTTTATTATATTTTAGTTTACTTTATTTTATTTTAAATTTTTTTTTTTTTATTTAGGTTTAGGTTTGGGTTTAGGTTTAGTTTGTTTATTTGGGTTTAGGTTTATTTATTTTATTTATTTCCTTTTATTATTTTATTTAGGTATCAGTTTTTTTTATTTATTTTATTTTTAGGTTATATTTAGTTTAGGTATAGGTTTTTAAGTTTTTATCATTTAGGGTTTAGGGTTTAGGGTTTAGGGTGTGTGATTTAGGGTTAAGGATTGTAGGTTGTTGGTTTAGGGTTTAGGGTTGTAGGTTTAGAGTTTAGGGTTTAGGGTTTAGGGTTTAGGATTTAGGGTTCAGGATTTAAGGTTTAAGATTTAGGGTTTAGGGTTTAAGGTTTTAAGGTTTTGTGTTTAGGGTTTAGGGTTTAAGGTTTAGGATTAGTTTTAGGGTTTAGGGTTTAGGGTTAGGGTTTTTTTTATTTTTTTATTTTTAAATTAGGTAAACTCGTAGGTTTAGGTTTATTTAGTTTATTTTCTATTTATTTTAGTTTATTCTATTTTGTATTTTTATTTACGTTTATTTCAATTTTTATTTAGTTTAGTTTATATATTTTATGTTTATTTATTTTAGTTTAGGTTTTTTATTTTAGAGTTTTTGGTTTAGGTTTATTTTTTAGTTCAATTTTATTTTTATTTTATTTTTAGGTTTGGTTTTATTTTTCATTTTTAGGTTTAGGTTTAGGTTCTTATTTTATTTTTTTAGGTGTAGCTTTTATGTTTTTATTTTAGATTTATTTTTAGGTTTTATTTTTTAGTTTATTTTATTTTATTTAGGGTTTAGGTTTAGGTTTAGGTTTAGTTTATTTTAGATTTAAGTTTAGGTTTTATTTATTTTAGTTTAGTTTATTTTAGTTTATGTTTAGGTTTATTTTTTTTATTTTAGGTTTATGTTTTTTTAATTTAGGATTGAGGTTTTATTTTTTATTTATTTTTAGGTTTATGTTTTTATTGTTTTTATTTTATTTTATTTTTGGTTTATTTTATTTTTTAGGTTTAGTTTTTATTTTATTTAGGTTTTTTAATTTTTTAGTTTAGTTTAGATTTTTATTTATTTATATTTTTATTTAGTTGTTATTTTATATTTTATTTTCACTTGAGGTTTAGGTTTAGCTTTAGCTTTAGGTTTAGGTTTTAGTTTAGGTTTTGATTTTATTTTATTTTTTATTTTATTTTGGTTTAAGTTTTTTATTTATTTTATTTTTAGGTTTTATTTAGTTTAGGCTTAGGTTTTTAGCTTTTTAAGGTTTTGGGTTTAGGGTTTAGGGTTTAGGGTTTAAGGTTAAGGTTTTAGGGGTTAGGTTTTAGGGTTTATGGTTTAGGGTTTAGGGTTTTAGGGTTTAGTGTTTAGGGTTTAGGGTTTTTAGAGTTTAGAGTTTAGAGTTTAGGTTTTAGGTCTAGGGTTGAAGTTTTAGTTTAGGGTTTAGGGTTTTTGAGTTTTTTTTAACTAAGAACAAATTCAGATTCAACATTTCTTCTATTCAATTTCATCAACCAAGTAACACACCAAGTTTTCTGAGAAATAAACGAAGATGTAGATAAAAAATGAGCACACATAGAACAAATAAAAAACCTGAGATAACTAGAACCATCTTTAATGTAAAGACACATCTCCATAAGCAGCAGATCAAATCGCCCATTTTTCAGTTTCTCTTGTTGCCATCAGAACTACCCCCTCCTCTCGAGTAGCGGGATCCGCCATCATATCCCTGATCTCTCCCTCTGCCACCACCATGGCTGTCACCTCCATCGCTCCTCCACCTCCATAACCACCACTTCTCTGACCACCACCTCCATATCCGCCAGCACTTCCAGATCCCCCACCACCACTATGATAACCTCCGCCTCTGCCTTCACCTCCACCGCCAGATCTAGACTGAGCTTGGTTGATGGTGATGTTCCTGCTGTCAAGGTTCCACCCATTCTTGGGGTTTATATTTATTAGGTTTTAGGGTTTAGTGTTTAGACTTTAGGGTTTAAGGTTTTAAGGGTTTAGGGTTTAGGGTTAGTTTTGGGTTTAGGGTTCAGTGTTTTGTTATGGTTTAGGGATTAGGGTTTAGGGTTTAGGTTTAGGATTTAGGGTTTAAGGTTTAGTGAGTAGGATTTAGGGTTTAGGGTTTAGGGGTTTTTTAAATTTAAGTAAACTAGTAGATTTAGGTTTATTTAATTTATTTAATTTATATATTATTTATTTTAATTTATTTAATTTTTTTTATTTAGGTTTATTTTGTATTTTTATTTAGTTTAGTTTATTTATTTTAGCTTTATTTATTTTTGTTTGGGTTTTTTATTTTAGTTTAGTTTTTAGGTTTAGGTTTAGGTTCAGGTTTATTATTTTAGTTGAGTTTTATTTTTATTTTATTTTTTAAGTTTATGTTTTATTTTTTATTTTTAGGTTTAGGTTTAGGTTTTTATTTTATTTTTTTAAGTTTAGGTTTTAGGTTTATTTTGAGGTTTTATTTTTTAGTCTAGGTTTAGGTTTATTTTTAGTTTATTTTATTTTATTTTGGGTTTAGGTTGAGGTTTAGGTTTAGTTTATTTTAGGATTAGGTTTAGGTTTTATTTATTTTAGTTTAGGTTTAGTTTTATTTTATTTTTATTTTAGGTTTAGGCTTTTTTTTTTTTAGTTTAGAATTTATATTTTATTTTTTATTTATTTTTAGGTTTAGGTTTTTATTTAGTTTTTATTTTATTTATTTTAGGTTTATTTTATTTTTATTTTAGGTTTAGTTTTTATTTTATTTAGTTTTTTAATTTCTCACTTTAGTTTAGTTGTTTTTTTAATTTATTTTTTTATTTTATTTTGGTTTAGGTTTTTTTTAATTTTATTTTTATGTTTTATTTTGTTTAGGATTAGGTTTTTAGCTTTTTAGGGTTTAGGGTTTAGTGTTTAGGGTTTAGGGTTTGGGTTTTTTTTTTTTGTTTTATGAAATCCTATATAGGGGAATTTTATTGCCATAAAAAAAGGATTACAAGGTCCTTAAGAGGGGATAAACTCAGAAACCACTGCTCAAAGAGCTACAAACGCTAGAGTAAATCCTCTAGTTACAATCAAAACAAAGCGAAAGGAAAAAAGGAAAGCAACAAATAAAGATAGATAAAAAAATAAAAGCCAATGGACCATCTTCATCAAAGGCTCTTAAGGATGAGAGAAGTCGATGCCTTCATTAGAGAAATAGCACAAAATCTGTAAGGATCCATGTAAAAGAGTTAGCATAATTAAAGCAATACATATTAAATTGAAGGTGAAAACAGAATAAAATGAGTGAATTATAGAAGATCTAGTGAGAAACTCAAGCTCACACAAATTTGGGGCAGACATAAACGCATCCAAACTTCCAATGAAGGGTTACTTCACAAGTGCTACTACCAACCAAAAGATGAGTGAAATCATCCTAGCCTTCATAGCCTACATACCTGAGGTAGAACAGCTTCCATTTGGAGGAGTTGATTTGGTCTTTAATACCTGCATACATAATAGAAAAGAAGGCAGCATAGATTGGAATGGTAAAGGGATGCCACCCACCCCATATAAGACATGTATCACCAAATAATGCCCACAAGGCATGAGAATGCACAACCAACAAAATCCCAAACCAGCTGAAAATTCTGGGCACATCCACCATATTGATAATAAGACCACAATAATAAATATACATATCAAAGAGAGTCAAGCAAAAACATAACCAGTAAGCTGATAGAAAAATCAAGGCCATAATAAAGGGTGAAATACACTACAATCATCGAGTTAAAGGCGGGGCTTGAATCCAAAAAAGTAGCCATGCAGGATCAGCAATACAGATGTTAATAGTCCCCTTGATAATATCATGATCACAATAGTAATTGCACAAGTTTAACAGATCCAAAGGCACAAATCTAATGATTATCCAATCAACAATTAATAGAACAAGAAACCATCCACAAGTGCAACCACAGCTAGCCTGCAGTGCATAATATCCAGAAAGAACATGCTGGCAAACACCAAAATAGTAAAATAGATACTGAAGCCGACAATGATTCTTGAAGATAGCACCAAAGCTGCAATGAAGAAAAATGTGAATCAACTAAATAGCAGTAGAAAAAACCTCAAGGGAAAAAATACAAAAAAACACCCAAGAAAGATATCACAAACCAGAGCAAAATAAAATAAAATACCCCAGTTGGGAGAAAAAAGCAATAAAGACAATAAAAAATAAAACAAACTAATGATGAACAAGAAATAAAAGGTCATTGAATATAAAAACCCCATTCATGTCCTCCCAATAGATATAATAATATCATGAAAGAATTCATAAGGAATGCACTAAATGATCCAAAATGAAAATTACCCCTCAAATCATGCATAAAGAACAATAGAAAAAATAATAAAAAAGCACATAGATAACCCTTAAGACCATTCAGAAGCCAAGGCGGAGACCAAATCGGCGATGGAGGATATAAAATGCGGTATAATTATAGCATTGAAAAAGACAAAAGAAAAAATAGCGACATATCCATTAAATCAAGGAGAAAAGACCAGAGTCTAAGTAGACAGTATCAGTAGAGACAACAAGAAGGAGAGGCAAAAAATAGTCCCAATCATGCAAAGGAACCAACAGAGAACAGTCCCAATCATGCGATAAGCGGGGTAAGCAAATAAAATCTGTCCCTAGGTTTGGAAAAGGGTCATCTCCAACAAGATTAAGGAAAAGGAAGCACACCGAGGAAATACAAGGAAAAAATTTCAAATAAGTAGATGGACAAATAAGAGTCAACCAATAGCATAGGCAAGAGAGGCAATAGCTCCCAACACAGGAAATCCAGTAAATAGTTTTAGGGAAATACATCAGAGAAACCCATAAGGCAACATAATAAAAATTAAGGATAGAACAAATAGGTTGGGAAAACCAATAACAGATTAAAGACCTAAAACATAGACTAATTTTTGATATAGGGTAAACTAGTATTGTCCAAATTTACTAACCCATGCAAGTGTTTAGGAAGATTAAGCTAATCAAAGAAGGTTATGTCATCTAGTCTAGCACCAAGATTAGCAAGGTAATCAGCACATGCATTACCTTTACGCCAAACATGAGTGATTTTGAAACAGACTTGAGATAGAAGAGCTCTAGTGTGATTAAGGAGGTAGAACAAATTTGTATTGCCCATCTTGGTGGAGGTTAACATATTAATCAGTAAGAGAGCATCCACCTCAATCCAGATGTTAAGCCAACCTTTTTGTAAAGAAATCTCAATAGCTTTGTTAATAGCCATTAATTTAGATAATAGAACATGCACTAAGAGGATAGGCAAAGGCACAAATGCGTACCTTTAAAATTTTAAAAACCACCACAAAAGCATTTTGAGAAATGGAGCCATTAGTATTGATTTTGATAATATTATTATGAGGCTTTATCCAATAGAAAATCTTATCCTCTTTTACCATTAGGGAAATCAGGAAAGATAAGACCAAGTTTGTTGGCCACAAATTTACAACCTTTAAATTGAATGTTGGTAATTAAACTAGCATTAAATAAGGCATGAATTTTCTCTTTGACTCTAGCAGTAATCCTTTTATGATTCATAGGAATCCCACGATGTTTGACACCAGTTCTATCCATCCATATGAACCATATAAGAGTGATGGCAGTTACCACTTTAATGTGACCTTTAATAGTTCTTTGAAAATAAACATCAAGAAGCTGATATAGGGATAAAGAGTCATTAAAATGATAAATATTGAATAGATCATCATACCAAATCCATAATTTAGAGGCAATAGCTCCATTAAAAAAGACATGGTTCACATTCTCAATGTGAAAACAGATAACATTTTGAAGGTAAATAAAACCCTTTACCTCACATTAAAGAATCAATAGGGATGAAATTTTTCAAAATTCTCCAAGTAAAGATAAAGTAAGAAATAGGGATAGTGTTATTCCAAAGTTTAAAAAACACATTAGAGAAATCATGAGCTTCTCTAATATGAATCCAGACATCTTTAAGATTAAAATCACCATTTTGAGATAGCTTAAAAAGGATTTGATCAGGTTGGTTAACAATGATGGGGATGTTAGTAAATTTATGAAAAATGGAGGTTGGAATATAATCAATAAGCATGGTATCATTCCATTTATTATTCCACAAGAAAAAGTTAACTTTAATAGTAGCAGTGGAGTGAGTAGATAATAAATCATCAATGGAGCCACTGCCAGTCTAGTTGTCTTGCCAAAAGAAAGAAGATCCGAGTTGACCCCAGAAATAAAGATTGACTTCCCATTTGATGGAACAAAGTCTTTTCCATACATGAGAGTCACCCAGCTTGTAAGGACAGGTTAGAGGATGCTTACCCTGGCAATACTTGGTAGTCATGAATTTAGCCCAAAGACTATTTTTGCTCCTAAAGTTCCACCAAAGTTTATGAGAGAATGTAGTAATAGCTTCACAGATTGGCTTACAGCCAAGCCCACCTTCAGCAAGGGTGCCATAGCTTTTATACTAGGAAGTCCAATGCATCCTTTCAGTAGAGTTGTTTGATCCCAAAAGAATTTATTCAGAAGATGCTCAATTCTGTTTAAGGTAGAACTTGTAGAAATATTGGTTTGAATAAGATATAAAGGCATGGAGTTTAGGGTACTCTTAAGCAAAGTGAGCCTCCCACCAAATGAAAGTAAATGAAATTCCCAAACTGAATTTTTTTTTTAGATTTTTTGGATTAACTCATCAAAGAGACGTGCTCTTTTCTGACCTTTGTATAGAGGAGCTCCAAGATATTTAATAGGAAGGTATTGTTGTTGAAAATTAGTGATTCTCAAGATTTGATTGATTTTGTTACTAGAGATTTTAGAGGAAGGAATGGTGCAACTTTTACCTTCATTAATAGAAAGACCACTTTCCTTCCCAAACTTAATTAAGAAAGTTTTAATGTTTTCAATGTGATGAATGGAAGCATTGCAAAAGATAATGAAATCATCAGCAAAGCTAAGATGGAGAGCAAACCACCAGGTTCTAAAAAAACATAAATTTATTGTTGAAGAGTTCATTAAGGCTCCTAAAAAGATATTCCACTGCAATAATAAAAAGAGAGGGAGACAAGGGATCCCCTTATCTTAGACCATGAGCAGAAGGGAAGAAACCTAAGGCCTCACCATTCAGAATAATAGAGAACCAAGCATTACTAATAGAATTTTTAACTAGGGAGATTAAATTATCAGAGAAGCCAAACAATTGAAGGATTTGAAAAAGGAAGGTCCAGGAGATGTTGTCAAAAGCTTTAGATATATCCAATTTGAAAAGTATGTTACCACCTCTATTAGAGGCATCCAAATCGTGAATTAGTTCTTGGGTGAGAAGAATGTTATCAGATATAGCTCTACCTCTAACGAAACCAGTTTGGTTGAGAGAAATAATTTTATGAAGCAGAGGACTAATTCTATTGGCGAGTAATTTAGCAATAAGTTTATGAAAAAAGGTACAAGGATGATAGGTATGAAGTCACCCTAGCATTCAAGATTATCAATTTTGGGTATAAGAACAATGGATGTCTAGAGAAGTATCTAAGTAAAGGTGTACCATTAAAAAAATTAGCCACTACGTCAACTAAATCATGCTTAATAACAGGCTAGCAATGCTGGAAAAAATGAGTAGTATAGCCTTCCGGGCCAGCAGTAGAATCAGCGTTCATGTTATTAAGAATTTTATCAATCTCTACTTCCATAGGGACCATAGTAAGCAAGTGATTTTCATCACTGGTAATTGTTAAAGGAATCAAATGAGAGTTGGAGATAGCCTCTAAAGTATGGTTATTATTTAGCAAATTTTTAAAATGATTAGTGATAAAGTCTTTAATCTCATTATTATCAGTGATTCAATTTCCATTAGCACTTTTAATTTTTTTTTTACAGAATTTAAAGCTCTCTTTTTTTGGAAAAGAGTATGGAAATATCGTATTTACGTCCCCATACAATATGTTTTCTTGGCACCTTTTCGAAATTTTCCTCCATATTCGATAATAACGGGTTATCTTTAGCTTCATTTAAATCCTTCAGTCTAGAAGAATCAGTCAAAATAACATTTTCAAGAGAATAAATCAATTGTTCCAAATTTTTGATATTAGCAAATAGATTTTTAAAATGACGCTTGTTCCACCAAGTTAGGTTTTGTTTAAGTCTTTTAAGCTTAAACCAGAGACGAATCATGCCCTTCACAATATTATCAGGGTGAAGGGGGGCCAACCAGTTGGTGGAGACAACATTTAAAAAATCAAAATGTTGAGTTCAGATATTTTAAAATTGAAACGAGGGAGGGGAGGAGAGTCTATTAGAGGGATTTTTAACGGATATCAAAAGAGGAGCATGGTCAGACAAAGTTCTACTCAAATGCTCAATAGAGGTACTAGGCCATTGATTAATCCATAGAGAGTTAAAGAGTGTCCTATCAAGGTGTTGACAGAGTCTAGAGTTATGCCAAGTATAATCTGAACCTGAGTAGCCAATGTCAATAAGGTTGCAATCAAGAATCTTTCATGGAATGAACGTTAGGGGAACAACCACCCCTTCTTTCAGAGGTTGAGAGGATAGTGTTGAAATCACCCCCAACCAACCAAGGTTTGTTAACTGAAGTAGCAAAAGTTCTTAAATTATCCCAAAGGATGTTCCTACCAGCCCTATTACATGAAGCATAAACAAAGGAGCCCATAGTAGAGAAATCACCTAAAGAGATGTGGACATTGACAGCTCGCTAAAGATCATCAATGATAGATATATTGACTAAATTATTCCAAAAAATCCAAATTTTATTGCTAATATTATAGAAAAAATTATTAATACCTAGCATTCTAGCAACATGGTTGATCTTAGTAGAGTCTTTGAGAGGTTAATAACAACCAATAAAGGAATATTATTAGTACGACAAAGACTTCTCACACGGTTACGGATAATGAGGGTCCCAATGCCTCGGACATTCCAAATAAGTGCATTAAACATAAAGGAAAATTAAATAAGCTAAGAAAGGAAAAAATAGCTAATAGAGAGAAGAAAGGAAAGGAGATAAATATTTATGAGAGGAGGAACTAGATCTAGTAGATCTAGTTGGGTTATTAGAGTACATTTTTGCTTTTAGTGATTTCTTTTTAACTATAGTTTGAAATAGTCTATTTTGGTCCAAAGAATCCCCATCTGAGAGAGACTGATTAGTAGTATTAAGAATGGGGTCAGGATCAGTCAAAGCATTTCCAATGATAACTTCACCTTTCTCAATTTCAGTATTAAGCTGTAATGTTGGATTAGCATACATGTCAATCTTAGGATTAGAAGTAGGAGATGATGTGAAACCATTTAGAGCACAAATTTCAGGATCAACTTCAATGTTAGATTTTAGATTTTCCTCCATCATCAATTTACATACAAATTACTATTAAGGGTCACATGTTCCTCCTCATGTTCAACAATCAAGAGAGGCAAGGTAGTCTTAGTAGAGGCAATATTTTGAGGAGATAAATTATTTTGTAAAGCAGGATAGATATACAAACCATCATATTCAACATTTGGGCAACATTAGCAATATCTTTAACTTAAGATTGTAATTTTGGAATATCATCATTGAGCACTTCATTAGGCAAAGTAGTTGGTTCCAATGAAGTAGAATTATGATCCCCATTTTGATTAACCTTAGGCACATAAATAAGTTTACCCACTTTATCTGTTGGTAGATTAGGATTGGGATCAGTCAAGTTTTTCTTTTTAAGAAATGGGTGCAGCTCAAAACATTCTGAATTGTCGTGCCTATGAATTTTGTAATGCGAGTAAAAAGTAGGAAAATTCTCAAATTCAACTTTTTGATTGTAAACAAACTTCTCAGATCCAATCCAAACTTCTTTAGGGTGCATTTTAGAGATATCAATTTTAACCAAAATGCGAGCCATAGAAGGTCAAGATCTCACAGAAGTGGCCTAACCAATTTGAAGAGGCTGGCCAAAAATGCTCCCACAGCAAAAAGAACTTGATGCGTAACATAATGAATTCTCATATTCGGAAAGCCAACCAAACAGGACTTATCGGTGATTCCTCTTTTATATCAAAAAGGGGAGACCACTTTAAAAGGTGCATTTGATAATTAAAAACAAAGTATGAATAACGAGAAAAAATAGTAGAATAATCTAGGTCATTAGTAAGCTGAATTAAAATGTTCCTTGGATCAATCAAACTGATAGAAAATGCACCTGAAAGCTTAATATTGTGAAAGAAAGATCTGATATTATCTAGATTAGGTCAGGGAAAAGTAAATTTACCAACTAAAGTGAATTCATAAGGCTTAGCCAACTTCTCAACATCAGTATCTGAGCACATAATCACAGGGATCCCCCAGAATGAGGTCGATATCAAGTTTGCTGAATCAGAAGGGGAAAGGGTCTTACTAGAGATAGCATCCTTAAAGGATTTAACCATATGTAATGAAGAAGGGGCTTTCAAATCTATAAATCCTGATAGATTTGATGCCCTAGCTATCGCCTCCATGAAGGAAACGCTCAGTTGTGCGGCCAAAGGAATCGTAACCATCAACAAGAGATCATGAACATCACGCGCGTGGCCAAATAGAGGAAAACCAACAAAGATCCAATCAATAAAGGAGAAAAAATAACCAAATCGCAAGAGAAAGGGATCCAAAAAATAGGAAGAGGAGTTTTAGTTTTAGTTTATTTAGGTTTAGGTTTGTTTAGGTTTAGGGTTTGAGGTTTAGGTTTAGGGTTTAGGATTTAGGATTTAGGTTTAGGTTTTAAGTTTTATGCTTTTAGTGTTTAGAGTTTAGGGTTAGGTTTAGGGTTTAGGTTTAGGGTTTTGGTTTAGGGTTTTAGGTTTGTGGGTTTATGTTTAAGGTCTAAGGTTCACATTTTAGTTTAGGGTTTAGGGTTTTTGGTTTTTTTAAACACTGAACAAATTCAAATTCAACATTTCTTCTTTTCAATTTCATTAACCAAGTAACACACCAAGTTTTCTAAGAGATAAGTGACAAAAGATAAAAAATGAGCACACATAAAATCAAAACCCTAGATTGCTAGAATCATTTACTATACAGATTCCATAAGTAGCAGATTGGATCGACCATTCTTCGCTTTAGTTCCCATCAGAACCTCCCCTCTCGAGTAGCGAGATCCCCCATCATATCCCGATCTCTCCCTCGGCTACCACCACTGAACTCCAAAGCTTTTCCCACCACCACTATAATAACCGCCACCTCTGCCTATGCTTCCACTGTTAGATCTAGGACTCGTTTATCAAAGATGTTCTGCCAATGTCTCATTTATTCTCAGGTTTAGGTTTAGGTTAGTTTATTAGGTTTTAGGTTTAAGTTTATTATTAATTTATTTAGTTACTTTAGGTTTAGGTTTAGGGTTTGTACTTTAGGGTTTAGGGTTTAGGGTTAGGGTTTAGGGTTTAAGGTTTAGGGTTTGGGGTTTATGGTTTTCGAGTTTATGCTTTTAGGGTTTAGGGTTTTGCGTTAAGGTTTATGGGTTTTTAGAGTTTAGGGTATAGGGTTTAGGGTTTTTTAATTAAGTAAACTGGTAAGTTTAGATTTATTTAGTTTATTTAGAATATTTTTTATTTATTTTAATTTATTTGATTTTTGATTTTGATTTAAGATTATTTTTTATTTAGTTTAGTTTATTTATTTAAGTTTATTTAGTTTAGTTTAGGATTTTTATTTTAGTTTATTTTTTATGTTTAGGTTTAGGTTTATTATTTTGTTGAGTTTAACTTTTATTTTATATTTTAGGTTTAGGTTTTGGTTTTTATTTTAATTTTTTAGCTTTAGGTTCTAAGTTTTTATTTTAGTTGTATTTTTAGGTTTATTTTTCAAATTAGGTTTAGGTTTTTTTTAGTTTATTTTATTTTATTTAGTTTAGATTTAGGTTTAGGTTTAGTATATAGATTTGGTTTAGGTTTTATTTGTTTTAGCATATTTTATTTTAGTTTAGGTTTAGGTTTATTTTATTTTATTTATTTTAAATTTCTTTAGGGTTAGGTTTTTTTTAGTTTAGGTTTAGTTTATTTTTATTTATTAGGTTTTATTTTAAGTTTATTTTTAAGGTAGTTTATATTTAGTTTATTTTATTTTTTTTATTTTATTTTTATTTTACATTTAGTTTTATTTTATTTAGGTTTTGAGTTTATTTTATAAGTTTATTTAGGTTTTATTTATTTTATATTTATAAGTTTATTTTATTATGCCTGTTTAAGGGTTTTATTTATTACTTTATTTTATTTTAGGTTTAAGTTTATATTTATTTTATCTTTAGTTTTTAGTTTAGGTTTAGGTTTTGTTTAGGCCTAAGGTCAGTGGTCAGGTTGAGGTCAGTTGTATGGTTTATTTAGGCCATGGGAGGTCAGGGCCCAGGGCTGGTTTAGGCCTCAGGGTTTCGCCCAGGGTCAGTTTAGGATCACTAGGGCCCAGGGTTTAGGTTTAGGATCAGGTAGTCAGGTTTTTGGGCTCAGGGCCCAGGATTTAGGGCTCAGGGCTAAGTTTCCTAGGCCCAGGGCCTGTGGTTTCAGGTCAGGCCTAGGGCCCAGGGTCAGTGGTCAGTGTCAGGGTCAGAGGGCCCAGGCACAGGCACAGGAAGTGTAAGCAGTAGGGTTTGGGTTTGGGAGTTATGGTGGGAGTGGATCTAGGCCCAGGTCCAGGGTTTTAAATGCAAACCCCAGTAGGTTTAGGTTTATTTAATTTATTTAGTTCATTTTTTATTTATTTTAGTTTATTTTATTTTTTATTTCTATTTAGGTTTATTTTTTATTTTTATTTAGCTTAGTTTATGTATTTTAGGTTTTTTTATTTTTTTTATTTTTTTAGGTTTAGGTTTAGGTTTATGTTTATTTTCTTATTTATTTTATTTTTATTTTATTTTTTAGGTTTAGTTTTTTTTTTTTTTTTTTTAGGTTTAAGTTTAGGTTTTTATTTTATTTTTTAGGTTTAAGTTTTAGGTTTTTATTTTAGGTTTTTTTTTAGTTTAGGTTTATTTTTAGTTTATTTTATTTTATTTAATCTAGGGTTTAGGTTTAGCTTATTTTAGGTTTAGTTTTAGGTTTTATTTATTTTAGTTTAGTTTACTTTAGTTTAGGTTTTTGTTTAATTTATTTTAGGTTTACATTTTTTTTTAGTTTAGGGTTTAGGTTTTTTTTTAGGTTAATTTTTTGGGTTCAGGTTTTTATTTAGGATTTTGTGCCGCCATCCTTCAAAATCTTTGATGCTAGTGGGAGCCCACAATAACACATTGCAAACTTTAGAGCTGGCTATTGCAACACTGGTGGGAGCAACGCACTCCTCTTCCGCCTTTTCGTTACTAATCTGTCAAGTCTTGCATTTGATTGGTACGTCAAATTGCCCAATGGTTCTGTAATGATTTTTGTTGAGTTTGAGCACCTATTTATCAAGAGGTTTGCTAGAGTTCAGTAGAGGGTAACTGAAGTCGACCACATTTTAGAGAAATAGAAACACAATGAGGTCCCTATTACATTCTCGTGTGGCAACTCGAGCATGAAATTCGAACCACAACTCTCCGAACAACATGTCATTGAGATTCTTATCAAGAATATCAATGTCCCGGTCGCCTTCATGCTTAAGGGCTTTACCATCAAAACATTTAAGAAATTAATCAACAAGGCAGCTAGCCTACAAGAGGAAGCCAAATAGTTTCCCTTTCCCGACCATTCATCAAGGCCCAAGCTGTAGAAGGTGTGTGAGAAGATGCCAGAGATAGTTGCATCAGTGGACAGAAGGAAGAAGCCAGCCAGAGATCAGTATGAGAGACTACGAGCTTAGCAGCCTCCTTGGCCACCTCCTCTTCGACCACCTCAACCATCATACAGGCCACCACAACAACCACAATGACCATTTCGATCACCTCAGCAGCCTACTCAGTAGTGGTATTCATATCCATCGCTATGCAGGTACTTTCCACCAACTCTTATCGATAGATTGAATAAGCCATATTCATTCAAGAGGGAGGTAGTTAGAAAATCTTTAAGAATCTCTTAAAGAAACTCATCTTTCAATTACCAGAGCCTAAGAGGCTAAAGGAAGTAGGCAAGAGTGATGATTCTAGCTATTTCCCATACCACCGCATGTTAGGCCAAGTCTTAGAGCATTGTATCACTTTTAAGGACTAGCTTGAGTGCAACTATAAGTTGAGATCCATAGTTATCCCAAAGGAATACTTATTAGGACAAACATCCAGTTCTATTATAGTAATCCTTGCGGATACTTGGGGATACTTGTGATCCTCTTAAGACCAAAGAAGGTTATGATATCTCCCTATCCCAAACCTCTAAGAAGATCATTTCTAAAATCAAGAAGCTTTCCTTGAAGGTGCCTAAAGTAGCTCAAACCTCGAACACCAAGAGGATAACTCGGGGATGGTAACAACCCAGCATCAGCAGTAGCTCACCATACTTGCCCAAGGTATTCTAGTAGCACAACAACCATCTGAGTCTAGTATCCCTCCACTATTGCAGCTACCACCTCTTCTGATAGATCTCCTTCTACAGGTAGGATTGTTCTATATACGGATAAGGGCACTAAATCTTTAACTCTGCTTACTTTACTTGATTTCTACCATGTACCTCCACCCAAAAAGAAATTAATGAAGAAATTTGATTCTACTTATATATTATCAACTTCTCATGCTCTTGATTTTATTCCTATTGAAAGCCCTCTGAGAATAAATAAAAGAAATAACTCTAGTAATTTCAATCCTTTTCTTTATGATTCAGAGTCAGACTTTCCTTCTCTAAATCAATCAGGTTCACCTCTTGAGATTGACTTGGAGTCAACTGACGAGGATCCCATAGGAGAAGTAGGCATGAGAAGGTAGAACTTTCCACAAGCTCATCATTGCAAGAAGTCATTGAAGTCAACCTACATAGTGGCAAAGCTCTGGGGTAGCCCTTAAGATAAGGGTAAAAAAGTCATTGGTTCTAGTGAGCATATAGCCCTCCATAGATGCTCCACCCATGGATATGCTAATGGAGGACCAAGCCGAGTTGATTACAATGTCCTAGCTCACCTTAGAAAGTTTCCATCTAAGTTAAGCATATATGAGGCCCTTATCTTATCCAAAGAGATGAGGGAATGTCTAATCAAGGTCTTACTTGATCTAGAGATATGCTTAGCTCAGCAAACCGCTACTAAAGAGGAGGCATGCCACTCAAAGGACATCTTAGGAGTTACATTTAGTGATGAAGACTTACTCCTAGGGACGACCAAGCACAACCGCCTCTTTACATTATAGTGGATGTTGGCAGATACTTGCTATCTAGAGTTCTAGTTGACCTAGCTGTATCAGTCAATATTATGAGTCTAAGAACCATTGCCTACTTGAGGATCGACATCTCCAAACTCCATAAAGAAAGGATGATGTTAAGAGGATTCAATGAACCAGAGGAGAGGGCCTTATGCTATTTATTTTTGGATGTATGGGGTACTTTGTGAGATGATCGTATAACATTGAGGTATGATGTACTATCTCGAAAGATAGAGGCATCACCCTACAATGGACCTAATAACATAATAAGGACTCCTAAGGCATGATGGGTCTATGAATGTACTAGAGATTTTTCCCTACTTTACTTGGATGAATAAAGCAAGGTTTATATTAAACCAGGTTCTTAAGTTCCCTATGGAGGCAAGCATCCATAGTTAATTACATCTTAGAAATGAAATTTCTAAAGTGTACACTGATTAAAGTAAACAATTAGCATCTCCAAAGATTTCATGGTTAGATTATCAAAGGATTTGTTGTATTTGGAAAATCAATTTGGGAAATTCAAGGAGAAGACTTATTTTTGGAATCCAAATAAAATAAGTAGGAAATGCTCATGATACTTGTAAGCCTAGTGAGCATTCCAATCTATCCTATGGTTGGTCATTGTAATTTTGAAGTTGAGAAGATTTATATATTTTGAGTTGAAATTTAATTAGATTACTAGGGCTTAAATCCACCAACAAAATTTGTGGGAAGGTCTAAGAGGCGAGGAATTATGCTCGTAGGCCAAAGAAAATAGCTACATCGGATCCTAAATCTAGGGAGCTTAGGGTTTAGGGTTTAGGGTTAGTTATAACATTTAGGGTTAGGTTTTTTCTATTATTTTTATTATTTTATTACATTTTTTAATTAAGTAAATTAGTAGGTTTAGGTTTATTTAGTTTATTCTTTATTTATTTCAATATATTTTATTATTTATTTTTATTTAGGTTTATTTTTAGTTTTATTAAGTTTAGTTTATTAATTTTAGGTTTATCTGTTTTAGTTTAGGTTTTTTATTTTAGTTAATTTTTTAGGTTTAGGTTTAGGTTTATTTTTTTAGTTTAAATTTATTTTTATTTTATTTTTTATTTTTAGGTTTAGCTTTAGGTCCTTATTTTATTTTTTTAGGTTTAGATTTTAGGTTTTTATTTTAGGCTTAAGTTTAATTTTTTTTAATAGAAAATAAAATCAGATTCAACATTTTTTTCTTTTCAATTTCATGAACCAAGTAACACACTAAGTTTTCTAATGCACAAGTGATGACATAGATAAAAAATGAGCATGCATAGTGCGAATCAAAAGCACTAGATAATTAGAATCATCTCTACTATAAAGACACAGTTCCATAAGCAACATATCGAATCAACTGTTCTTGAGTTTCTGCAGTTCCCATCAGAACCACCTCGGCCTCTTGAGTAGAGCGATCCACCATCATATCCCAATCTCCCACCACCACCACCATGGTTGTAACTTCCATTACTCCTCCTACCTCCATAACCACCATTGCTCCAACCACCACTTTTATATCCTCCAGCACCTCCGGATCCCTCACCACCATTATGATAATTGCAGCCTCTGCCTTCGCCTCCACGCCAGATTTAGACTGAGCCTGCTTGATGGTGATGTTCATGTCATCAAGGTTCTGCCCATTCTTAGGTTTAGGTTTAGGTTTATTAAGTTTAAGGGTTTAAGGTTAGTTTAGGGTTGAGGGTTTAGAGTTTTAGGGTTTAAGGTTTAGGGTTAGGGTTAGGGTTTAGGGTTAACGATTTAAGATTTAGAGTTTAAGGTTTAGGGTTATTTTAGGGTTTAGGGTTTAGGGTTTTTTAGGGTTAAGGGTTTATAGTTTAGGGTTGTATGTTTAGGGTTGTAGGTTTAGGGTTTAGTTTTATTGTTTAGGGTTTAGGATTAATTTTAGGGTTTAGGGTTTAAGGTTTTATTTTTTATTTCTTATAGTTTATTTTATTTTTATTTCTATTTAGCTTTATTTTTATGTTTATTTAGTTTAGTTTATTTATTTTAGGTTGCTTATTTAGTTTATTTTTAATTTTAGGTTTATTTTAGTATAGTTTTATTTTTATTTTATTTTGAGGGGTTTTATTTTTTTTATTTAGGTTTAGGTTTTATTTTTTATTTTTGGGTTTTAGGTTTATTTTAGGTTTTATTTTTAATTTTGGTTTAGGTTTACTTTTAGTTTATTTTATATTATTTAGTTGGTTTAGGTTTAGGTTTAGTTTATTTTAGTTTATTTAGGTTTTAGTTATTTTAGCTTTTTTTAAGTTTACTTTTAGGATGAGGTTTTATTTATTTTTTTTTATTTTAGGTTTAGTTTTATTTTATTGAGGTTTTTTTTTTTTAGTTTAGTTTAGGTTTTTATTTATTTTATTTTTGTTTAGTTTTTATTAACTATTTTATTTTCTTTTTAAGTTTAAGTTATAAGTTTAGGTTTAAGTTTATGTTTTTGTTTTATTTTATTTTAGTTTAGGTTTTGTTATTTATTTTATTTTAAAATTTATTTAGAAGTTTAGGTTTTAGGTTTTAGGGTTTAGGGTTTAGGGTTAGGTGGGGTTTAGGGTTTAGGGTTTTATTTTTTTTTATTTCTTATATTTTTTTTATTTTTATTTATTTTTATTTTCATGTTTATTTAGTTTAGTTTATTTATTTTAGGTTGCTTATTTTAGTTTATTTTTAATTTTAGGTTTATTTTTTTATAGTTTTATTTTTTATTTTATTTTTGGTGGTTTTATTTTTTATTTTTAGGTTTAGGTTTAGGTTTTATTATTTTTGGGTTTTTTTATTTTTTAGGTTTTTTAATTTATGTTTAGGTTTAATTTAGTTTATTTTATATTATTATTTAGTTTAGGTTTAGATTTAGTTTATTTTTTATGTTTAGGTTTAGGTTTATTTTTGGTTTTTTTAGGTTTATTTTTAGGTTGAGGTTTTATTTATTTTTATTAGGTTTAGTTTTTTATTAAGGTTTTTATTTTAGTTTAGTTTATGTTTTATTTATTTTATTTTAGTTTAGTTTTATTAATTATTTTATTTTCTTTAGGATTAGTTTTAGTTTATGTTTTATTTTATTTTGGTTTAGGTTTGGTTATTTATTTTATTTTAGATCTTTATTTAGTTTAGGTTTAGGTTTTAGGTTTTTGTGGTTTAGGGTTTATGGTTTGGGGTTTAGGGTTTAGGGTTTAGGGTTGCAGGTTTTAGGGTTTAGGCTTTGTGTTTAGTGTTTAGTGGTAGGGTTAACCTTTAGGGTTTAGGTTTAGGGTTTAGGTCTGGTTTTAGGTTTTTAGGTTTTATTTTAATATTTTTTAATTTTTTAATTTTTTTTAAATTAACTAAAATAGAAGGTTTAAAATTATTTAGTTTATTTAGTTTATTTTTTTATTTATTTTAGTTTATTTTATTTTGTATTTTTATTTAGGTTAATTTTTTATATTTAGTTTAGTTCATTTATTTTAGTTTTATTTATTTTAATTTAGGTTGTTTATTTTAGTTTACTTTTTATGTTTAGGTTTAGGTTCAGGTTTAATTTTTTGTTTAGTTTTTATTTTATTTTATTTTTTAGGTTTAGGTTTTATTTTTTATTTCAAGGTTTTTCTTTAGGTTATTATTTTATTTTTTTTAGGTTTAGGTTTAAGGTTTTTATATTAGGTTTATTTTTAAGTTTAAGTTTAGTTTTTTTTAATAGTGAACAAATTTAGATTTAACATTTCTTCTTTTCGATTTCATCAACCAAGTAACACACCAAGTTTTCTAAGACACAAGCGA
The DNA here is from genome assembly GCA_021442155.1 of Cymbidium sinense. Classification (NCBI taxonomy): domain Eukaryota; kingdom Viridiplantae; phylum Streptophyta; class Magnoliopsida; order Asparagales; family Orchidaceae; genus Cymbidium; species Cymbidium sinense. Next base: position 184,797,126 of record CM038215.1, read on the forward strand.
TGACATAGATAAAAAATGAGCACGCATAGAGCAAATCAAAAAACCTAGATAACTAAAGCCATCTCTACAATAAAGACATTGTTCCATAAGCAGCATCTTGGATCAACCATTCCTGAGTTTTTCCAGTTCCCATCAGAATCACCCCGGCCTCTTGAGCAGCAAGATCCACAATCATCTCCCCAATCTCTCCCTCCACCACAACCATGGCAGTAACCTTCGTTGCTCCTCCCACCTCCATAACCACCACTTCCATATCCAACAACCCCTCAAGATCCCCCACCACCATTGCGGTATCCACCGCCTCCACCTTCTCCTCCACCGCCAAATCTAGACTAAGGCTGGTTGACGATGATGTTCTTGCCGTCAAGGTTTTTCCCACTCTTAGGGTTTAGGTTTAGGTGTTTTAGGTGTTAGGGTTTAGGATTAGTTTAGAGTTTAGGGATTAAGGGTTTAGTGTTTAAGGTTTAGGGTTAAGGGTTAGGGTTAAGGTTTTTTATTTAAGGTTTAGGGTTAGTTTATGGTTTAGGGTTTAAGGTTTTTTAGGGTTTAAGATTTAGGGTTTAGAGTTTAGGGTTCTATCTTTAGGTTTGTAAGTTCAAGGTTTAGGGTTTAAGATTAGTTTTAGGGTGTAGGGTTTAGGGTTTGGATTAGTTTAAGGGTTTAGGGTTTAGACATTTATTTTAACATTTCTATAGTTTATTTTATTTTTATTTTTATTTAGCTTTATTTTTATATTTATTTAGTTTAGTTGATTTATTTTAGGTTGCTTTAGTTTGTTTAATTTTTAATTTTAAGTTTATGTTTAGGTTTATTTTTTAGTATAGTTATATTTTTAGTTTATTTTTCAAGTAAAGGTTTTATTTTTTTTATTTTTAGGTTTATGTTTAGGTTTTTATTTTATTTTAATTTTTTTTGGTTTTAGGATTTAGGTTTATTTTTAGGTTTTATTTTTTAGTTTAGGTTTAGCTCTTTTAGTTTATTTTATATTATTTAGTTTAGGTCTAGCTTTAGGTTTACTTTATTTTAAGTTTAGGCTTTGGTTTTATTTATTTACGGTTTTTTAGGTTTATTTTATAGCTTTAGGTTTATATTTAGTTTTTTTATTTTAGGTTTAGTTTTTATTTCATTTAGGTTTTTTATTTTATAGTTTAGTTTAGGTTTTTATTTATTTTATTTTAATTTAGTTTTTATTAATTTTTTTAGGTTTTGGTTTAGGTTTTGGTTTTAGTTTATGTTGTTATTTTATTCTATTTTGGTTTAGGTTTTTTTATTTACTTTATTTTTTAGTTTTATTTAGTTTAGGTTTAAGTTTTTAGGTTTTTAAGGATTAGGGTTTAGGGTTTAGGGTTTGTGTTTAGGGTTTAGGTTTGTAGGTTGTGGTTTAGGTTTTAGGGTTTAGTGTTTATGGTTTAGGGTTAGTTTTAGGGGTTAGAGTTAGGGTTTTTTTATTTATTTATTTTTTATATTTTTTATTTTTTAAAAATTAACTAAACTAGAAGGTTTAGGATTATTTAGTTTATTTTTTATTTATTTCAGTTTATTTTATTTTTTATTTATATTTAGATTTATTTTTTTTTTATTTTTATATAGTTTAGTTTATTTATTTTAATTTAGGTTTTTTATTTTAGTTTATTTTTGTAGTTTTAGGTTTAGGTTTAAGTTTATTTTTTTGTTTAGCTTTATTTTAATTTTATTTTTTAAGTTTAGGTTTTATTTTTTATTTTTTGGTTCAGGTTTGGGTTCTTATTTTATTTTTTTAGGTTTAGGTTTTAGGATTTTATTTTAGGTTTATTTTTCACTTTAAGTTTAGTTTTTCTTAATCAAGAACAAATTCAGATTCAACATTTCTTTTTTTCAATTTCATCAACCAAGTAACACACCAAGTTTTCTAAGACACAAGCAAAGACAGATAAAAAGTGAGCACACATAGAGCAAATTAAATACCCTGATAACTAGAATTGTCTCTACTATAAGGACAATTCCATAAGCAGTAGCTCTGATCGACCGTTCTTGAGTTTCTCCAGTTCCCATCAGAACTACCTCGGCCTTTCAAGTAGCGGATTCCACCATCATATCCCCGATCTCTCCCTCCACCACGACCACGGATGTAACCTCCATCGCTCCTCCTGCCTCCATGACAACCATCGCTCTAACCACCACCTCCAAATCCACCAACACCTCCAGATCCCCAACCACCACTATGATAATCGCCGCCTCTGCCTTCGCCTCCACCGTAATATCTAGACTGAGCCTAGTTGATGGTGATGTTCCTGCGTCAAGGTTCCACCCATTCTTAGGGTTTAGGTTTATGTTTAGGTTTATTAGGTTTTTGGGTTTAGGTTTATTTTTAAATTTATTTAGTTACTTTAGGTTTAGCTTTAGGGTTAGTGTCTGGGGTTATGGTTTAAGGTTTAAGGTTTATGGTTTAGGTTTTAAGGTTTTAGGGTTTATGCTTTTAGGGTTTAGGGTTTATGGTGTAGTGTTTTTTATGATTTAGGATTTAGGTTTTAGGGTTAGCTTTGGGTTTTTTTAATTAAGTAAACCTGTAGGATTGGGTTAACTTAATTTATTTAGTTTATTTTATTTTTTATTTTTATTTATGATTATTTTTTATTTAGTTTAGTTTATTTATTTTAGGTTTAGTTTATTTTTGTTTAGCTTTAGAGTTTAGGTTTAGGATTATTTTTAGTGGGTTATTTTATTTTATTTTTTTGGTTTAGGTTTTATTTTTTTTATTTTTAAGTTTACATTTAGGTTTTTATTTTATTTTATTAGGTTTTTATTTTAGGTTTATTTTTAGGTTTTATTTTTTTTAGTTTAAGTTTATTTTTATTTTATTTTATTTAGTTTATGTTTAGGTTTAAGTTTAGTTTACTTTAGTTTAGGTTTAGGGTTTATTTATTTTTTGTTTAGTATATTTTAGTTTAGGTTTAGTTCATTTTATTTTTTTATTTGTGTTTTTTTTAAGTTTAGGGTTTAAGTTTTAATTTTTAGTTTATTTTTTATGTTTATCACTTTATTTAGTTTTTATTTTATTTTATTTTAGGTTTATTTTAGGTTAATTTTATTTTGATTTTAAATTTAGTTTTTATTTTATATATGTTTTTTATTCTTAGGTTTATTTTATTTTTAGTTTAATTTAGGTTATTATATATTTTATTTTATTTTATTTTATTAGTTTATTTTATCTTTTTTTAGGTTTAGGTTTAGGCCATAGTCAGGCTTTTTATTTTATTTAGGTTTATTAGTTTAGTTTTAAAGTGGCTCAGGTAGTGGTAAAGATGTGGTAGGTGGGAGAGCCTGGTAGGGTTTAGGGAGGGAGTTTTGGTTTTGGAGGAGGTTTGGTGGGCCTGTGGTTGGGTTAGGGGGTTTTAGTAGCAGTAGTTTAGAGGTAGGGTTAGAGGATCAGGAGGAGGGTCAGAGCCAGGGCCTGGGAGGATTTAGGGTTTAGCAAGGATTTAGGTTTAGAGTGGGTAAGCCTTTTAGGGAAGTTAAGGCTGTTTATGGTTTAGGGTTGCAGGATTAGGGTTTAGGGTTTATTTGGTTTGGTTTAGGATCAGGGTCTTTTATTATTTTATTTTCTTAATTTTTTAAAATTAAACAAACCAGAGTTTAGGTTTATTTAGTTTATTATTATTTTTATTTTATTTTATTTATTTTGATTTAGCTTTATTTTTATTTGTATTTTATTTAGTTTATTTATTATAAGTTTATTTATTTTAGTTTAGGTTTTAATATTACTTTATTCTATATGTTTAGGTTTAGATTTATGTTTATTTTTTAGTTTATTTTTATTTTTATTTTATTTTTTGGGTTTAGGTTTTATTTTTTTATTTTTAGGTTTAGGTTTAGGATTTTATTTTATTTTTTTAGGTTTAGGTTTCACATTTTTATTTTAGGTTTATTTTTAGGATTTTAGGTTTAGGTTTAGGTTTTGTTTAGTTTAAGTTTATGTTTAGGTTTTATTTATTTTAGTTTAGTTTAGGTTTAGGTATTTTTTAGTTTAGGGTTTTAGTTTGACTTTTTATTTATTTTTAGGTTTATTTTTTAGGTTTATGTTTTTACTTAGTTTTTATTTTATTTTATTTTAGGTATATTTTATTTTTATTTTAAGTTTAGTTTTTATTATTTAGGATTTTTAATTTTTTTTAACAAAGTTTATGTTTTTATTTATTTTATTTTAGTTTATTTTTAATTTTTTTTTAGTTTTTTTGTTTCGGTTTAGGTTTAGGGTTTAGTTTATACTTTTATTTTATTTTGGTTTAAGTTTTTTTATTTATTTTATTTTTAGCTTTTATTTAGTTTAGGATTAGGTTTTTACCTTTTTTTACAGTTTATGGCTTATCGTTTATGGTTTAGGGTTTAGGGTTTAGAGGATTTTTTGTGTTATGGTTTAGGGTTTAGGATTAAGGTTTTAGTTTTATGGTTTTAGGTTTTTTTAGGGTTTAGTTTGGGTTTGTTTTTTTTAGCATTTGGGGTTTTGTGGAGGTTTAGGGTTTAGGGTTTAGGGTTTAGGTTTTAGGTATAGGGTTTAGGGTTTTATGGTTTAGGGTTTAGGGTTTTAGGGTTTAAGGTTTAGGGTTTAGGGTTTTTAGGGTTTAGGGTTTAGGGTTTAGTTTTTAGGTTTTATGGTTCAAGTTTTAGTTTAGGGTTTAGGGTTCTTTATATTTTTTTAATAGAGAGAAAATTTAGATTCAACATTTCTACTTTTTGATTTCATAAACCAAGTAACACACTATGTTTTCTAAGACACAAGCGATGACATAGATAAAAAAATGAGCTCATATAGAGCTAATCAAAAACCCTAGATAACTAGAATCGCCTTTCAATTTTATTTTTTTGCTTTTATTCTAAGGTTTATTTTCTTTTTTAGTTTAGTTTAGGTTTTATTTATTTTCTTTTAGTTTATTTTATTTTATTTTTAAGTTTAAGTTTAGGTTTTAATTTAGGTTTTATTTTATTTTATTTTATTTAGGTTTAGTTTTTTTTTTATATATTTTATTTTTTGGTTTTATTTAGTTTTGGTTTAAGTTTAAAAATTTTTAGGGTTTATGGTTTAGGGCTTAGGGTTTTATGCTTTAGGGTTTTAGGGTTTAGGGTTTAGTGTTAGGGTTTAGGGTTTAGAGTTTAGAGATTAAGGTTAGCTCAGGGATTAGAATTTTTTTTAAACTAAGTAAACCAGTAGGTTTAGGTTTATTTAGTTCATTTAGTTTCTTTTTATTTATTATAGTTTATTTTATTTTATAATTTTATTTATGTTTATTTTTTAGTTTTATTTTTATATAGTTTATTTATTTTAGTTTAGGTTTTTTAATTTAGTTTATTTTCTGGGTTTAGGTTTGTTTAGGTTATTTACTTTTAGTTGAGTTTTATTTTAATTTTATTTTTTATGTTAAGGTTTCATTTTTTTTATTTTTAGGTGTAGGTTTAGGTTTTATTTTATTTTATTAGGTTTTGGTTTTAGGTTTTTCTTTTAGGTTAATTTTTAGGTTTTATTTTTTGGTTTAGGTTTAGGTATATTTTTAGTTTATTTTATTTTATTTAGTTTTGGTTTAGGTTTAAGTTTAACTTACTTTAGGTTTAGGTTTAGGTTTTATTTATTTTACTTTAGTTTATTTTATTTTAGGTTTAATTTAATTTATTTGTTTATATTATTTTATTTTAGGTTTAGGGTTTTTTTAGGGTTTAGGTTTTATTTTTATTTATTTTAGGTTTATTTTTTTAGGGTTTAGGGTTTAGGGTTTAAGTTTTAGGGTTTAGGGTTTAGGTTTGGTTTTGTTAGGGTTAGGTTTAGGTTTAGGGTTAGAGTTTAGGTTTAGGGTTTATGGTTTAATTTTTTTAAAAAGTAAACTAGTAGGTTTAGGTTTATTTAGTTTATTTTTTATTTTTATTTAGTTAAGTTTATTTATTTTAAATTTATTTAATTTAGTTTAGGTTTTTTACCTTATTTTTTTATTTTTTTGGTTTAGGTTTAGGTTTATGTTTATTTTTTAGTTTAGTTATTTTTATTTTATTTTTTAGATTTATGTTTTAGTTTTTTTTAGGTTTAGGTTTTTATTTTATTATTTTAGGTTTAGGTTTTAGGTTTTTATTTTAGGTTTATTTTTAGGTTTTATTTTTTAATTTAAGTATAAGTTTTCCTTAGTTTATTTTATTTTATTTTGTTTTAGGGTTTAGGTTTAGTTTATTTTTGGTTTTGGTTTATGTTTTATTTTTAGTTTATTTTAGTTTAGGTTTAGGTTTATTTTATCTTATTTATTTTATGTTTTTGTTTTTTTGTTTAGGGTTTAGGTTTTATTTTTTATTTCATTTTTTGTTTATTTTTAAGGTTTAAGTTTTTATTTAGATTTTATTTTATTTATTTTACTTTTATTTTATTTTTATTTTATGTTTAGTTTTAATTTTATTTAGGTTTTTATTTTTAGGTTTATTTTATTTTTTAGTTTAGTTTAGGTTTTTATTTATTTTACCTGAGTTTAGTTTTTTTATTTTATTTTATTTTATTTTTAGGTTTAGGTTTAGGTTTTGATTTTAATTTATTTTTTATTTTATTTACTTTAGGTTTATTTCTTTATTTTATTTTTAGGTTTTATTTAGTTTAGGTTTAATTTTTTAGATTTTTAGGGTTTGGGGTTTTGGGTTTAGGGTTTGGGGGTTAGCATTTAATATTTTATGTTTTATGGTTTAGGGTTTAGGGTTTAGGGTTTAGGGTTTTAAGGTTTAGGTTTAGGGTTTAAGGTTGTAGGTTTAGGGTTTAAACATTATGGTTTAGGGTTTATGGTTAGGGTTTTATTTATTTATTTATTATTATTTTTAAATTAAGTAAACTCATAGGTTTTAGTTTATTTATTAGATTTTTTATTTATTTTAGTTTATTATAATTGTTATATTTCTGTTTATTTTTATTTTTATTTAGTTTAACTTATTTATTTTAGGTTTATTTATTTTATTTTTGGTTTTTTATTTTAGTTTATTTTTAGGTCTTTGGTTTAGGTTTAGGTTTATTTTTAGTTTAGTTACATATTTATTTTATTTTTAGGTTAAGGTTGCCTTCTTTTATTTCGCTTAGTTTAGGTTTTATTTTATCTTTCTAGTTTAGCCTAGTTTGCTTTATTTTATGTTTATTTTATGTTTATTTTTTATCTAGTTTAAGTTTAGTTTTATTTATTCTTGGTTTAGTTTATCTTATTTTAGGTTTAGGTTAATTTTTATATGTTACGCCTTTTTTAGCTTGTGGTTTAGTTATGTTTTTTAATTTATTTTTAGGTTTATTGTTTAGCTTTAGGTTTTTATTTAGTTTTTATTTTATTTTAGTTGAGGTTTATTTTATTTTTATTTTAGGTTTATTTTATTTCATTTAGGTTTTCATTTTTAGTTTAGTTTAGGTTTTTTTTATTTTAGTTAATTTTATTTTTATTTTATTTTTTTAGTTTAAGTTTAATTTTAGTTTATGTTTTTATTTTTTTGATTAGATTTTATTTATTTATCTTATTTTAGATTTTAGCTTTTGGGTTTAGGGTTTGGGGTTGAGGGTTTAGGATGTGGTTTTAGCTTAGAGTTTAGTGTTTAGGTTAGAGTAGGGTCAAGGTTTTGGCCTGTGAGCTTTAGAGTTTAGGCTGTCCGTGGTCAGTGGCTTTAGGTGTTTAGGGTCCAAGATTATTTTAGAGTTTAGGGTTTTTGGTTCTTTTTTAACAGAGAACAAATTTAGATTCAATTTTTCTTATTTTTTTATTTAATTTATTTAGTTTATCTAATTTATGTTTTACTTATTTTAAAGTTTATTCTATTTTTTATTTTAATTTAGCATTATTTTTTTCATTTAGTTTAGTTTACTTAATTTATGTTTTTATTTTAGTTTAGGTTTTATTTTAATTTATTTAAGGTATAAGTTGAAGGTTTTTTTTAGTTGAATTTTATTTTGACTTTATTTTTTTGGTTTAAGTTTTATTTTTATTTTTAGGTTTAGGTTTAGGTATTTTTTCCTTAGGTTTAGGTTTTATGTTTTTATTTTAGGTTCATTTTTAAGTTTTATTTTTTAGTTTAGGTTTAGGTTTATTTTTTGTATAGTTTATTTTATTTAGTTTTTAGTTTAGTTTAGGTTTAGGTTTTATTTATTTTAGTTTAGTTTAAGTTTAGTTTATTTTATTTATTTTAATTTTATCTCATGTTTTTTCTTAGGTTTGATTTTATTTTTTAAATTTTAGATTTATTTGAAGGTTTATTTTTAAGTTTAGGGTTTTATTTAGTTTTATTTTATTTATTTTTTTTCATTATAGGTTTATTTTATTTTATTTTACATTTAGTTTTCTTTATTTAGGTTTAGGTTTTATTCAGGTCCATGTGTTAGCATGTATATTTATTTTATTTTAGTCCAGTCTTTAGTTTAAGCCTTTCATTTATCTTTAACCTGATTTTATTTAGCCCAGGCTCAGGTTTTAGGCCTTTAGTGGCTCAGGGTGGGGTAGTGGATCAACATCATGGCCCAGTGTCAGTGGTCTGGTGGCCCAGTGGCCTGTGTGGCTCAGTGAGTGGCCCAGTGGCCCAGAGCCCAGGGCCCAAGATTCCAGGCTTCAGTGATCAGTGGCTCCTGGCCTCAGTGATTCTGGGCCCAGTGTCACTCAGGGCCTGGCCCAGGGCCTAGGGCCCAGACTCCAGCCTCAGGGCTCTTGTGGCTGGGCCCAGAGCCCAGGTCAGGTCAGTGGCCCAGTGGCCCAGAGCCCATGATCATTTCAGGGTTTTAGGGTCCTGGGCCACGATCAGCTTAGGGTTTCAGGGTTTGTGGCTCAGTTTAGGCCCAGGATCTTGGATTTAGGATTTAGTGGCTCAGTCTGGTGATCAGGCCTAGGCAAGCTTTAGTGGTTTAGGCTCAGTTTTATTTTATTTTTTATTTAGTTTATTTAGTTTATTTTTTTTATTTGTTTTGGTTAATTTTATTTTTATCTATATTTAGCTTTATTTTTATTTTTATTTAATTTTGTTTATTTATTTTAGTTTTAATTATTTTAGTTTTGGTTTATTTATTTTATTTTTCTTTTTAGGTTTAGGTTTAGGTTTTGGTTTATATTTTAGTTTAGTTTAGGTTTAGGTTTAGGTTTTGTTTTATTTTTTTAGGTTTAGGTTTTAGGTTTTTATTTTCGGTTTAATTTTAGGTTAAATTTTTTTTGTGAAGGTTTAAATTTATTTTTAGTCTATTTTATTTTATTTAGTTTAGGTTTAGGTTAAGGTTTAGGTTTTTTATTTGAGTTTAGTTTATTTTAGTGTTAGTTTAGGTTTATTTTATTTTTATTTTAAGTTTTTATTTTATTTTTAGTTTTGGGTTTAGGTTTTATTTTGTTTATTGTTTAGGTTTAAGATTTTATTTAGTTTTTATATTATTTTATTTTTGATTTATTTATTTTATCCAGTATATTTTATTTTATTTAGGTTTCATTTTAGTTTAGTTTTATTTTATTTATTTTATTTTAGTTTACTTTTATTTTTTATTTTTTTTTTTAGGTTTAGGTTTAGGGCCTAGTTTATGTTTTTATTTTTTTATTTTATTTTATTTTTGTTTAGGCATTCTTATTTATTTTATCTTTAGATTTTATTTAGCTCAGCTTAGCCTTTGGGTTTAGGGTTTAGGCCTAGGCCTTGGCCTTGGATCTGGGGCCTAGGGCTTTATTATTTTACTTGGGGCTCAGTGGCCCAGGGCAGTGGCTTAGGGCAGGGCTCAGGAGAGACTTATTTTAGAGGCTCAGCTTTAGCCTTTTAGGGTTTAGATGGGCCTGTTTAGGTCTGAGCCCATCGCCCAGGGTTTAGGCCTTTCTTTATTTTTTTTTGTTTCTTTTGGCCTAGGGCCCATGGCCTAGGCCCAGGGTTTAGGGCTCAGGGCCAGGCTCAGTGGCCTAGTGCCCAGGGTCTTGGGCCCATGGTCATCTTGCCAAAGCCTGGCCTAGTGTAGGTTTAGGCCCAGGGTCCCAGTGCCATAGCCTAGGGCCTAGGTCTCTCAGCCAGGGTCAACCATCTAGGTTTTTTTTTTGCTTTAGGCCTGCTGTTTCTTTACTCTGGTTTTATTTTATTTTATCTTTTAGGTCAAGGTTTTATTTTATTTCTTTTTAGGTTTAGGTTTTATATTATTTATTTAAGTTTATTTTAGTTTAGGTTTAGGTTTATTTTAGTTTATTTATTTTATTTAGTTTGGTTTAGGTTTAGTTTATTTTAGTTCAAGTCTTATTATTTTAGCTTAGGTTGAGGTTTTTTTTATTTTTTTTAGGTTTAGGTTTGAGGTTTATTTTTTTTTTACTTTTAGGTTTTATTTTAAGTTTAGGTTTAGGTTTATTTTAGTTTATTTTATTTTATTTAGCTTGGTTGCCTAGTTTAATTTATTTTAGGTCCGTGTTTATTTATTTTAGTTTAGTTTATTTTATTTTAGGTTTATGTTTATTTTAATTTTATTTTAGGTTTAGGTTTTTTTTTTAGTTTAGGGTTTAGGTTTTATTTTAGATTTATTTTAGGTCTTTTAGGTCTTTTAGGTTAATGTTTATTTAGTTTTATTTTATCTTTATTTTAGTTTATTTTATTTTATTACTTTTAGGTCTTTGTCCATGTCATATTTTATCTTTGTTTTAGTTTATGTTTTATTTTATCTTTATTTTAGTTTATCTTTATTTTATTTTATGTATTTATAGGCCTTTTTTAGGATCTTTATCTTTATTTTTGTCTTTATTTAGCCTAAGCTAGGTTTAGGTTTTAGTTCAGGTAGGATCTTGGCCTTGGGCTCAGTGGTCTTAGGTCAAGCTCAGTGGTCATGGCCTGCTGCTTTGGGCCAGGGCTTTAGCCTGTGGTCTCTGAGGCCCAGTGCCAGCTAGGGCCCAGGGCCTGGCCCAGCCTTATCTCAGTTTGTGCCTGGGGCCTCAGTCAGGGCCTGTGGCCTAGCCGCCACCAGGTCAGTACTCAGGGCCCAGGATCTTAGGGCCCAGGATCAGGGCCAGAGCTCAAGATCAGATCCATGGTCTGTCCAGTGATCAGGCCTTTGGCTCAGGGCCTGGCTGCCAGGGTGTGGTTTAGCCTTTAAGGTCAGGGCCTAGGGCCATGGTCAGCCTCAGGGCCTAGAGCCTAGTGGTTTATGGCTCATGGCCTAGGGTTTTATTTTATTTATTTTGTTTAAATCAAGCAAACCCATATTAAGCAAATTTAGTTTATTATTTATTTTATTTAATTTTATTATTTTTTATTTTTGATTTAGATTTAATTTTATTTTATTTAGTTTAGTTTATCTATTTTAATTTATTTTTTAGGTTTAGGTTTAGGTTTAAGTTTATTTTTTTGTTTAGTTTAATTTTTATTTTAGTTTTTAGGTTTAGTTTTTATTTTTCAATTTTTAGGTTTAGGTTTTTACTTTAAGTTTATTTTTAGGTTTTATTTTTTTAGTTTAGGTTTAGTTTTTTAATTTAATTTATTTTATTGAGTTCAGGTTTAGGGTTAGGCTTAGGTTTTATTTTTATTTTTATTTTTTGTTTAGGATTTAGGTTTTATTTTTTATTTATTTTTAGGTTTTATTTTTAGGTTTATTGTTTAGGTTTAGGTTTTTATTTAATTTTTATTGTATTTTCTTTTATTTTTATTTTATTTATATTTTAGGTTTAGTTTTTTTTATTTAGGTTTTTTATATTTTTATTTTAGTTTAGATTTTTATTCATTTTATTTTAGTTTAGTTTTTATTTTTTTATTTAATTTTCTTTTTAGGTTTAGGATTAGGTTTATGTTAGGTTTAAGTTTATGTTTTCATTTACTTTTATTATTTTATTATATTTTTGTTTAGGTTTATTTATTTATTTTTTAGCTTTTATTTAGTTTAGCTTAATGTTTTTAGCTTATTTGTGTTTAGGGTTTAGGGTTTAGGATTAGTTGATGGTTTAGGGTTTAGGGTTTGGGATTTAGGGTTTAGGGCTTAAGGTTTTGGGTTTTATTATTTAGGATTTAGGGTTTAGGGTTTTAGGGTTTAGGGTTCAAGGTTTAGGGTATGTTTTTATTTTATTTTATTTTGGTTTAGGTTTTATTTAGTTTAGGTTTAGCTTTTTAGCTATTTAAGGTTTCAGATTTAAGGTTAGTTTAGGGTTTATGATTTATAGTTTAATATTTGGGGTTTAGGGTTTAGAGTTTAGGATTTTTTTTTCTTTGGGTTTAGGGTTTTAGAGTTTAGAATTTAGGGTTTAGGTTTTAGGGTTTAAGGTTTTGGGTTTATGGTTTAGGGTTTAAGGTTTAGAGTTTTTCAGGTTTAAGGTTTAAAGTTTAGGGTTTAGGTTTTAAGTTTAGGCTTTAGGGTTTTAAGGTTTACGATTTAAGGTTAGGGTTTTGGGTTAAGGATTTTGGATTTAGTGATTAGGCTTTAAGGTTTAGGGTTTATAGGGTTTAGGATTTAGGGTTTAGGGTTAGCTTAAGGTTTTTGGACTTTTTTTGGGTTTAAGGTTTAGGGTTTAGGGTTTAGGGTTTAATTTAGGGTTTATGGTTTAAAGTTTAAAGTTTTTTAGGCTTTAAGGTTTAAGGTTGTGGGATTAGGGTTTAGGATTAAGGGTTAGGATTAGGGTTTAGGGTTTAGGGTTTAGGGTTGTAGGTTTAGGGTTTAGGATTAGTTTTAGGGTTTAAGGTTTAGGGTTTAGGGTTTAGGGTTTAGTATTTATGTTTTAGGGTTTAGGGTTTAGGGTTTAGGGTTTAAAGTTTAGGGATTAGGATTTATGGTTTAGCGTTTAGCATTTAGTGTTTTTAGGGTTTAGGGTTTAGTGTTTAGGGTTTAGGTTTTAGGTCTAGGGTACTAGTTTTAGTTTAGTTTTTAGTATTTTTGGTTTTTTTTTAATAGAGAATAAATTTAGATTCAACATTTTTTCTTTTTGATTTCATCAACCACATAACACGCCATGTTTTCTAAGACATAGCGATAGCATAGATAAAAAATGAGCATACATAGAGGAAATCAAAAACCATAGATAATTTGAGCCATCTATAATGTAAAGACATAGTTCCATAAGCGATAGGTTGGATCGATCATTCTTCAATTTTTCAAGTTCCCATTAGAACCACCCCAGCCTCTCGAGTAGCGAGATCCACCATCATATCCCCGATCTCTCCCTCCTCCACCACCATGGTTGTAACCTTCATCACTCCTCTAACCTCCTTAACCTCCACTACTCCAACCACCACCTCCATATCCAACAACACCTCCAAATCCCCTACCATCACTGCGATAACTACCTCCTCCGCCTTCGCCTCCATCGCCGGATCTAGACTGAGCTTATTTGATAGTTATGTTCCTATCGTTAAAGTTCTGCCCATTCTTAGGGTTTAGGTTTAGGTTTAGGTTTAGGTTTATTAGGTTTAAGGTTTTGGTTTATTTTTTTAATTTATTTAGTTACTTTAGGTATAGGTTTAGGGTTTAGGGTTTAAGGTTTACGATTCAGGGTTTTAGAGATTATGCTTTTAAGGTTTAGGATTTTGAGTTTAGGATTTTTTAGGGTTTAGGGTTGTAGGTTTAGGGTTTAAAGTTTAGGGTTTAGAGTTTAGGATTTAGGGTTTATGGTTTTTCTTTAAAATTAAGTAAACCTGGTAAGTTTAGGTTTATTTAATTTATTTTTTGTTTAGGTTTTTTATTTTAGTTTATTTTTTAGGTTAAGGTTTTTTTAGTTAAGTTTTATTTTAATTTAATTTTTTAGGTTTAGGTTTTCTTTTTGATTTCAATTTTATCTTCTTAGGTTTAGGTTTTAGGTTTTAATTTTAGGTTTATTTTTAGGTTTTATTTTTTAGTTTAGGTTTAGGTTTATGTTTAATTTATTTTAGTTTAATTTAATTTAGTTTAGGTTTCGATTTATTTTATTTTGATTAATTTATTTTTATTTTAGGTTTAGGTTTTTATTTAATTTTTATTTAATTTTATTTTAGGTTTATTTTTTTTTACGTTTAGTTTTTATTTTGTTTAGATTATTTTATTCATAATTTTATTTTATTTCTTAGTTTAGTTTAGGTTTATATATATAAATATATATATATATATATATATATATATATATATATATATATATATATATATATATATATATATATATATATATATATATATATATATATATATTATTTTTTATTTTAAGATTAAGTTTAGGTTTTATTTTATTTTATTTAGATTTTGGTTTATTTATTTATTTATTTTTAAGTTTTATTTAGTTTTGGTTTAAGTTTTTAGGTTTTGAGGGTTTAGGGTTTATGATTTAACGTTTAAAGTTTTGGGCTTTAGGGCATAGGGTTTTATGGTTTAGGGTTTAGTGTTTAGGCTTTAGGGTTTATAATTTTTAGGTTTTAGCATTTAGGGTTTAGGGTTTAGAGTTAGCTTAAGTTTTAGGGTTAGTTTAGGGTTTAGGGTTTAGGTTTTAGGGTTTTAAGGTTTAGGATTTAGGGTTTTAGTTTAGGTTTAGGGTTTAGGGTTTAGGGTTAGGGTATAGGGTTTAGTGTTTAAGGTTTAGGGCTTAGGGTTTAGGGTTTTTTAGGGTTTACGGTTCAAGGTTTAGGTTTAGGGTTTAGGGTTTCAGTTAGTTTTAGGGTTTAGGGTTAAGGGTTTAGGGTTTACGTTATAGGGTTTGGGGTTTAGGGTTTAGGTTTTATGGTTTATGGTTTAGGGTTTAGGGTTTTTTTTAGAAAAATTAAGTAAATTAGTAGGTTTTGGTTTATTTAGTTTATTTAGTTTATTTTTTAATTTTTATTTAGTTTAGTTTATTTATTTTAGGTTTATTTATTTTAGTTTAGGTTTTTTGTTTTAGTTTATTTTTTAGGTTTAGGTTTAGGTTTATGTTTATTTTTATATTTGGTTTTATTTTAATTTTATTTTTTAAGTTTAACTTTTATTTTTTATTTTTAGGTTTAGGTTTTTGTTTTTATTTTTTATTTTTTAAGTTTAGGTTTTAGGTTTATTTTTTTAGGTTTGTTTAAAGTTTAGGTTTAAGTTTATTTTTATTTTATTTTATTTTATTTAGTTTATGGTTTAAGTTTAGTTTATTTTAGGTTTAGGTTTAGGTTTTATTTTTTTTAGTTTTAGGTTTAGGCTTTATTTTTTATTTATTTTTAGGTTTTATTTTTAAGTCTTTTTTTAGGTTTATGTTTTTATTTAGTTTTTATTTTATTTTATTTTATTTTAGGTTTATTTTATTTTTATTTTACTTTTAGGTTTTTTGTTCATAGGTTTATTTTATTTCTTTTATTTAGTTTATGTTTTTATTTATTTTATTTTAGATTATTTTATTTTATTTTTATGTTTAGGTGTAGGTTTTAGTTTAGGATTTTGTTTTATTTTATTTTTAGGTTTTATTTAGTTTTGGTTTAGGTTTTTAGGTTTTTAGGGTTTAGGGTTTAGGGTTAAGGGTTTAGGATTTTGGGTTTGAGTTTAGGGTTTTAGGGTTAAGGGTTTAGGGTTATAGTTTAGGGTTTAAGCTTTTGGGTTTAGGGTTTTTAGGCTTTAACTTTTGGGTTTTAGCGTTAGGTTAGGGTTTAGGGTTTAAGGTTTCAGGTTTAGGCTTTAAGGTTTAAAGTTTTTCGGGTTTAGGGTTTAGGGTTTAGGGTTAGTTTCGGGTTTAGGGTTTAGGGTTTAGGATTTTAGGGTTTGGGGTTTAGGGTTTAGGATTATGATTAGAGTTTAGGGTTTAGGATTTATGGTTTGTTTAGGGATTAGGGTTTTTTGGGGTTTAGGGTTTAAGGTTTAGGGTAGAGGGTTTAGGGTTTAAGGTTTAGGGTTTAGGGTTTATGGTTGTAGATTTAGGGTTTAGAGTTTAGGGTTTATGGTTAGTTTTATAGTTTAGGGTTTAGGGTTAGGGTTTTTTATTTATTTTTATGTTATTAAATTAAGTAAACTCATAGGCTTAAGTTTATTTAATTTATTATTTATTTATTTAATTTTATTATATTTTTTATTTAGATTTAGATTTATTTTTATTTTTATTTAGTTTAGTTTATTTATTTTAATTTATTTTTTAGGTTTTGGTTTAGGTTTAAGTTTATTTTTTTGTTTAGTTTAATTTTTATTTTAGTTTTTAGGTTTAGTTTTTGTTTTTTAATTTTTAGGTTTAGGTTTAGGTTTTTATTTTAAGTTTATTTTTAGGTTTTATTTTTTTAGTTTAGGTTTAGTTTTTTTTAATTTAATTTATTTTATTGAGTTCAGGTTTAGTGTTAGGTTTAGGTTTTATTTTTATTTTTATTTTTTGTTTTGGATTTAGGTTTTATTTTTTATTTATTTTTAGGTTTTATTTTTAGATTTATTGTTTAGGTTTAGGTTTTTATTTAGTTTTTATTATATTATATTTTATTTTTATTTTATTTTTATTTTAGGTTTAGTTTTTTTATTTAGGTTTTCTATATTTTTATTTTAGTTTAGATTTTTATTCATTTATTTTATTTTAGTTTTTATTTTTTTATTTTTTTTCTTTTTAGGTTTAGGTTTAGGTTTAGGTTTAAGTTTTAGTTTATGTTTTAATTTATTTTTATTATTTTATTATATTTTTGTTAAGGTTTATTTATTTATTTTTTTAACTTTTATTTAGTTTAGCTTAATGTTTTTAGCTTATTTGTGTTTAGGGTTTAGGGTTTAGGATTAGATGAGGATTTAGGGTTTGGGATTTAGGGTTTAGGGTTTAAGGTTTTGGGTTTTGGGTTTAGATTTTAGGTTTTTTATTTAGGAATTAGGGTTTAAGGTTTTAGGGTTTAGAGTATGTTTTGTTTATTTTATTTTGGTTTAGGTTTTATTTATTTATTTTATTTTTATTTTTTATTTAGTTCAGGTTTAACTTTTTAGCTATTTAAGGTTAGTTTTAGGGTTTATAATTTAGGGTTTACAATTTAGGGTTTTTTCTTTGGGTTTAGGGTTTTAGGGTTTAGGATTTAGGTTTAGGTTTTAGGGTTTAAGATTTAGGGTTTAGGGTTTTAGGGTTTAAGGTTTAGAGTTTTTTGGGTTTAAGGTTTAAAGTTTAGGGTTCAGGTTTTAGGTTTAGCCTTTAGGGTTTTAAGGTTTACGGTTTAGGGTTAGGGTTTATGATTTAGAGTTTTATATTTAGTGATTAGGCTTTAAGGTATAGGGTTTCTAGGGTTTAAGATTTAGATTTTAGGGTTAGCTTAAGGTTTAGGGTTTAGGGTTTAGGGTTAGAATTAGGGTTTAGGGTTTAGGATTAGTTTTAGGGTTTTGGGTTTTGGGTTTAGTGTTTATATTTTAGGGTTTAGGGTTTAAGGCTTTAAAGTTTAGGGATTAGGGTTTAGGGTTTAGCGTTTAACATTTAGTGTTTTTAGGGTTTAGGGTTTAGGTTTTAGGTCTAGGGTACTGGTTTTAGTTTAGTTTTTAGGATTTTTGGTTTTTTAGTAGAGAACAAATTCAGATTCAACATTTCTTCAATTCGGTTTCATCAACCACATAACACACCAAGTTTTGTAGGACACAAGCGATGACATAGATAAAAAAGGAGCACACATAGAGCAAATCAAAAACCTTAGATAATTAGAGCCATCTGTAGTGTAAAGACATAGTTCCATAAGCGATAGGTCAGATCGGTCATTCTTCAATTTCTCAAGTTCCCATTAGAACCACCCCGATCTCTTGAGTAGCGAGATCCACCATCATATCCCCGATCTCTCCCTCCGCCACCACCATGGTTGTAACCTTCATCACTCCTCCGGCCACCATAACCTCCACTACTCCAACAACCACCTCCATATCCAACAGCACCTCCAAATCCCCTGCAACCACTGCGATAACTGTCACGTCTACCTTCACCTCCACCGCCAGATCTAGACTGAGCTTGCTTGATAGTGATGTTCCTACCGTTAAGGTTCTGCCCATTCTTAGGGTTTAAGTTTAGGTTTAGGTTTATTAGGTTTTAATGTTTAGGTTTATTTTTTAATTTATTGACTTACTTTAGGTATAGGTTTAGAGTTTGGGCTTTAGGGTTTAGGGTTAGGTTTTAGGGTTCAGGGTTTAAGGTTTAGGGTTTAGGGTTTTAGAGATTATTCTTTTAGGGTTTAGGGTTCAGGTTTAGGATTTTTTAGTGCTTAGGGTGGTAGGTTTAGGGTTTAAAGTTTAGGGTTTAGAGTTTAGGATTTAGGGTTTATGGTTTTTCTTTAAAATAAAAGTAAACCTGGTAAGTTTAGGTTTATTTTGTTTATTTTTTATTTAGGTTTTTTATTTTAATTTATTTTTTAGGTTTAGGTTTTTTTAGTTAAGTTTTATTTTATTTTATTCTTTAGGTTTAGGTTTTATTTTTAATTTTAATTTTATCTTTTTAGGTTTAGGTTTTAGGTTTTCATTTTAGGTTTATTTTTAGGTTTTATTTTTTAGTTTAGGTTTAGGTTTATATTTTATTTATTTTAGTTTAATTTAATTTAGTTTAGGTTTAGGTATATTTTATTTTGATTAAATTTTTTATTTTAGGTTTAGGGTTTTATTTAATTTTTATTTAATTTTATTTTAGGTTTATTTTATTTTTATTTTACATTTAGTTTTATTTTATTTAGATTTTTTATTCATAATTTTATTTTATTTGTTAGTTTAGTTTAGGTTTACATATATATATAATTTTATTTTATTTTTAAGATTAAGTTTAGGTTTTAGTTTAGGTTTAATTTTATTTTATTTTATTTAGGTTTTGGTTTATTTATTTATTTTATTTTTAGGTTTTATTTAGTTTTGGTTTAAGTTTTTAGGTCTTTAGGGTTTAGGGTTTAGGGTTTAAGGTTTAAGGTTTAGGGCTTTAAGGCTTAGGGTTTTAGTGTTTAGTGTTTAGGGTTAAGGTTTTGGGTTTTGGGTTTTGGGTTTTGGGTTTAGTGTTTAGGCTTTAGGGTTCACAATTTTTAAGTTTTAGGGTTTAAGGTTTAGTGTTTAGAGTTAGCTTAGGTTTTAGGGTTAGTTTAGGATTTAGGGTTTAGGTTTTAGGGTTTTTATTATTTAGGATTTAGGGTTTAGGGTTTTAGGTTTTAGGGTTTAGGGTTAGGGTTTAGGTTTTAGTGTTTAGGATTTAGGGTTTGGGGCTTAGGGTTCGGGGTTCAGGGTTTAGGGTTTAGGGTTTGGGTTAGTTTTAGAATTTAGGGTTTACATTTTAGGGTTTAGGATTAAGGGTTTAGGGTTTATGTTTTAGGGTTTGGGGTTAATTGATTTTCATTTAGGTTTTATTTATTTATGTTATATTTATTTTTTATTTAGTTTAGGTTTAGCTTTTTAGCTATTTAAGGTTTCAAATTTAAGTTAGTTTAGGGTTTACGATTTATAGTTTAGTGCTTGGGGTTTAGGGTTTACAATTTAGTGTTTTTTCTTTGGGTTTAGGGTTTTAGGGTTTAGGATTTAGGGTTTAGGTTTTAGGGTTTAAGATTTAGGGTTTAGGGTTTTAGGGTTTAAGGTTTAGAGTTTTTTGGGTTTAAGGTTTAAAGTTTAGGGTTCAGGTTTTAGGTTTAGGCTTTAGGATTTTAGGGTTTATGATTTAGGGTTAGGGTTTATGATTTAGGGTTTTGGATTTAGTGATTAGGCTTTAAGGTATAGGGTTTCTAGGGTTTAAGATTTAGGGTTTAGGGTTAGCTTAAGGTTTTTGGGCTTTTTTTGGGTTTAAGGTTTAGGGTTTAGGGTTTAGGGTTTAGGGTTTAGGGTTTAATTTAGGGTTTAATGTTTAAAGTTTAAGGTTTTTTAGGCTTTAGGGTTTAAGGTTATGGGTTTAGGGTTTAGGGTTTAGGGTTAGAATTAGGGTTTAGGGTTTAGGGTTTAGGGTTGTAGGTTTAGGGTTTAGGATTAGTTTTAGGGCTTTGGGTTTTGGGTTTAGTGTTTATGTTTTAGGGTTTAGGATTTAAAAGTTTAGGGATTAGGGTTTAGGGTTTAGCGTTTAACATTTAGTGTTTTTAGGGTTTAGGGATTAGGTTTTATGTCTAGGGTACTGGTTTTAGTTTAGTTTTTAAGATTTTTGGTTTTTTTTAATAGAGAACAAATTCAGATTGAACATTTCTTCTTTTCGGTTTCATCAACCACATAACACACCAAGTTTTGTAGGACACAAGCGATGACATAGATAAAAAAATGAGCGCACATAGAGCAAATCAAAAACATTAGATAATTAGAGCCATCTGTAGTGTAAAGACATAGTTCCATAAGCGATAGGTCGGATCGGTCATTCTTTAATTTCTCAAGTTCCCATTAGAACCACCCTGACCTCTTGAGTAGCGAGATCTACCATCATATCCCCGACCTCTCCCTCGCCACCACCATGGTTGTAACCTTCGTTGCTCCTCCAGCCTCCATAACCTCCACTACTCCAATCACCACCTCCATATCCAACATCACCTCCAAATCCCTTGCCACCATGATAAGTCACCTCTCACGCCTCCACCGATCTACTAGCTTGCTTGATAGTGATGTTCCTAAGTTGGTTAGCCCATTCTTAGGGTTTAAGTTTAGGTTTAGGTTTATTAGGTTTTAATGTTTAAGTTTATTTTTTAATTTGTTTAGTTACTTTAGGTATAGGTTATGGTTTGGGCTTTAGGGTTTAGGGTTAGGTTTTAGGGTTCAGGGTTTAAGGTTTAGGGTTTAGGGTTTTAGAGATTATTCTTTTAGGGTTTAGGGTTCGGGTTTAGGATTTTTTAGTGTTTAAGGTTGTAGGTTTAGGGTTTAAAGTTTAGGGTTTATAGTTTAGGATTTAGGGTTTATGGTTTTTCTTTAAAATAAAAGTAAACCTGGTAAGTTTAGGTTTATTTAGTTTATTTTTTATTTAGGTTTTTTATTTTATTTTATTTTTTAGGTTTAGGTTTTTTTTAGTTAATTTTTATTTTTATTTTATTCTTTAGGTTTAGGTTTTATTTTTGATTTTAATTTTATCTTTTTAGGTTTAGGTTTTAGGTTTTCATTTTAGGTTTATTTTTAGGTTTTATTTTTTAATTTAGGTTTAGGTTTATGTTTTATTTATTTTAGTTTAATTTAATTTAGTTTAGGTTTAGGTATATTTTATTTTGATTAATTTATTTTTATTTTAGGTTTAGGTTTTTATTTAATTTTTATTTAATTTTATTTTAGGTTTATTTTATTTTTATTTTATGTTTAGTTTTTATTTTATTTAGATTTTTTTATTCATAATTTTATTTTATTTATTAGTTTAGTTTAGGTTTACATACATACATACGTATATATATATATATATATATATAGCTTATTTTTAAGATTAATTTTAGGTTTTAGTTTAGGTTTAATTTTATTTTATTTTATTTAGGTTTTGGTTTATTTATTTATTTTATTTTTAGGTTTTTAGGGTTTAGGGTTTAAGGTTTAAGGTTTAAGGTTTAGGGCTTTAGGGCTTAGGGTTTTAGGGTTTAGGGTTTAGGGTTAAGGTTTTGGGTTTTAGGTTTAGGGTTTAGTGTTTAGGCTTTAGGGTTTACAATTTTTAGGTTTAGGTTTAGGGTTTAGGGTTTAGTTAGCAGTTTTAGGTTAGTTTAGGGTTTAAGTTTAAGGTTTTATTATTTAAGATTTGGGTTTAGGGTTTTAGGGTTTAGGTTTAGGGTTAGGTATCTGTTTAGTTTTAGGTTTAGTTTAGGTTTAGAGCTTAAGTTTAGGAGTTTAGGGTTTAGGGTTTAGGTTGGGTTAGTTTAGGGTTTAGGTTTAGGCTTTAGGGTTTACAATTTTAGGTTTTAAGGTTTAGGGTTTAGGGTTAACAGGTTTAGTTAGTTTAGGGTTTAGGTTTTAGGTTTTTTTAGTTTATTTAGGGTTTTAGGTTTAGGTTTAGGGTTTAGGTTAGGATTTAGGTTTAGTTTAGGGTTTGTTTTAGATTGTTTAAGTTAGGTTTAGGTTGGTAGGTTTAGGTTTATTTTAGGGTTTAGGGTTAAGGGTTTAGGGTTTACATTTTAGGGTTTGGGGTTATTTTATTTTAGTTTAGGTTTTATTTATTTATTTTATACTTATTTTTTATTTAGTTTAGGTTTAGCTTTTTAGCTATTTAAGGTTTTAGATTTAAGGTTAGTTTAGGGTTTACGACTTATAGTTTAGTGTTTGGGGTTTAGGGTTTACAATTTAGGGTTTTTTCTTTGGGTTTAGGGTTTTAGGGTTTAGAATTTAGGGTTTAGGTTTTAGGGTTTAAGATTTAGGGTTTAGGGTTTTAGGGTTTAAGGTTTAGAGTTTTTTGGGTTTAAGGGTTAAAGTTTAGAGTAGGTTTAGGTTTAGCCTTTAGGGTTTTACTTTAGGTTTAGGTTAGGTTTGGTTTAGGGTTTTAATTTAGTGGTTAGGATTATATTTTAGGTTTAATATTTAGTTTAGGTTCAGTTTTAGCCTCTTTTATTTAATTTTTAGGTTTAGGGTTTAGGTTTAGGGTTTAGTTTAGGGTTTATTTAAAGTTTAAGTTTTTTAGGTTTAGGTTTAAGGTTGTGGGTTTAGGGTTTAGGGTTTAGGTTAGAGTGGGTTTAGTTTAGATTTAGGTTTTAGGTTTAGGGTTTAGGATTAGTTTAGGGTTTTGGGTTTTGGGTTTAGTGTTTATGTTTTAGGGTTTAGGGTTTATGGTTTAGGGTTTTAAAGTTTAGGGATTAGGGTTTAGGGTTTAACATTAAGTGTTTTTAGGGTTTAGGGGGTTTCATGTAAGTTTTAGTTTTAGTTTAGTTTTTAGGATTTCTGATTTTTTTTTTAATAGAGAACAAATTCAGATTCAACATTTCTTATTTTCGGTTTCATCAACCACATAACACACCAAGTTTTGTAGGACACAAGCGATGACATAGATAAAAAATGAGCACACATAGAGCAAATCAAAAACCTTAGATAATTAGAGCCATCTGTAGTGTAAAGACATAGTTCCATAAGCGATAGGCCGGATCGATCATTCTTCAATTTCTCATGTTCCCATTAGAACCACCCTGACCTTTTGAGTAGTGAGATCCACCATCATATCCCCGATCTCTCCGTCCGCCACCACCATGGTTGTAACCTTCGTTGCTCCTCCAGCCTCCATAACCTCCACTACTCCAACCACCACCTCCATAGATCCATCCAGACCCCAAATCCCTTGCCACCACTACAGATAACTGCCACCTCTACCTCCTCCACCGCATCTAGAGGCTTTCTCTGATAGCATGTGTTACTCATAAGGCTCCCCGCCTCATTCTTAGAGTTTAGCTTAAAGGTTTATTAGGTTTTAATGTTTAGGTTTATTTTTAATTTATTTAGGCTACTTGTGTATAGGTTTGTGTTTGGGCTTTGTGGTTTTAAGTTTTAGGTTTAGGTTTAAGGTTTAGGTTTATGGTTTTAGAGATTATCTTTGGGGGTTTTGGTGGTCTGGTTTAGGATTTTAAGTGTTTTGCCTAGGTTTAGTTAAAGCTTAGGTTTAGAGTTTAGGATTTAGGGTTTATGGTTTTTCTTTAAAATGGAAAAGTCCCTGTAAGTTTAGGTTTATTTAGTTATTTTTATTTATTTTTAAGTTTATTTTAGTGTTTATTTTTTAGGTTAGTTTTTTTTAGTTAAGTTTTATTTTTTATTTTATTCTTTAGGTTTAGGGTTTTATTTTTAATTAATTTTATCTTTTAGGCTTAGGCTTTCCTTCACTTTAGGTTTATTTTGTATTTTATTTTAAATTTAGCTTTATGTTTTATGTTTCATTTATCTTTAGTTTTATTTAATTTAGTTTTAGGTTCAGGTATACATTTTATCTTTGATTAATGATTCTTTATTTTATTTAGGTTTATTTTAATTTTATTTAATCTTTATTTTAGTTTATTTTATTTCATTTTAATGCTTAGCTTTTATTTATTTTGATCTTTTATCATAATTTTATTTATTTAGTTTTATTTCATTATATATATATTATATACATAGTTTATTTTATTTTATTTAGATTAAGTTTAGGTTTATATTTTATTTATTTTATTTAGGTTCTCAGTTTATTTTATTTATTTTATTTTTTAGTTATTTTATTTTATCATTCCAGCCCAGGGCCTAGTTTAGGTTGGCCCCAATGGCCTTGCAGCCTCATCTTCTTAGGCCCAGGGTCAAGGGCCCCAGTCTCTGGCCTGTGTTGGCCCAGTGCCCAGCCTCTGGGTCCAACCCAGGCCCAGTGGCCCAGGGCCCAGGCCTAGGGTCACCTCCAGGCCTAGCTCAGGGCCTAGTGGCCCAGGGCAGTGTGCCTTGGGCCAGCTTATCTCAGGACTCCCAGTGGCCTGTGGGGCCCAGTGGCCAGGGTCAGGGCCCAGTAGCCCAGGGGCCAGGGGCCTCCCAGCCCAGGTCCAGGTCTGTGGGCGTCAGCTCAGGCCTTGGGTCAGGGCCCAGTGGCTCCACCCCAGGGCCTGTGGCCTGTAGGGCCTACACTCCTTGGGGTCATCTTATCTCTGTCATTTACTCCATCTATCTTCACATCTTTTAATTAGCTCAGCCTTTGTGCCACTTCCCAGCACCCCATCTAGGTCACTTGCATACCTGCCTCAGCCTAGAGGGCCCACAAGCCCCTGCCTTTCCTCTGGGCCTAGGCCCAGGGCTCAGGACTCCTGTGGCCCTCTGGCCCAAGATCGCTGGAGAGCCCAGGGCTCCCAGGCCTGGGAGCCTATGGTCAAAAGCCCAGGGTCCCGTGCCCAGCTCAGGGCCTCAGGATCTAGGGTCACCCACTCAGGGGCTTCAGAGCCTTTACAGGCCTGGATCCAGCTGATCAGCCTTAAGGCACATGTGGCCCCAAGCTAAGATTTATAGTCAGGTTAGCTCTGCCTTTTCTTGGGCCTAGCAGGCCCAGCCCAGGCCCAGGGTTTAGCCCACTTAAGCCTCAGCCTGCCCAAAGCCTGCCTTGCAGCTGGCTTAAGGGGCCTCTAGGGTCCCGTGTCAAAGGGCCTGTAGCCTTCAGTCCTGCAGGTAGGGTCAAGATCAGCTTTTAGGTCTGGGGGCTTGGGCCTAGCATTTATGTTTACTTAGATTGTGCCTTGATTAGGTTTAGGTTTAGCTTAACATTTAGTGCCTTTTGTAGGGTTTAGGTTTTATGTCTGGTACCGCTTTTAGTTTAGTTTTTAAGATTTTTTTACTGAGAACAAATTCAGATTGAACATTTCTTCTTTTTGGTTTCATCAACCACATAACACACCAAATTTTGTAGGACACAAGAGATGACATAGATAAAAAACTGAGCGCACATAGAGCAAATCAAAAACCTTAGATAATTAGAGCCATATGTAGTGTAAAGACATATTTCTATGTTTATGTCTACTGGCCATTCTTCAATTGTTCCTCATTAGAACCAATCACCCCGACCTTTTCGAGTAGTGAGATCCACCATCATATCCCCACTTCTCCCTCCCAGTTCAACACCATGGTTGTAACCTTCATTGCTCCTCTCCATAACCTCTACTACTCCAACCACCACCCATATCCAACAAGACCTCCAAATCCCTTGCCACCATCAAGGATAACTCCACCTCACTCCACCTCGCCGTGATCCAGGGATCGAGTTTACTGAGCAAAGTGATGTTCCACCTGCTAAGGTTCCATTCTTTTTGGTCAGTTTAGGTTTAGGTTTATTAGGTTTTAATGTTTAAGTTTAATTTTATTTACTTACTTGTATAGGTAGGTTCTGGGCTGGGTTTAGGGTTAGGTTTGAGGTTCGTGTGGTTTAAGGTAGGGTTTGTGGTTTTGTAGATTATTCTTTAGGGTTTAAGGTCTGCCAGGATTTTTAGTGCTTAAGGTTGTAGGTTTAGGGTTTAAAGTTTAGGGTTTAGAGTTTAGATTTAGTGGTTTATGGTTTTTCTTTAAAATAAAAGTAAACCCGACAAGTAAGTTTAGGTTTATTTAGTTTATTTTTATTTTATTTTATTTTTAGGTTTAGTTTTTTTTAGTTAAGTTTTATTTTATTTTATTCTTAAAGGTTTAGGTTTTATTTTAATTTTAATTTTATCTTTTAGATTTAAGTTTTAGGTTTTCATTTTAGTGCTTATTTTACTTGATTTTAGCTTAGTTTAGGGTTTATTTTATTTATTTTAGTTTAATTTAATAGTTTAGCTCAGTATATTTTATTTTGATTAATTTATTTTATTTTGTTTTGTGCTCTTTACTTAATTTTATTTAATTTTATTTATTTTAGGTATTTTATTTTATTTATGTTTAGTTTTATCTTTATTTCAACATACCTTATTCATTTTACCACTTAGCTTTTAGGTTTACACATACAGATATATATATATATATTATATATTATATATATATATATACATATACATATATATATTCATATTTTTATCTTATCTTTAAGATTAATTTTGTGCCTAGCTTTTATTTAATCTTATTCATCAGCTAGGTTTTATTTTATTTTATTTTAGGCTCTTTATCTTAGGGCTTTAGGCTCTGGGTTTTGTGGCCAGTGATCAGCTGCTGGGGCCCCAGGCTTTGTGGTACCAGGGCTCTCAGGGCTCTCCCAGGTCAGCCCTTGGGGCTCTTGCCCAGCTGTCAGCCTCCTGGCCAACCTCCCGCCCAGGCCCAGGCCTAGTGCAGGCCTCACAGGGCCCATGTCAGCCTGGGAGGGCCTTACTACTTCCAGATCTAGGCCTGCTGTCTAGGGCCCAGCCCAGGTCAGGCACAGGGGCCCAGGCCCTAGGGCCCAGTGGCCCAGGTCTGGGGGTCCCAGCCTCAGGCCCATATCCCAGTGGTCCCAGCCTGTCAGGGCCCCAACCCTTGGCGCCCAGGGCCCAGGGCCCAGGGCCCAGGCCTGTGAGTCACTTGTGGCCCAGGCTTCAGTATTCTCAGGCCTGTGGTCTTTACTCATCAGGACTCCAGGATCCAGGGCCTAGGGCCTCAGGCTGGATTCAGCTCAGTGGCCCAGTGGCCTGGGCCCTGTACCCAGGGCCTGGGGGTCCTGGCCCAGGGCCCACCGCCTCAGGCTCATGGCCCTGTGGCTCACACCTTGTGGCCCAGTCATCTTATCTTAGCCTAAGCTTCCCATCTCATCTACTTCTCATTCAGCCTAGCCCCAGAAACCCAGCCTAGATCTGCCTGGGGCTTAGGGCCACCCACTAGCCCAGGCCTGGGGGCCCAGGGCTCACAACCCATTTCTTTCCCTGGCCCAGGGTCTGGGCCCAGGGCCCAGTGGCTCAAGACTCCAGGGCCTAGTGGTCAGCCTGCGCCCAGAGCCTTCGAGCCTGGGCTCAAAGCCCAGGAGTCCTGTGCCCAGGCTCCAGCCTCAGTGGCCCAGGCCTCAGGGCCCAGGTCAGGGCTCACCTGCCTGGGCCCTTGAACTCTAGGATCTGATCTGGCACAGGGCTCCCTGTGGCCTAAGACTCCAGGGCCTCAGGTCAGCCTGCCTTGACCCTTTGGGCCTCAGGCCTGGCCTCAGTGGCCCAGGGCTCAGGGCCTACTCCCATACTAACCCAAAGTTTTGGCCTGCCTTTAGGCAAGCCTGTGGCCTGCCCAGGTTTAGGCCAGTACTCAGGGGAGGGTTTAGGGCCTTAGATTCAGGGCTAGGATTAGTAGGGTTTTGGGTTTTGGGCCCAGTGTTTATGTTTTAGTGGTGTGGTCATGGTTTAGGGTTTAAAGTTTAGGATTAGGGTTTAGGTTTAACATTTAGTGTTTTAGGGTTTAGGGTTTTGGTGTGGCAGGTAGTTTAGTTTTTTAGGATTTTTGATTTTTTTTAATAGAGAACAAATTCAGATTCAACATTTCTTGTTTTCAGTTTCATCAACCACATAACACACCAAGTTTTGTAGGACACAAGTGATGACATAGATAAAAAATGAGCGCACATAGACCAAATCAAAAACCTTAGATAATTATAGCCATCTGTAGTGTAAAGACATAGTTTCATAAGCGATAGGTCGGATCGGTCATTCTTCAATTTCTCAAGTTCCCATTAGAACCACCCTGACCTTTTGATTAGCGAGATCCACCATCATTTCCCTGATCTCTCCCTCCACCACCACCATGGTTGTAACCTTCGTTGCTCCTCCAGCTTCCATAAACTCCACTACTCCAACCACCACCTCCATATCCAACAGCACCTCCAAATCCCTTGCCACCACTGCGATAACTGTCACCTCTACCTTCGCCTCCACCGCCAGATCTAGACTGAGCTTGCTTGATAGTGATGTTCCTACTAAGGTCCATTCTGTTTAAGTTTAGTTTAGTTTAGGTTTATTAGGTTTTAATGTTTAAGTTTATTTTTAATTTATTTAGCAGGTAGTTGTGTTGTGGTTTGTGGTTAGTTTAAGGGTCTGGTTTGGGTTTAGGGTTTAGGATTTTAGGATTATTAGTGTGGTTTAGGATTTTTTTATTGTTTAAGGTTGTAGGTTTAGGGTTTAAAGTTTAGGGTTTAGAGTTTAGGATTTAGGGTTTATGGTTTTTCTTTAAAATAAAAGTAAACCTGGTAAGTTTAGGTTTATTTAGTTTATTTTTTATTTAGGTTATTTATTTTAGTTTATTTTTTAGGTTTAGGTTTTTTTAGTTAAGTTTTATTTTTATTTTATTCTTTAGGTTTAGGTTTTTAATTTTAATTTTATCTTTAGGTTTAGGTTTTAGGTTTCATTTAGATTTATTTTAGGTTTTATTTTAGTTTAGGTTTAGGTTTATGTTTTATTTATTTTAGTTTTATTTAATTTAGTTTAGTAGGTATATTTTATTTTGATTAATTTATTTTTATTTTAGGTTTAGGTTTTATTTAATTTTATTTTGGTTTATTTTATTTTATTTTAATTTAGTTTTATTTTATCCATATTTTATTTTATTTATATTTTTAATTTTATTACACATATATATATATATATATATATATATATATATTATATATATATATATATATATATATATATATATATATACATATATATATATATATATATTATTTTTTATCTTTAAGATTAAGTTTAGGTTTAGTTTAGGTTTTATTTTATCTTGATTTGATTTAGGTTTTAGCCCATTTATTTATTTTATTTTAGGTCTTTACTTTAGCCTTCTCAAGTTTTGCCTCAAGGCCTGGGCTGCCTGGCTCAGTTTCAGCCTGTTTAGGGCCTCAGTTTTGTGGCTCAGGTCAGGTCAAAGCCCTGGGTCTTGGGGCCTAGCCCAGCCGCTAGGGCCTTTAGGGCTTTTAACCCCAGCCCCAGGGTTAGGGTGTCAGGCCCAGGCCTAGGCCCAGGGCCTGTGATCCAGATCAGTGGCTCCAGACCAGTCAGTGGCCCAGGCCTGTGCCCAGGGCCTAGTTCAGGCATGGTCAACGCCCATGGCCTATACTCAGGCCCAGTCTGGCCTGTAGACCCAGGTGGCCCAGTGGGGCCTTTAGGGCCCAGGACTCCACGCCCAGTGGGGGCCTAATGCCTGGCCCAGAGCCTGCCTTTAGGGTCTGGGGTTGGCTCAGGCCTATGGAGGGCCTGCCTTTTAGAAAAAATCAAGCAAAAGTAGTTTTAGTTTATCTTTATATTTAGATCTTTATCTTTAGTTTATCTTTTATTTTATTTATTTATTTTAGCTTTATTATTTTAATTTTTAGCTTTAGGTTTCATGTTTATTTTTATATTTGATCTTTAATTTATTTTTAAGTTTAAGATTTAATTTTATTTTATTTAGGTTTAGGTTTTATTTTTTATTTTTAGGTTTACATTTTTTTTAAGGCCTCAAAGTTTAGTTTAAGTTTATTTTAGTTTATCTTTATTTAGTTTAGGTTTAAGTTTAGTTTATTTTAGGTTTGGTGTGAGGTTTTATTTATTTTAGTATAGTTTATTTTTAAGTTTAGGTTTTTTTTTAGTTTAAGGTTTAGGTTTTATTTTTTATTTAGTTTTAGGTTTATTTAATAGGTTTAGGTGTTTATTTAGTTAGTTTTTTTATATTTTTAATTTACATTTATTTTATTTTATTTAGATTTATTTTATTTTATTTATTTAGTTTAGGTTTTTATTTATTTTATTTAGTTTAGGTTTTAGGTTTGTGTTTAGGGTTTAGGGTTTAGGGTGGGGGTTTAGGGTTTAGGGTTTAAGGTTTAGGGTTTAGGTTTAGTTGTATTTTGGGTTTTTATTTTAAGGTTTTGGTTTTTTTTTTTTAACGAGAATAAATTCAGATTCAACATTTATTCTTTCGATTTCATCAACCAAGTAACTAACTGTGGAAGTGAGGTAATCAAATGACCTCCTTAGGTTAGCTAAATCCTCATATTCCTAGGATGTCCATTATATACCCATTACCATTCAATCTTATATAATCAACACATGAATAGAGGAAAGAGAACCCAACATTCATACACTTAAGCTATAAGCACATGCATTTCTTATGTATTTATAACTAGCATCATAACACATATTATTATTCATTTATAAGCTTTTGAAAAATACATTTGGATTTAATAGTGATAATAGCTATGCATATATTAAATTAAGTGAACACATGCAAGCTTACATAAACGAAATCCATTTTATTTTACTTGATTTTGAAATGATGGATGCATGGATTCAAATGACATGCCAAATTTAACATGATTGGAAAGAGAATAATCAAATATAAGCATTTGATTCATTTAACGAAACTATTTCTTAAAGAAAGTCAAATAAATTAAGATTATTTAAAGAAAACCAAAGCATCTTTATTAATTAAGTTTTGGATTTGATTTGATTTAAAGAGGAGAAGAGAAATCATCACTTGCTATTTTAAACCCATTCCCACATTAGTGATTTAATTTAAGGAAATATAATTAAGTTAATTTTATGGGTTAATTAAGTTGAACCTTTAATTAAATGAATTAATTACCCTTACCTTCACCTTAAAGTAATTAATTTAATAATTATGAGCCAACATGATATGTATGGAAAATAAACTTGTAATGATCCTATGAAATAAAAGGGGCCTAATGCAATTGGCTCATGATTAATAGTTAATTAGATTAAGGGACTTAAATAATTACCACACATGTGGACTAACCATAATTTCATTAAACTCCTTTAGGCTATTAAACACCCAAAAGATCTACCCCATGATTAATTAAGTCCATGTGATTATGATTTCATGATTTGATTTAATTAATTAGTTAAATCTTAATTAATTTCATTTTAAAATGGTGAAATGAACTTAGGGAAAGGGGTCCCAACCCTATTCCTTAGTTCACCTACTATTGTACAATGATTAATAAATTTAATTATCCAAATTATTACTGTTAATGGAATTAATTAATCATCAATTAACTTAAAAGAGTAGTTAAGGCTTAATTAGTCAATTTTCCTATTTAAGTGAGCAATAAATCCCATGCAAAGCATGGGAGGCTGAGGTCATCCCATTAAATTAACCTACAAAATTTAAGATTAATTGCTCAAGTAATTAAAGAGTAATTAAGCTAATAAAATTTGTAATTAAACCTTGATTACTATTCAAAATTAGTTTAAATCATTTTTAATTAATTCTCCTCCGAAATATTGATAAAATGTGTATTTATTTGCATTTTTATTTCTCTATATTTTTTTATGATTTTTAGAAGTTTCAACAATTAAAAATGATTACTTAAGCCAAATCCTGTTTACTCCACGTAGTGCACTAATGTGGCACGCTTTCCACATGGCACCGTGGGATTGGCTACTTAAACCTTATCCGACTTAGCACCTACGTGGTGAGGGCGGACGCACTTTTTCGTCCGCCATCCGATCTAAGATGTAGCAAATGAAATCCCACAGCTTCATAGGATTAAATCTGATCGATGTAGCAAATGAAATCATGATTGCCCATTTTGATCACATGGAACAGCCGGTGCGTGATCTAACATCATGCGAGTGAGGGAGAATGGAGTCCATTTTCCATTCATCACTTGATCTGAACTTACCCGAGCTCAAATTAACTCCAAACGAATCCCACACCTTCATGACATTGATCGGAGGGGATCCAACATCAAGATCACATGAGATGCAAGTTTCCTTCTAAAAGCTCCAACCCATTTTTGCCTAAGGATTAGTTTGGAAGCATACCTTGGCTCAAGACCGGTGGCTCAACATTGAGGAAGCTTCATCTGGAGATGAAGCCCTATTGAGCAACAATTGGATCAATTCATTGATGTTCACTTTGATGATTTGGAGCTCTACAGTCCCATTGAAGTCTGGTCAATTCTTCTTTCAATCATATGTGATTATGTTGTGGATGTTGTCTTGTATCGATGCTCTTTCAATCATATGTGATTATGTTGTTTAGACAAGTACAATGCTCATGAGATCTTGACCAAGGTACACTCAGGATTATGTGGAGCCAACCAATCTAGTTTGAAGATGAAATCCAAGATCAAGATACTAGGATAATACTAGTCGTTAATGATCAAATATTGCATGTATACAGCTAGATGATACCACCAATGTCAAATACCTGGTGTGGTCCTACACAAACTACCCAACATTCTACAACCTACGTTGGCCTCAAGGCCATTCGAGTGTTGGGGAACTGACATAGTGGGTCTGATTGATCCTCCTTCTGCCAAGGGTCATCGGTTCATCTTAGCTGCTACTGACAACTTTTCCAAATGGGAGAAAGCAATTTCGCTCAAAGAGGTCACAACTCAACATGTGCTCCTATTTTTTAATAACCATATTATATATAGGTTCAGAGTGCCTCGATAAATTATATCTGATAATGGTACTGCATTCAAGAGCACCGAGATCAGCAATTTTGACCGGAGATAACATAGATTGGAGATATTCTTCAATCAACTACCCGAGGGTAAAGGACTTAATAGAAGCCTTCAACAAAACTCTCATCTAAATACTAAAGAAGACACACGATAATAACAAGCGATAGTGGCATTAGTAGATAGTTGAAGCCTTGTGGGCCTACCATGCCACATATAGATCTCCAACTTAGTCTTTCTTCAGTGTATGGGTCCAAGTCATTCTATCATTAGAAGTCCAACTCCCATCCGAGGATATATGGGTAGTGGATAAAACAAAGGAGAACACTAAGTTAGAAGAGCTTAAAGGTTTGGAGGAGAGAGGCATGTGGCATGCCGAAACCTCAAGTTATACAAAGCTAAAATGACTCAAGCTCATAACAAGTTGGTCTGTTCTAGAGCTTTTCAAGTAGGAGAGCTTATTTTAGTTCAAGAGACCGATTGTCTGTCATATGGGAGGTAAAGTTTAACTTTGGAAGGCCCTTTTTTCTATAAAGAGGGCCTACCAAAGATGATCTTATCAGCTTATTAATCATAAGTGAGAAAGCCCAAATCTTTGAATCAATGGGCTCTACTTAAAGAAATATTATAAATCATGTTTAAAAATAATTATCATTAATGAAAATTCCATTTCGAATTTAATCTCTTCCATGTTGAAAGTCTTCTTGTCCGCCATGATGTGTTTACAGTAGGTGTAAGGAACTCGAGTGGCATCATATCCTTCATTGACACAACATAAACATAAACTACACAGAAATATATAAAATAAACACATATCTTTTGTCTCGCAACTCGAGTTAAGATAATCCCTATGGCACTCATTTAAACTATTCTAGGTCGGGCTTACGTGCTACCTTGCTAATGTGTTACCCTAGTGGTCTTCTTGGTTTGGAGGATGTAAGTATGCTACACTTTACTTCCTTGGCCATTTTACACTGACAAGTGCCAAATTAGTTTTGTAGGACTTACTGCATGGATGGTAAGCTACCTCATGTTGGCTTTGTTTAAGAGGATGTGAGTCTGCTATATTTTCTTCTTAGATTAGCCTTGGAGCATTGATTGGGTCAAGTATATTAGAGGTTTAGGATAACTCCCCTAGTGACTCTTTCCCTCCTGATTGCTTCAAGTCTGGGTCCAGTCCTTCTTCAGGGCTCCTCATTTAGTAGTCACTCTAGGTCAGATAGCATTTGCCTTATTGATGACTATCATCCGATGATCGCTTTTCTTGAAAAGTTGTAATCCCCACACTTTCTTTCCGTGTCGATCATCACACCACGAGCACCTTAGGTTGGTTGGTTCTCACTATGTTGATGGATACACCACTCATGCTGATGGATACACCTTAGGTTGGTTGGTTCTCCCACCTTAGGATACACCACTCATGGCATATGTAAGTCTGTTATGCTTTCTCCTTGAGTTGGCCACTGTACACCTATAGGCTTACTTTTCCAGTGCTGAGGATAATGCCCTTGGTAGCACCTCTCCTATGGGCTCTATATTTGGATCACATCCTTTCCCCATATCAGATACTATCAAATTGGATAGTTCCTTCCCAAGAACCACCCCTATGGTTGGAGAATCCATCTTATGGATGTGATTCTACATTGATCTAGTAAATCAGATAGCCAAGGCGACATAGCCCCTTCTTAGTGTGGTCCCTTGCACACCAATGTTCATGCAAACATATAAATAAAATATATATTCACTTGTGGATTAAGAGGACACCAGTACCATTTCCTAAGTAGTATCCTATCTTTAGGATGCACAAAAAAACTCCTTATAGAATCGACTACTCTTGAGTTGATATAAGTCCTCAATTCACTCAAGAGTCTGTAAGTTGAGTTTGATTTGTTATGCTACCAACAGGTCACCTAGCGGCTATTCCCTGCTTTAGAAGATGTAAGTCTACTACGCCTTCTTCTTAGCACAGTCGTTGCACACCGAAAGGCAACCCCTTAGCCTCACGATACTATCCCTTTGAATTTGTAAATCTGAGATAAGATAAGTCTAATATAGCCCCTTCTCAATGGGTCCATCACACACCGACCCGATCCATAAATTAAATCTATCAAATTTGACCGAGCTCACATCTCTAGTGGATATGTCCTCAATTCAAAATCAAACAAAACCAAACAAACCATATCAAATCACATAAAATTAAGATAAAATTAATCCTAACAACTTTTGAGTTGGCATAAGTCCCTAGTGGCATTCACTCAAGTAGTCGCCTTAGGTCAGGTTTGATTTATTGTGCATCCAACAAGTATCCTAGTGGTTGTTCCTCACTTTGGAAGATGTAAGTATGCTACACCTTCTTCCTTGCACACATCCGTTGCACACCAAAAGGCAACCCCTTAAGTTGGCTAGCTCTACTCCCCAGACGGTAGCTATCCCTTTGGATTTTTAAACTTGAGGTAGGTTAATGCTGATATAACCCCTTCTTAGTGGGTCCATCGCACACTGATAGGGTCCATACATTAACTAAGATTAAATTAAACCCAATCTGATTTTACTGGAGTTAAATCACACCCTTCTCCCTTGTGGAGCCCCAAATCATATAAAAATAAGTCAAGCAAATAAATCAAATTCAAAACCAACCTCCCAATGGAGCCAAATTAAACCAACTCCCCCTATAGAGTCTAAATCAATGAAATCCAACCAAACTCTTATCCCAGTGGATACATCACCAAACAAATCTATGAAATCAAACTCAAGTCACAATCCTCAGTGAATATCCCAAACTTGCTTCCCTAGTGGAAGATCATATACTCGATCCCTAGTAGACTCGAGGCTATATCTCTAGTAGATATGCCTCCACATCAATTAAAAGAAAGCAAATTAAAGTTGATTCGATCTTAATCCTTGGTGGATTATTGATTCTTATCCCCAATGG
Source organism: Cymbidium sinense (assembly GCA_021442155.1). Lineage (NCBI taxonomy): Eukaryota > Viridiplantae > Streptophyta > Magnoliopsida > Asparagales > Orchidaceae > Cymbidium > Cymbidium sinense. Next base: position 184,832,595 of record CM038215.1, read on the forward strand.
ATCTTCTTTCCATAAATCATATAATCAAATCAAATTCAAACCTTATCCCCTACAAATTTTCTACTTCCATGCCCTCGACATAGAGCCCTCACATGTCATGTACAATGCATGTGTGATCCCCTAAGGTTTATGGTTTAGGATTTAGGGTTTAGGTTTGAGTTTACTTTGGGTTTAGAGGTTTAGGTTAGGGTTAGCGGGTTTAGGGTTTTGGTATTTAGTGTTTATGGTTTGGGTTTAGGGTTTAGGGGTAGGGTTTAGGTTTAGTTTAGGATAGCTGGGTTTAGGGTTTAGGGTTTATGGTAGTTTAGGGTTTATGGAGGGGTTTAGGGTTTAGTATGGTTTAGAGTATGTGGGTAGGTTATACAAGTGGGTTTATGGTTTTTTTGGGTTTATGGTTTAGGGTTTAGGTTTTTTTTAAATAAAATGGAGTTTTAGTTTTATTTAGTTTATTTTATTTTAGTAATTTTAATTTTAATTTATTTTATTTTATTTAGTTTATTATTTATTTTTATTATTTATTTTATTTTTTTTATTTTTTAGGTTTAGGTTTAGGTTTATGCTTATTTTTTAGTTTAGTTTTATTTTATTATTTTAAGGTTTAGGTTTTATTCTTTCTTTTAGGTTTTGGTTTAGGTTTTATTTTCTTTTATGTTTAGGTTTTTTTTTATTTTAGGTTTAATTTTTAGTTTAGGCTTAGGTTTACTTTTAGTTTATTTTATTTTATTTAGTTTAGGGTTTAGGTTTAGTTTATATTAGGTTTAGGTTTAGGTTTTACATATTTTAGTTTAGTTTATTTTAGTTTAGGTTTAGGTTTATTTTATTTTATTTATTTTAAGTTTATGTTTTTTTTAGTTTAGGGATTAGGTTTTATTTTATTATTTATATTTAGTTTTAATTTTTAGGTTTATGTTTTTATTTTGTTTTTATTTTAGGTTTAGTTTATTTTCATTTTACATTTAGTTTTTATTTTATTTAGGTTTATTTATTTGTAGGTTAATTTAATTTTTTTTAGTTTAGTTTAGGTTTCTTATTTATTTTATTTTAGTTTAGTTTTTATTATTTTATTTATTTTATCTTTATTTTTAGGTTTAGGTTAGGTATAGATTTTAGTTTAGGTTTTTATTTTATTTTTTTATTATTTTATTTAGATTTAGGTTTATTTAATTATTTTATTTTTAGGTTTTATTAAGTTTAGGTTTAGGTTTTTAGGTTTTTAGGGTTTAGGGTTTAGGGTTTGGGGTTTAGGGTTTAAGGTTTAGCATTGCACGTTTTAGGGTTTAAGGTTTAGGGGTTTAGGGTTTAGGGTTTAGGGCTTGGAGTTTAGGGTTTATGGTTTAGGGTTTTAAGGTTGAGGGTTTAGGGTTTATGTTTGTAGGTTTAAAGTTTAGGGATTAGGGTTTAGGGTTAGTTTTGAGGTTTAGGGTTTAGGGTTTGGGTTTTTTTTTGTTATTTTTTAAATTATGTAAACTTATAGGTTTATGTTTATTTAGTTAATTAATTTTACCTTCTTTTTATTATTTTTTTAGGTTTATTTTTATTTTTATTTAGTTTAGTTTATTTAATTTAGGTTTATTTATTTTATTTTAGATTTTTTATTTTAGTTTTTTTAATTTAGGTTTAGGTTTCGATTTATTTTTCATTTTAGTTTTATTTTATTTTATTTTTTAGGTTTAGGTTTTATTTTTTATATTTAGGTTTAGGTTTAGGTTTTTATTTTATTTTTTTTTAGGTTTAGGTTCTAAGTTTATTTTTAGGTTTTATTTTTTATTTTAGGCATAGATTTATTTTTAGTTTATTTTATTTTATTTAGGGTTTAGGTTTAGGTTTAGTTTATTTTTTGTTTAGTTTTAGGCTTTATTTATTTTGGTTTAATTTATTTTAGTTTAGGTTTCAATTTATTTTACTTTTATTTTAGGTTTAGGTTTTATTTTTAATTTATTTTTATGTTTTATTTCTAGGTTTATTTTTAGGTTTAGGTTTTTATTTAGTATTTTTTTTTTTTGTATTTTTGGTTTATTTTATTTTAATTTAGTTTCAATTTTTATTTTTTTAGTTATGTTTAGTTTTTTATTTATTTTATTTTAGTTTAGTTTTTATTTTTTATTTTATTTTCCTTTTAGGTTTAGGTTTTTATTTTTATTTTATTTTTTTATTTTATTTTGGTTTAGGTTTTTTATTTATTTTATTTTTAGGTTTTATTTTATTTAGGTTTAGGTTTTTAGCTTTTTAGGGTTTAGGGTTTAGGGTTTAGGGTTAGTTGAGGGTTTAGGGTTTGGGCTTTAGTGTTTAGGGTTTAGGGTTTAGGGTTTAGGGTTTAGGGTTTAGGGTTTAGGGTTTTAGGGTTTGGGTTTTAGGTTTAGGGTTCAATTTTAGTTTAGTGTTTTGGGTTTTTAGTTTTTTTTTTAAAAGAGAACAAATTCATATTCAATATTTCTTCTTTTCAATTTTATCAACCAATTAACACACCAAGTTTTCTAAGACATAAGAGACGCCAAAGATCATAAATGATCATGCATAGAACAAATCAAAAACTTAGTTTACTTGAACCGTCTCTACTGTAAAGACACAATTCCATAAGTAGCAGATCGGATTGGTCATTCTTCAGTTTCTCCAATCCCCATTAAAACCAACCCCGTCCTCTAGAGTAGCAGAATCCACCATCATATCCCTGATCTCTCCCTCCGCCACCACCACGACTGTAACCTTTGTGGCTCCTCTCACCTCCATAACCACCGCAGCTCCGACCACCACCTCCATGTCTACGAACACCTCCAGATCCCCCACCACCACTGCGATAATAGCTGCCTCGGCCTTGGCCTCCACCACCAAATCTAGACTGAGCCTGGTTGATAGTGATATTCCTGTCGTCATGGTTCTGCCCATTTTTAGGATTTAGGTTTATTTTTTAATTTATTTAGTTACTTTAGGTTTAGGTTTAGGGTTTGGGATTTAAGGTTTAGGGTGTAGGGTGTAGGGTTTAGGGTTTGGGGTTTTGGGGTTTATGCTTTTAGTGTTTAGGGTTTAGGATTAGGGTTTAGGGTTTAGGGTTTTTTAGGGTTTAGGGTTTATGGTTTAGGGTTTAGGGTTTAGGGTTTAGGGTTTAGGTTTAGTGTTGTAGGTTTAGTGTTGTAGGATTAGGGTTTAGGGTTTAGAATCAGTTTTAGGGTTAAGGGTTTAGGATTTTTTTAAATTAAGTAAATCAGTACGTTTAGATTCATTTAGTTTACTTGATTTAGTATTTATTTATTTTAGTTTATTTGATTTTTTATTTTTATCTAGTTTAGTTTATTTATTTTAGTTTAACTTTTTTATTTTAATTTATTTTTTTAAGTTTAGGTTTAGGTTTATTTTTTAGTAGAGTTTTATTTTTATTTTATTTTTTATTTTTAGGTTTAGGTTTAGGTTTTTATTATATTTTTTTAGGATTAGGTTTTAATTTTTTATTTTAGGTTTATTTCTAGGTTTTATTTTTTTAGTTTATTTATTTATTTTTAGTTTAGGTTTTGGTTTAGTTTATTTTAGGTTCATGTTTAGGTTTTGTTTATTTTATTTTAGGTTTTGGTTTATTTTATTTTTATTTTAGGTTTAGGTTTGTTTTTTTTTAGTTTTGGGTTTAGGTTTATTTTATTAATTTTAGTTTTGGTTTTGGATTTTTTTGTTTTAGGTTTTTATTTAGATTTTTTATTTTATTTTTATTTTACATTTAATTTTATTTTATTTAATTTTTATTCTTAAGGTTTATTTTATTTTATTTATGTTAGGTTTTTATTTATTTTATTTTAATTTAATTTTTTATTTTATTTTTAGGTTTAGGTTTAAGTTTAGGTTTAGGTTTTTGTTTAGGTTTTCATTTTGTTTTATTTTATTTTATTATTTTAATTAGGTTTAGGTTTTTTTATTTATTTTATTTTTAGGTTTTATTTAGTTTAGGTTTAGGTTTTTAGGTTTTTACGGTTTAGGGTTCAAGGTTTAGTGTTTAGGGTTTAGAGTTTGGGGTTTAGGGTTGTAGATTTTAAGTATTAGGGTTAAGGGTTTAGGGTTTAGGGTTTTAGGATTTAGGGTTTAGGGTTTAGGGCTTAGGGTTTTAGGGTTTAAGGTTATTTTTAAAGGAAATTAGGAAAATTTTATTGCCATAAAGAAAAAGTACAAAGTCCTTAGAGGGGGTAATCTCTAACCTAATGCTCAAAGGGCAACAATAAATCCTAAAGATATAAATCCCATAACTATTTCAATAATGAAAGAAATAAAGCAAAAGAAAAACCAAAAAATCAACAGTAGAAAATCCATGTGAGTAATAGCAAACTTCATTTGGTCCATCTGATACCAGCAAGATCCACCTACAAGACTCTCCCAACCTATAAAAGAAATCTATAACATACTTTTGAAAGGATGAGTGCAATTAAGCAAGCATAAAAAGTAAGAGCAAATAAAATGAGTAAAAGTAAAAAAGGCTAGCTCAGTTATAATCATCTCAAGGAGCAATACTATATGTAAGCATCCAAACTTCAGGAGAACGGTTACAATTACATATAGCACTACCAACAAAAAGAAGAAAGAGTGGGAAACATCAAGGCCATCATAGCCAGCATACCTCGTGTAGCCCATCATCCAAAGTCTGTCATCCAGGAAGGCTACAAAATCCCCCAAATAGCAAACATAATAGCCAACCACCAAGACACCTGAACAACTAATACAACAACAACAAGCCTTAATCCCACTAGGTGGGGTCGGCTACATGAATCCTTCGACTCCATTGTGTCCTATTATGTGTCAAATTCTCATTTAATTCAAATATACTAAGATCATTTTTTATACATCTTAACTAAGTCTTGTTAGGTCTACCTCTACCTTTCTTAACATAAGGCAAATCTAATGCATCTACTCTGCTAATCGGGTCATCGGACGGCTGACGCTTTATGTGGCTAAACCATTTAAAGGACTCTTCCTAATCTTATCCCGGAACTCCAACTTTTTCCCTGAACATACTCATTTTACATTCTATCTCTAGAGTAAAGCCACTCATCCACAGTATCCTCATCTCGTAACACTTAACTTAGTCTTATGCTTCTTCTCTTTTATTGGCCAACATTCACCATAAGTCATTGCGGGTCTTACCACCATCTTATAAAGTTTTCCTTAAGTTTAAGTGGAACTTTTCTATCACATAATAGGCATCCTCCACTTCAACCATCCAACTTGAATTCTACTAATTTCATCTCCATTTATTTTACCATCATTTGAACAATAGAGCCTAAATATCTAAATCACTCTTATTAATGACTTGATCACCTAAAGTCACAACACTATCACTAAAACTTCTACAACTAAAATTACACTCCATATATTCAATTTTAGATCTACTTAAATGAGAACCTTTAGACTCTAAAGTTGACCTCCATAATTCAAGTTTCTGTTGGACTCACTCTCTAGTCTTATCAACAAGAAGAATGTCATCAACAAAAAGCATACACCAAGGTACATCTTCTTGTAAATGCCTCATAAGAACATCCATAACTAAAGTATATAGTTAAGGGCTTAATGTTGATCCTTGATGTAATCCAACTGAAATAGGAAAATATTTTATCAATTCTCCTTATGTTTGAACACAAGTAACAGCTCTAGTATACATATCCTTAATGACTTGAATATAACCAATATTAACACCTTCGTTATAAAACTCTCCAAAGAACATCTCTTGAGACTTTATCAAAAGCTTTCTCTAAATCAATAAATATCATATGTAGATCCTTCTTACTTTCTCTATGCTTCTCCATCAAACCTCTTAAAAAATGTATAACATCCATAGTAGCTCTACCTGGCGTGAAACCAAACTGATTGTGGGAAACTTCTGTATCACATCATAACCTATGCTCAATTACTCTCTCCCATAATTTTATTATATGGCACATTAACTTAATTCCTCTATAATTTGTACACTCTTGTGCATCACCTTTATTCTTAAATATAGGAACCAACAAACTCTTTCTCCACTCATCTGGCATCTTTTTAGTCTTTAAAATAATATTAAAAAGATTTGTAAGCCAAGAAATTCCTTGATCTTCTAAACATTTGCACACATCTATTCCGGTCCTACTGCTTTTCCACATTTCATTTTCTTTAAAATTTCACTAACTTTAGATTTACTAATACGATGATAAAAATGAAATTCTCTATTTTTGTTTAGGGTATTAAGGTTGTTAAAATCAATCATACTTTCAGATCCTTCATTGAAAAGTTTATCAAAATATCTCATCCACCTATTTTTAATATCTTTTTCTAAGAAAAGTACTTTATTATTTTCATCCTTAATACCCCTCACTTGAACTATGTCTTTACTTCTCCTATCTCTTTGGTTGGCTAACTTATACATACATCTTTCACCTTCTTTGGTATCTAATCTATTGTATAAATCACTAAAAGCTAAATTTTTTGCATCATTTATTATTTTCTTAGAATCTCTACAAGCCACTTTATATCTTTCCCAATTCTCTGAGTTTTTACATCTAAACCAAGTTTTATAACAATGCTTCTTATTTCTTATCTTTTCTTGCACACTCTGACTCCACCACCAACTATTCTTATTAAAGAAGCTTTTCCTTTTGATTCTCCAAGCACATCTTTAGCAACTTGCTTAATTTCACTTGATATTTTTTCCCACATAACATTAGCTTCCTTATGAACATCCCAAATTCTAATTTCTTGTAGGTTGCTCTTAAAAATATTTTTATTTGTGTTCTTTAAGTGTCTCCATCTAATCCTGAGACAATAATTTAGTTTATTTTTTTCTCTTACAACCTTTCATCTTAAAATCTAAAACTAATAGTTGATGTTGGGTACTTAAAATTTCACTTGAAATGACCTTACAATCTTTACAATCTAAACGATCTATTTTTCTTATCAAAAAATAATCAATCTTTATTTTACTAGATCCATTTTTATAAGTAATAATATGTTCATCTCTTTTCTTAAATAAAGTATTAGAAACTATAAAATCATAAGCTAAGGCAAAATCTAATATAGTCTTACCTTCTTCATTAGTCACTCCAAATTCATAACCACCATGAATACTTTTAAATCTTCTACCACTCATGTCCATTTAAATCTCCCCAATAAATACTTTTTCTTCAAGAGGTATCTTTTGTATTAATCTCTCTAATTCATTCCAAAAATTTTCTTTTGAGCTTACCTCCAAACCTACTTGAGGAGCATAGACACTTATAACATTGATAATCTTAGTATCAACAATAATCTTTAAAGCTTTAATTCTATCTCCATCTATTACTTATAATATTATCCTTCAAACTTTTATCTATAATCACACCTACACCATTTCTTGTTCGACTTTTACCTGAATACCAAAGTTTAAAACTTAAACTATCAATCTCCTTGGCCTTCTCACCAACAAATTTAGTTTCTTGAACACATAAAATATTTATCTTTCTATGAACCATAATATCTATTAATTCCATTAATTTACCAGAAATATATTCCAAGATCTAACCTAATTCTAGTTTCATGGACTAACTTCTTTGCATCCGTCCATAATGTGGGAACCCTTGCTTATTTAACACGCAGCGATCGACTCAGCATATTTTTCACTGTATTCAAGCCATACAGCACGTCACTTCCAGGGGACGCCCTAAACTAATGCCCAATAAAAAAGATAATCAACCAACCATCAGAGATAGTAATAGTACAGTAGGAGCAACACCAAAGCCACCACCAAAAAGGAATAACAAAATCAAAAAGAGCAAGCTTATGATAGAGGTAACAACACAAACTAGAGGCCAATAAGAGCAAAAAAGATAAACAAAAGTGTTTATATCCTCCACCAACAAAGCAAAAAAAAGAGTCATTAAAAACACCGACCTAACTGCAAAGGGGGGCAACAAGGCTACCACCCAAAGAAAAGAGGGTCATTCTGACCAAGAGAGAAAAAACAAAGCAGGAGGAAACCAGCAATACAGGTCATAGAAAGAACACTAGAAAGTTCCCAGAACAGTCACCAAAGGACCAAGAAAAAGTAGCCAATACAGCCACCCCTCCAACCAACCCAGTCATCTAATACAACCAACCAAACCAGCCAGCCAACATATCCTCCTAGCTAACCACCACAGTAGTAGAAAACCCAAGTAAGTGTAAAGACCAATAGAAGTCATCAAGCCAAAATCACCCAAGACAACTAGGGAAAGGGTAGAAGCAGACAATAACCACCAAACCCAACCAACACAAAATAAAATTTGATCCAAGTAAGTAGAACAACCAGCCAAAGGCAAAAAGTTATAAATCCCAGTAAGATAGACTACAAGCCAACCAAGAACAATGACAAATAAAGCACCCAACCAAGCCACCAGCACAAGCCAACTGACCACAAAATAGCCTTCAACCAGCCAATCTAGAACAATACCCAAATCCAAAGCCGCTGCAGCCAAGAGAGGATGGCCAATATAGGAGGAGGTCAAAACCATAACCAAAAGAAATAAAATAAAATTAGCAAAACTAACCACCAAGCCCCAGTCAACAAAATGGAGAAAATAACAGCCAACCAATAATGTCCACCATGCCAAAATAAAGCCAGAGAAAAACCACCAATAGCCCCCAGATTAGTCACCAATAGAAAATAAAAAATAGCCAAAATAGATAGCCATCCAACCAACATAACCAGCCAAAATTGCCAGCCAACAACACCACCCTGTCAACCACCACTGCAGCAGATCCAACCTAGGTAAGTTAGCAAGCAGCCTAGAAAAGAGGCAAAACCCATACAAGAAAGAAAAACCTACATTAGCGATAGCCACAACCCAAAAGGAGGATATAAAAAGTAGCCAAGGGAAAATTATGGTAAACACCTAGCCAGACAAACAAATGCCACCAAGTTGAAAAAACCAAAAGAACCTAGGCTGCACTTATAATAACCATCAGGTGGTAAAAATAAGGCCAATCCAAAAGTAATAGATTAAAAACATAACCAAGCACAAGACAAAGAGAGAAAATAAGTAGATAATCACAACCCAACGATGGTTTAACAAGGGGCAACCAAAAGCAAAAGATCATCAAAAACCAACAGCAAAAACTAAGCTAAGAGTTTATAATCTACGATAAGGCAATCTAGTATTATCTAGATTAATTAAACCACTTAATAATTTAGCCAAAGTTTGGTTGTCAAATAAAGTGAACTTAGTTAAATTGGCACCAAGGTTAGCCAAGTAATCAGCACAAGCATTACCTTCATGAAGGATGTGGGAAATTTTAAAATAAACTTGAGAAAGAAGATTTTTAGTATGATTAAGAAGATAAAATAATGTAGCATTCCCATTTCTATTATAATTAAGCATGTCAAGAAGCAAGAGAGCATCAAATACAATCTAGATGTTGAGGAAACCTCTATTTAAACAAATTTCAATAACTTTATTATGACCATAAGCTCGCAATAGCACAGGGCTTTGAGAGGATAGGCAAAAGCACAAATGATAGTACCTTTAGAATCCCTAAGGATACCACCACAACCATATTTATTGGGAGCAACAAAACCATCAGTATTCATTTTAATCAAATTGTCTTTAGGTTTGATCCAATGGATAATCCTAGCACTTTTATAAGAGTCAAACTCACGCAGAATGATACCCAATTTTTTAGCCACTAATTTATAACCTTTAAAATGAATATTACTAATAATATTGTCATTAAAAAGAGTATGAATTTATTTTAGTTTTTCCCAGGATCCTTTTATGGTTAATAGGAATACCATGATATTAAGCATCATTTCTATCCATCTAGATGAATCAAATAAGGGTAATATCAATTAAAACTTTGATATGACCTTTCACTATATTTTTGAAATAGACTTCAAGAAGATGATATAAAGAAAGAGAACCCTAAAATCATTGGTATTAAATAAATCATCATACCAAAACCATAATTTAGAAGCAATTGCACCATTGACAAAAACATAATTTATATTTTCAGTATGAAAGCAATAATAGTACTTTGAAGGTAAGTAAAACCCTTTAGTCTAGAGCAAAGAGTCCATAGGACTAAATTTATTCAAAATCCTCCAAGCTAAAATTGAATAATAAATGGGATTGATATTGTTCCAAAGTTTAATAAAAACATTAGAGGGGTTCTGTTTATCTTTAATAAATTTCCAAACCTCTTTAAGAACAAAGTCACCATTATAAGAAAGCTTAAAAAGAATTTGGTCAGGTTTGTTAGAAGAAATGGGGATATTTCTAAAGTTGTCAAAAAAGGGAAATAGGATATAATTCCCAAGTTTGCTTTCATTCCAATTGTTATTAAGCCAAAAACAATTAACTTTGATAACAGTAGTAGAGTGGGTAGATAAATGGGTGTCAATAGAACCATTGCCAATCCAATTATCTTGCCAAAAGAAGGAAGAACTTGACTGAATACCCCAAGATATTAATGATTTGGCAACCCATTTAATGGAGCAAAGCCTTTTCCAAATCATAGAGAGACCAACTTTATAAGTACAGTTAAGGGGGTTTTTACCTTGGCAATATTTTTCCATAATAAACATAGCCCAAAGGCTATCATTCTTTCTAAAATTCCACCAGAGCTTATGAGAGAAGGCAGTGATAGCTTTACGAATAGGCTTGCAACAAAGAGCACCTTCTCCCAAAGGACCACAACATTTATGCCAAGATGTCTACATTCTTTTGGAAGAATTATTGGAGCCCAAAATAATTTGTTAAGCAAACAATCAATTCGATAAGTGTAGCATTAGTGGGGATAATATTTTGAATCAAATAAAGAGGCATTGAGTTGAGAGTGATTTTAAGGATAGTGAGCCACCAAAGGAAAGTAAATGGAATTCCCAAACATGAATTTTATTTGAATTTTGTTGAATTAACTCGTCAAAGAGATGGGAATGTTTCAAACCTTTCAAGAGCGGAGCATCCAAGTACTTAAGAGGTAAGTGTTGATGTTTAAAATTAGTGAAATACAAGATTTGATTAATTTATTATTGGAGATACTAACAAACTGACAAAATAACTTTTGTATCATTAATAAAGAAACCACTTTCTCTAATAAATTTATTTAAAAAAGACTTGAGATGCTTGATATGATTAATAGAAGCATTATAAAAAATAATGAAATCATCTGCAAAACATAAATGGGAAATAGGAAGACCACCAAGAGTTTTGTAGTACATACTATGATTTTTTTAAGAATAAATGATTGATGCTCCTAGATAAGTACTCAACAACAATAATAAGTAACATAGGAGATAAAGGATCCCCTTGTCATAAGCCATGGGAAGAGGGAAAGAAACCCAAGGCACCTCCATTATGCAAAATCAAAAACTAAGGATTATTAATACAATATTTAATAAGAAAAATAAATTTATTAGAAAACCCAAATAAATTTAGAATATTGAAAAGGAGATCCCAAGAGATGTTTTCAAAGGCTTTGATAATATCTAACTTAAAAGAATGTTACCACTAGTATTGGCATCAAGATCATGAATTAATTCTTAGGCAAGTAAAATCTTATAAATGGATCTACCTCTAGAACTAGTTTGGTTGAGAGAGATAATTCTATTGAGTAAAGGACTAAATTTGCAAGAATTTTGGAAATCGACTTATTGAAGAATGTGCAAAGACTAATAGGTCTAAAATCACTCTAATAGTCTGGATTATCTTTCTTAGGTATGAGAATAATAGAAGTACTAGAACAATATTTAGAAAAAAGATTATAATTAAAAAATCAATAACAACATCAATTAAATCATTTTTAATGATAAACCAACATTTTTGAAAAATTTGAGCAATGAAACCCTCCGGACCTGCAAGAGAATATATGTTCATGCCATTCAGAACTTTGAAAATTTCATCTTCATAGGCACAATGGTAAGAAAATCATTATCATCATTAGTAATAATATAAGGAATCAAGTTCGTTTATGAAATAGCTTCATAAGAGCAATTCTTATTAAGCATATTTCTAAAGTAATTAATAACTAATTCCTTAATATCATTATTCTCCATAATCCAATCTCCATTGACATTTTTTATTTTTTGAATATTATTTAAAGCTCTCTTTTTATTAACCAAAGCATGGAAATACATAGTATTCCTATCACCATCCATAATATGTTTACTAGTAGCTTTTTAGCACCAATAAGTCTCTTTCATATTTTGGAAGCTAACAAGTTTATCTTTCACCTCAGTCAAGTCTATAATCTTAGAAGGATCGCATAATAGAGGCTTCAAGATCACAAACCAATATTTCCATATCTTTAATATTAGCAAAAAGGTTTTTAAAAGAATGCTTATTTCACTAGCCCAAATTTTGTTTAAGTCTTTTAAGTTTAAACAAATGTCTATTCGTCCCCATAATCAAATTATGAGGATGTAAAGGACCTTTCCAATTATTAGCCACAACATTTAAAAAATTAATATGCTGAATCCACATATTTTGAAATCTAAAGGAGAGGGGTTTTTTAGTCTATTAGAATAATCTTTAATAGAAGCGAGAAGAGGAGCATGATCTGACAATGTTTTGGTTAAATGGTCAATAGAAGTAATTGGCCATTGAGTAATCAAATGAGTATTAAATAGAATCCAGCCCAACCATCGCCAAAGTCTAAAGTTTTACTAAGTATAATTAGAGCCCTTAAATCCAATATCAATCAAATTATAATCAAGAGTCATAATGGAGAAATCTTCCATGGAATGAAAATTAGAGAGCAACCACCACTTCATTCAGAGAATAAAATGGTGTTGGAATCACCACCAAAAAAAAAAGGTTTGTTGATAGAGGTAGTAAAATCCCTTAAATTATCCCAAAGAAGATTCTACCAGATTAATAACAAGATGCATAAATAAAAGACCCCAAAACACAATAATCACCATAAGAGATGCGAGCATTGATAACTTGATGAAATTCATCAAGAATAGAGACCTCAATGAAATTATTCCAAAAACACCAAATCTTATTACTAACATTAGAGAAGAATTTATTGAAACTGATCATTCTAGCAACATGGTTAATTTTATTAGCATGAATAAGAGGTTCTAGAACAATAAAAAGAGAAATATTATGAATGCAACAAAGATTTATAATGTGATTATGAATAGAGAGGGTATTGATCCCTCTAACATTCAAAATAAGAAAATTAAACATAAGGAAGATAAAAAGGGGGGTTAAGCAAAGGTTAATTAAGAGAGGAGTGAGAGGCTGCAGCAGATCTAGTGTTTCTAAACAATTCAGAAGGAAAATTTTTAACATTTTTTTCTTCTTAGCATGATAAGTTTGGAGGACATTTTCTTTTCCCCTAGAGTCATCATCCGAGTAAGATTTAGTAACATTGGTCATAGATTTAAAAGAAATCTCCAAGTGTTGGAGGGGAGTTCACCTTCTTCCAAATCCATATTTAGTTGAAAAGTAGGATTAACATGAATATCAAGATTATAAATGAGAGATGGTGATGATTTAGAACCAACTAAAGCACAAGTAGTAAAATCTAGATCAAAAATGTTTTCAGCATGCTCAACATCATTTAAATCCTCAAAGAAAGCTTCATTTTCATCGATCAAAGCTGGCATAGATTCAAGAATATAATTAGAATTAAATCATCTTCTAATAACATAGAAGATTTATTATTCTCTACATTAGAATTATTCAAATTCAAAGAAGGAATAAGAGGTAAATCATCCTTCCCATTTTGAATATTGGTCGAATCCCCACCAACATTAGAAGCAAAAAAATGTTCGACAAGATTAACCCTGATATCCAAGGAATCAACATCAATAATAGCTTTCATACCATCCTTAGGATCGATTTTTTGAACATAAGTATCGACATGGGTAGAGACAACATTTTCCTTAAGAGGAATTCATTTTTTCTTAGGTTTTGTTTTCTAGTTTAAGTTTAAGTTTATTTTAGTTTATTTTATTTTATTTAGTTTAGGTTTAGGTTTAGGTTTTATTTATTTTAGTTTAGTTTATTTTAGTGTTGGTTTAGGCTTATTTTATTTTTATTTTAGGTTTAGGTTTTGTTAATTTAGGGTTTAGATTTTTCTTTTAAATTATTTTTATGTTTTTTTATTGTTTAGGTTTTGGTTTTTATTTTGTTACATTCAGCGATGAGGACTTACTCCTAGGGATGACCAAGCACAACCATCTCTTTACATTACATTGGATGTTGTTGGCGGATAGGCTATCGAGTTCTAGTTAACCCAAGTATATCAGTCAACATTATGAGTCTAAGAACCCTTACCTACTTGAGGATTGACATCTCCAAACTCCAAAAAGAATGGATGATGTTAACAAGATTCAATGAACAAGGTGAGAGGGCCTTGTGGTGTTTATTTTTGGATGTATGGTGGGGGGGGGGACACCACACAGATCATAGGGAGGGTACTTTTTGAGGTGATCGGGTACAACATTGAGGTATAATGTACTATATGGAAAGATAGAGGCATCACCCTACAATGGTCCTAATCACATAATAAGGACTCATAAGGCATGATGGATCTTTGAATGTACTTGAGATTTGTCCCCTACTTTACATGGATGAATAAAGTTCCCTATGGAGGTAAGCCTTCATAGTAAATTACATCTTAGGAAATGAAATTTTTTAAGAATACTCTTGATTAAAGTAGACAATTATCATCTCCAAAGATTTCAAGGTTAAACTATTAAAAGATTTGTTGTATTTGGAAAATCAATTGGGAAAGTTCAAGATGAAGACTTATTTTTAGAATCCAAATGAAATAAGTAGGAAATGCTAATGATACTATGAAGCTTAGTGAGCCTTACAATCTATCGTATGGTTGGACTTTATAATTTTGAAGTTGAGAAGATTTGTATGTTTTGAGTTAAAATTTAATGAGATTACTAGGGCTTATAATCCACCAACACAAAGTTGTGGGAATGCCTAAGAGGTGTGGATTTATGCTCATAGCCAAGGAAATAGCTACCTCATCCTAAATATAGGGAGCTTTAGTATGAGCTAAAGCACAACCTAAATCTAAGCGACAAGGAGACATAAGGGTTTACTTCCACAAGGGAGAATAAATTGTCTGACTTCTGGACTTATAACCGCCTAGAGTGGCCGCCAACTAACTCCTCCTACAATTTTAAAACCATGTAGATCAGTCTTATGAATTGCAAGATAGCTAGGGTAGTTATTTAATTAGAAAGAGACTAAAGTCCTAAACACACTCCCTAAGAGACTAGAGCATGAGTGGTATAAGCATATGACCCTTAATCTATAGATGCAAAATATTTTCAAATTTTATTTCATTTTAGACACATTATTTTTGATAGAGGCTTTAGGATTTTTTATGCCTAAATGCATGATGAAATATGATATGGGTCAAATCAGCTAGAAGAAGGTGTTCTCCACCACAAGGGATGCCCTCATAGGTCAAGCATTCCTTTATTGTGTAAGGATGGAGATCCTTCATGTTCAAGAGAGAAAGCATATGCATATGATGTGAAACATACAACCATACAACTAAGGGGTGCTAAATCTTTTAATTATCTTATTTATGTCTTGGGCTTTATGATGAGGTTTTGAGTTGTTTAAAATTTAGTTATGAGTGATTAGTTGGGTAGAAAAGTTATTTTTATCCTAAGAGCCTAATCGTATCCAAGCCACACATTAAAGCATCAATCATTTAAGAAACTATGAAAAGCATGTCATCCTAATGCATAATGTAAATATAACATTAAACAATTATATAAACTATCATAAGAGAAATAAAAGGTGCGTGGTATACATACAACAAAGAGAGAAAAGATAGAAGCCGAGCTCTACCCTTATACAACATGGAATATGAAAGAATAATTATAATTGTATTAAATGTTATGGTCATCTTCTTTCTTCATATCTCCATTTATGGATTTGGTTCCTTCTTTGATTTGGATGGTTCTTGCTTCAAAGGCATCACAGGGCACCCCAGGATAAAGCCTTCTAGCCACTGCTCATCCTAATCCCCCATAGCACTAATCCTAATTCCTATTGAAAAAATTACATTTATGTGGAAAAGTAAATCTAACTACACCTGCAAAATAGAGGTTAGCTAAATATACATATAATCCCAAGCAATTGTATTTATAATTTGGACTTAGCACCCTACACATGGGTAACTAAGCCCACCTGTCCTAACTTGGATTATGCTTAAGGATTTAAGCAACCTACAAAAGAGCATTCACATTTATTTTTAAGCATCCCATAAGCTTAATCCCCTGTGAAAAAGATGATTAAGTTAATATTGGCCTATCATCTAGTCTACAAAGCACACACCTTAACATCCAATCTAAAATAATACATCATAAAAAATATATGCATCACATCATACACCATCCTAACTTAGAGCTAGAACTGGTGACTTAATTCTAATTAAGGCTTGTGTGTGATAAGTCTTGTTAGGCATTAGTGTTGTATTTTCTAAGTGTAAAAGGATTCAATTTAACATGAAAGGTTGATTTCACTTGAAGTTGTTTAATTTATATGAGAATTTTAATTTATGTTTTCTTTTGATTCATTTGGTTATGCTTAGTAATTAAGTATTATAAAGATAAGAAAAGAGGATTTCCCTCTTTCATCCCTACCTTAAGTCACTTTCTAAAGTATATTAATTGGATTTAGTTCTTTTTAGTGGCTTATTAAATGATTTAATTAATCCTAAGTTTAGGTTCAATTTAAATAATCCTATTCAAAATGAAAGGCATCTTAAGATTAATTTAATTCAATTACTACAACATGGCATATATTAAATCATTTTTTCCAACACATGTAACATGCATATGATTTAATCCTAAGTGCATCTATACATGCAACATATTTTAGAACACTTAAATGATGAATGTATGTGTATGTTTAGAATTTAAATTTTATTTGATTGAATTATTTAAACAAATTAATTCAAAACTTTATCCAAATTCTTATATAAAAAAGTCATAAGAATGAAATTAAATAAGCATGCGTCATTGTTAAACCAGGGAAGTGAGGTAATCAAATGACCTCCTTGGAGCTGGCAACAGCCTCATATTCTTGGGATGTCTAGACTTTATACCCATTTGCATTCAAACATATGTAAATTCGTATACATGAACATAAGAAGTAAGCTCCAACATATGGCTAATTAATTCAACCACTTAGTCAATTATAAATGCATGCAATTTTAATATAAAATGGGGTTTTCATTCACTAATCACATATACATATACATGTACAAAGATATAGGCAAGTACATGTCATTGTTAAACCAGGGAAGTAAGGTAATCAAATGACCTCTTTGGAGCTAACTAAAGCCTCGTATTCCCGGGATGTCTAGATTATATACTTATTTTCTTGAACACACATGTATCTCTACATAAATGAGGGAAAGAAAACCTTACAAAGATTGTATATTTTTTTATTGAACCATTTATATATATTTATGAAAGCTCTATCCAAATTTTAATGTTAAAATACATAAGAATGAAATCAATTGGGTACGTGCCATTATTAAACTAGGGAAGTGAGGTAATCAAATGATTTCCTTGGGGTTAGCTAAAGCTTCGTGTTCCGGGGGTGTCCAAACTATATACTCATTTCCATTCAATCTTCTATAAATCAACCCATGAATAGAGGAAAAAGATATCAACCTTCATACACTTAAGTTATAAGCACATGCATTTCTTATGTATTTATAACTAGCATCATAACACATATCATTATTCATTTATAAGCTTTTGAAAAATACATTTGGATTTAATAGTGATAAAAGCCACACATATATTAAATTAAATCAACACATAAAAGAAAATCCATTATATTTTACTTGATTTTGAAAAGATGGATGCATGAATTCAAATTACATACCAAATTTAACATGGTTGGAAAGAGAATAATTAAATATAAGCATGTGATTCATTCAACCAAACTAGTTCTTAGGGACAATCAAATCAAATAAGATTATTTAAAGCAAACCAAAGCTTCTTTATTAATTAAGTTTATGATTTTATTTGATTTAAAGAGGAGAAGAGAAATCATCACTTGTTGTTTTAAGCCCATTCCACATTAATGATTTGATTTAATTTAAGGAAATGTAATTAAGTTGATTTTATGGGTTAAATAAGTTGGACCCTTAATTATATGAATTTATTACCCTTACTTATGTCATAAAGTAAATTAATTATGAGCCAACATGATATGCATAGAAAATAAACTTGTAATGATCCTAAGAAATAAAAGCTAATGCAATTGCCTCTTGATTAATAGTTAATAAGATTAATGGACTTAATTAATTACTCTTATGGTTTTCCCACATATGGACTAACCAAAATTTATTAAACTCCGTTATTAAACACCTAAAGATGTACCCCATGATTTAATTAATTATGGACTGATGTGATTATGATTTTAATTTGATTAAGTGGTTTAATTAATTAGTTAAATCTTAATTAATTTTATTTTAAAAAAGGGTCACATGAACTTAGGAAGGGGTCCCAACCCTATTCCTTACGTCACTTACTGGTGAACAATGATTAATGAACTTAATTAACCAATTTGTTACTATTAATGGGATTAATTAATCATTAATTAACTTAAAAGAGTATTTATTATTTAATTAGTCAATTTTCCTAATTAAGTGAGCAATAAATCCAAAGAAAATCATGAGAGGTAGAGGTCATCCCATTAAATTAACCCACAAAATTTGGGATTAATTGCTCAAGTAATTAAAAAATAATTAAGCTAATTAATTTTGTAATTAAAATTTAATTACTATTCAAAATCTTATATGATCATTTTTAATTAATTCTCCTCTAAAATACTTTTAAATGAGTATTTATTTGCATTTGTTTGATTTCTCTATGATATTTTATGATTTTTAGAAGTTTCAACCATTAAAAATATTTAATTAAGCCTAATTAAAGCTTAATCCGATTGGCATCACGTGACGAATATTAATGGCATTTTTGATTAAGGAATGAGCTTTGGAGCTTAGGGAATGGCTCTAGCAGCTCGTCTTGGGTAGCTAGGGCTCTGAGGAATGATTTTTGTGTGTGTTTGAGTAGAAACGAGGGGTTATATACCCCCATTCATCTTGATCAGATGGTAGGATCGGGTTTGGCTTCTACTTACAGTCTGACCATCTTAAGGAGTCATGTGTGGTAGGGAAGAGGTGAGTTGGCTCGGCTTGGTTGGTTTAAGGTGTGGAGGTGGCCGCAAAGGAGGAATCATGGGTGTCCTATGGGTTTCAAATGCTCCAATAGGGAGGGTGAGGTGATTTCAACTCCCATGGGTCATGGCCAACCCAACCACCCCTTAGGTTAGGTTGGGTAGTGTCTTTGGTGCCTAGGTGGACCATTGGGAGTGTACCAAGTGGCCAAGGAATGGAAATGATCACTTACAAGGGTGATTTCTCTTATATGATGCCCTTGACCCAAGGATAGAATGATCATTTGGCATTGTATTTTATTTGGGCAGATTTGAAATGAGCCAAAAGTGGGTTTAGCCCAAATTTCAAGTCAATTGGAGTTGATTTGGTTAGGTTTGGCTAAATTTGATGCATTTAGGTCAAATTGGGTTAGGTTGGGTCAAGTTGACCAATCGCTCAAATTGGTTCAAATCAAGGGTTGGGCCAATTTCATATGATCATTTGAGATATTTTTGTTCAATTGGTTTGGTTTAGGTTTGATTTTGGCTTATTTGAATTCATTTGGGTCAAATGGGTTAAGTTGACCAAATTGACTAAATTGGTTAAATTGGCTTAGGTTGGGTGTTGGTTTGAGTTTAGTTGATCAATTGAAGATGATTTTAGGCTTTAGTTTCAATTAATTTGGATTTGGTTTTGATTTCGGCCAACTTGAACCTTTAGGTCAATTTTGGCTAAGTAGGTCAATTGGGTTCAACTGGGTCCAATCATGGTTTTAGTCAAGTTCAACAATCAATTTAGAATGAACTTGAGGCATTGGTTGTAATCAATTTGGTTTATATTTTGATTTGACCAAATTTAGTTTTTTAGATCAATTTGGGTCAACTTGGGTCAAGAGGGCCAATTGGGTTTTGTTTGACTTAATTGATGGTCAAGTCATATTCAAATATTGATTTTGACTTGGTATGAATCAATTGTTTCAAGGGATTTGGCTTAGGTTGTAATTTGGCTAGTTTGGGTTCATATGGTTTAAGGGTTGACTTGGTCAAATGACCAAGTTGACTTGATTTGACCTAATTTGTATCAACCTAGGGTGATCAACAATCATGATGGAAGGTTTTGATTGGCTTGGTTCAATCCAATTCGGGTAGGATTAGAACTTGGCTCAAAAAGGTCAAATTAGTCACTATGGGTCAAGTGGACCAATTGGGTTTAGTTGTCTTGATTTTGGATTGAGTTTGATTTAGTTGAGTTTATATATGGGTTTAGGATTGCTATATAAATTCAATTGCAATTGGCTTGGGTTCAAATGGGTTTTGGTTCATTTGAACTTTTCAAGTCAAAAGGGTTAAGTTGGGTTTGACTTAGGTTAAGTTTAGTTCGGCTATATGATTATATATGTCATTTATATTTGTTAATATTATTGAAGGTATGATTGATACATGAGAAAATCAATTGAATTTGGGTTTTGGAATGAAGGGTAGTTAAGTCCATGCGGTTGGGTCATGTGGCTTAGGTTTGATTTTGATTTGGTTTGATTTAGTTTTGATGATTAAAATGTATATTTCATTTAAATTTTGAAGATGATTGAAAATATGATTGATTTGTGAGAAAATCAAGAGTTTGACTTAATTTGGATTATGATTTGGATAGGTCATACCACTTAGGAAGGGTTTTTATTTAATTTGATTTAGTTTTGATCATTTGAATGTAGATTTGATTTATAATGATTGAAGAAACAAATTGATTATAAAATCAATTGATTTTGGATTGATTTGGATTAAGATTTTGCTAAGTCCATGGGACTGATCATTTGGCTTAGGAAGGATTTCAAGTTTGGATTTTATCATGGGCTTCAATCATATAGTTTTTGAATTTAGGTTTGGATTTGAATTTGATGTTTGAATTGAACTTGAGGTTTGGTTTGAGAAGTGAACATGGATTGGATTTGGGTTGTAGGGTAGGTGAATTATCCTAATCCCTAAGGCATAACCTAATCCTATGGTTAACCATTCTAAGTCTTTAGGCTTAGGTTAAGTCTTTACCTAATTGTTAGAAGTGTCTTATGACTAGGGAAGCCTTAGTGTCTATAAGACTCCTAAGTCTAAGATGGAAAGATTGAATAAGCACTCCAAAAGTGAGGTCAACAGGTCTTAAGCTCCATAGTGTTGCCTCTGGAGATAGATGATTGGAAGACTGAAGCTAGGTTTCACATTATAGACTTGGATGCATCTTTCAATTCTTTGCTTGGGAGATGATGGATACATGAGAACAACATAGTTTCATCCTCTACATGAGTGTATGAAGTTCATGAGATGTGAGATCATCTACTGTGTCAAAGGAGATCTCAAGCCATTTATAGTTCACGAGGTCGACATATATGAGGATGCGGCTTACTACCTCTCTCAAAATCAACAAGTATATTCTCATGAACTTTGCTAAAGTTTAAAAATAAAAGAAAAAGAAAAATAAAAAGAAAAAAAGTTAAAGAAAATAAAAGAAAAGAGAAAATGAAAACAAAAAATTAAAAGGGTGAAAATAGACTTGGAGGAGGAAGTGGAGCCTAACATTAGATTCCACTCATAGTTTGTTACTCCATTCAAACATATGGGTAGGACGACCAAACCTTTGCCAGGCATAGGAAGAGGCTAATTCAAAGGTAATCCTAGGGGTGGAAAACCTTTTTATTGGCCACCCAACAGAAGATATGTCCTAGCTACTAGGAGTACACCTACTATCCATATATACGTAGAATCTAGTTCATAAGATGAGTCTTATATGGTTGGCTCACCAGAAAGCTCTTCTCAATAGTAGATTCCCTTGGAGGTGACACTTGAGCCAGATAGCAATGAAGACCAGGCTCCAAAGCAAAGCATAAGTATATCCAAGTCTATATATAAAATAGCTAGGCATTAGTTGGGAACCTTAGCTCTAACCCACTTTCTTATCAAAAAACTAAGGGTTTGGTTGTTAAGGAAGCCCCTAAGTCATCCACAGGTGTGAAGACTTAGAGGTTCTTTCTGGGAGCATCATCCTTAAGTCAAGAAGTTGATGTAGAACTTGAGGATGATTCATATAAAGATTTATAATAATTATGTTTTGATTGGTACTTGCCTTGTGTTCATAATTTACCAAAGAAAGGGTTAATCCCACATATTTGGTCAAAGCACAAGTTAGACTACTTCAAAAAAATATGGAAGAACAAATGCAAAAGCTCTCAATCAAGACCACAACTAGGATTTGGCAAAGTGGGTCCAGTCGATGACGATTACTGCTTAGTCATTACCAATCATTTGGAATCTGATAGGTTCTTTTCAAATCACATTAACTCATATGAGGAGCTATACTTAGATACTTTAAATGATCTAGAAGTCAAATATGCACCACCAGAGTTCAAAGAAGAGATCAAGTCAACCATAGACAAGCTCAAGGAAATCAACTTAGGAACTAAAGAAGATCCACGCCCGACATACATCAGTTTTTTATTGAATGAAATTGAAACCAATGACTTAGTTAAGCTATTGACTAAGTTTAAGGACTGCTTTGCATGGGGTTGTGAAGAGGTGCTTGGACTGGCTCCTGACGTAGCGATCCATAAACTAGTAATACATCCCACTGCTAACCCTATCAAGCAAGCTCCTAGACGCATGTGATTAAACATAGAACAACAAGTCATTTATGAAGTCAAGAAATTGATTGATGTTGGCTTCATCCTAGAAGAAAAATACCCTACAGTTGCTTGACATCATCTCAGTTAAGAAAAATAATGGCCAAATTCACATATGCATCGATTTTAGAGATTTAAATAAGGCATGTCCAAAAGATGAATTCCATTACCAATCTCAAAGTTGATGGTGAACATTGTCTCATCTCATGCAGTCTTCTCTTTCATGGATGGCTTATCTAGATATAACCAAATAAAGATGGCCTCTGAAGATGAAAGAAATATTGCTTTTAGAACATCGATCAAAATCTATTGCTATAAGGTCATGCCTTTCAACCTTAGAAATGATAGTGCCTCATACCAGTGAGCTACGATTCGAGTCTTTGACAAACTCATTCATCATCAAGTTGAGTGTTATGTCGATGATCTCATAGTCAAAAGTAGAGAAAAGAATGTCCATCTCTTTGACTTGAGAGTAGTTTTTGAACATTTAATATAATATAACCTCAAAATGAACCCCCTAAAGTGTGTATTCGAAGTAGCTTCAGGAAAATTCCTTAGGTTTGTTATCTGACACCGGGGAATCGAAATCTATCTGAAGAAGATCAAGGTGATATTAGAAATGACATCCCTAAAAATTTAACTCAACTCAAATTACTCCAAGGGTGGTATGCATTTCTAAGATGCTTTATATCCAACTTATCGAGAAGATGTCATCCATTCTCAACACTTGTCAAAAATGATGCCAAGTTCAAGTTGGATGACAACTGTGAGCATGCCTTCGAAGACATCAAGCATTACCTGATGACTCCACTAGTTCTAACTGCCCTTATCCTAGGCAAGCTGCTCATACTTTACACTACTATGTTAGATGACTCACTTGGTGCTTTGTTGGCCAAAGCCAATGATGAAGGGAAGGAAAATGCACTCTACTACCTTAGTCATCTAATCCCTACAGAGGCTAATTATCTACACATTGAGAAGCATTGCCTAGCTTTAATCTTTGCATCCCAAAAGCTATAGAACTGCATGTTTCCTCATAAGGTGAACTTAATCTCTAAGATCAATCTAATACAATATCTCATGTCATAGTCGATGCTATCCAAATAAATGGCACCATGGTCCATGATCCTCTCGCAGTTTGATATTACCTTCACACCTCTCCGTGTAGTGAAATGATAAGCACTAGCAGATTTCTTAGTAGCACACCCACTTCCAGCTGACTCTTTGCTTAGTGATGATATTTCTAATGAAAAAAATCATGAACTTAGGGGATAGTAGCATTCACCGCTGAGAGATGTACTTTAATGGTGTGGCTTTATCTCAAAGAGGAGAAGAATCACAATCTATTATTCCAAAAAAAGCAAGGGTAGGAATAGTTCTCTTAACTCTGAACTATGATGTGATGAGATTCTCATATCATCTGTCTAATCTTTGCACCAAAAATGAAGCCAAATATGAGGCTTTGATTGCTAGTCTAGAGTTAGCCATTACTTTGAGCATCCAGAACATCAACATCTTCGGCGATTCTCAGCACTGAGATCAACAACTTTTCCCGAAGTCACAACATAGATTGGAGATATTCTACCATCGACTACTCAAGAGATAATGACTTAACAGAAGCCTTCAACAAAATTCTCATCCAAATACTGAATGAGACACTTGACAACAACAATTGACAATGGCATGAGCAGTTATTTGAAGCCTTGTGGGCCTGTTGCATAACATATAGAACTCCAACTTAATCTACTCCTTTCTCCATAGTGTATGGGTCCGAAGCCATTCTACCATTAAAATTTTAACTCTCATCTCTAAGGATAGTTGTAGGTAGAAAGATCCTCTTGAGGGAGGCCAGTTATAGTTAGAAGAGCTCAAAGGTTTGGAGGAGATGCACGAGCATGCCAAAATATCAAGTTATACAAAGCTAAAATGATTCAATCACAACAAGTTTATGTCTACAAGTGTTTCAATTAGGAGAGCTTATTTTAGTTCTAAGGAGACCGATTATTGCTCGACATAAGATACGAGGCAAGTTTGAACCCACTTGGGAAGGCCCTTTTGCTATAGAGAAGGACTACCTAGGAATATCTTATTAGCTTATTAATCATAAGAGATACCACCCAATGCTTCTAATCAATAGGCTCTACTTAAAGAAATCTTATAAACCATGTTTGTAAATAATTATCATCAATGAAAATTCCATTTTGAATTCAATTCATACATCTTAAAAGAATTCTTGTTTGTGAATCTGCCATGATGTGTTTAGGGTAGGTGTAAGGAACCTAAGTAACGTCCTATCCTTCATCGACATAATGTAAACACTAATTACACACAAACATATAAAATAAACACATATATTTTATCTTGATCTATTCTGAGTTGAAATAATGCCCCGACACTCACTTGGCACATCAAATTGGGGTTAATGTGCTACCTACTAGTGTGTCACCCCAGTGGTATTCTTGCTTCCAAGGATGTAAGTCTGCTATGCTTTTCTTCTTTACTTGGCATCACAAGATGAGCACCTTGTTAGTTTGGTAAGCCTTACTGCATGGCCGGTAAGCTACCTCATGTTGGCTTCATTTAAGAGGATGTGAGTCTACTATGCTTTCTTCATGGATTAGCCATTGTGCACTGATTGGGTTGAGTATATTTAAGGTTTAGGATAAGTCCCCTAGTGGCTCCTTCACTCATTACTGCTTCAAGTCTAGGTCCAATCCTTCCTTGATAACAAACTATCCCGATGATCAGTTCCACTTGGAAAATTGTAAGCCTACATGCTATCTTTCCAGATTGATCATTGCACATCGAATGGCACCTTAGGTTGGTTGGTTCACATTATGATGAGAATTTCATGGTGATGGATACACTTTATGTTGGTCGGTTCTGCACCTTAGATATACCACTCATGGCTGTAAGTCTACTACACTTTCTCATTGAGTTTGCCTTTATCTATAAGCTTTCATTTCCGGTCTGATAATGCAGCACATCCCTATGGGCATTATATATGGATCATGTCCTTTACCATTTAGACATTACACAGGTTCTTGATTGGACAATTCACCTTTCCTATCCACAATCCATCTTATGGATGTGATTCTCCCTTGGTCTAGTATTTGAGATAGGTTGTACCACATAGCCCATTCTTAGTGTGATCCCTACACCAAAAGTCCACACATATAAATAAAATATATATTCACTTGTCGAATAGGAGGACACCCTTAGCAGTACCTTTTTCCAAGCAGGCATCCTATCTTTAGGATAGTGTCAGCAAAACTCACAATAAAAGTTGCCTGACTACTCTTTAGTTTATATTAGTCCCTAATGACATTCACTTTGTTAATTGCCACAGTTAGCTTCCATTGGTTGTGGCAGGTCTTAGGTTGTTCCCTGCTTTAGAAGATGTAAGTCTACTATGCCTTCTTCCTAGCATAGCCATTACACACTTAAAGGTAACCCCTTAGGTTGGCTAGCTCTACCCCACAACCAGTAGACTATTCATTTGGATTTGTAAATCTGAGATAAGACAAGTCCGATATAGCCCCTTCTTAGTGGGTCGATCGCACACTAACATGGTTTATAAATTAAATCTATCAAATTTGATCAAGCTCACATCCCCAATGGATATGCCCATAATTTGAAATCAAACTAAACTAAATAAATAATATCAAATCACATAATCTTGACTACTTTTGAGTTGACAAAAGTCTTCAGTGGCATTCACTCAATAGTTGCCCTAAGTCAGGTTTGATTTATTGTGCATCCAACAGGTCACCCCATTGGTTGTTCTTTACTTTGGAATTTGTAAGTCTACTATGCCTTCTTCCTAGCATAGTCATTGCACAGGCAACCCCTTAAGTTGGATAGCTTTACCCTGCAGTCAGTAGACTATCCCTTTGGATTTGTAAACATGGGGTATGTCAAGGCCGATATAGCCCACTCTCAATGAGTTCATTGCACACTGATAGGGTCCATACATTAACTCAGATTAAATTAAACCCAATTTGATTTTCGCTAGTGGAGTTAAATCACTGGGTCCCTAGTGGAGCCCCAAATCATATTAAACAAGTTGAGCAAAAAAATTCAATTCAAAACTAACCTCCCAAGTGGAGCTAAATTAAACCAACTCCGTAGTAGAGTCTAAATCATAAAAATCCAACCAAACTCTTACTCCCAGTGGATATATCCCAAAAAAAATTTATGGAATCAAACTCAAATCTCAATCCCTAGCGGATGCTTTGCACCTCAAGTGGAGGTTCATATACTCGATCCCTAGCAGAATCAAGACTATATCTCTGACAGATATGCCTCCACATGAATTAAAATAAAATAAATTAATGTCAATTTGATCTTAATCCCTAGTGGATTATAGATTCTTAACCCATGTGGAGCTTTTTTCAACAAATCATATAATCAAATCAAATTCAAAACTTATCCCCAACAAATTTTCTTCTTCTATACCCTCGACATAGACCCCTCCCATGTCATGTCCAATGCATGTGATCCCTAGCGGATCTCCCTCATGTCCTTGACATGGAATTCTCATCAAATCTTATTTCTTCTCTTATGCACACCTTTAATACTTCAACCAAAACTAATAATGTATTCATTCAAATTACATCATCTTAACATTGTAATCAACATTTTAGGATTTTTGATGGTTCAAAACAAACTATACAATATCATGCTAAAATATTATAGTGTAAGATAACACACTATATTATATTATAATATATGATGTTATATGATAATTTGCTATAATATAATATATTGTCTAACATTACACCTCATTAGAATCACTTAAAAGGAACAAATAACAAAATTTTCTCAAAATATAAATAATGTTCATTTTGGATGTAAAATTATTTTTTTATTAGAAATGTACAAAATAGCATAATCTTGGTGTTGCTTCTTGGTGATGAATTTTTGCCAAATTCTTCCATCTCAACCTTCAAATTAACATTTTGTGAGTTTTGACCCAATGTATTATAAAACAAAAGTAAAACATACTAAAATATAATAACATTTAGTAACAAACAACCACATTCATATATATTTAAAGTTATATTGTTATGTACATTATATTTTAATATGCTTTCATATAATATATTATCTTACATTGCATCTTAAAATGAATCACTTTAAGCAAAAAATTTATAAAATTTGGTTGAAAAATAAACATTTATTTTGGATGCAAAACTCCATTACTTTTGATTAAATGACACACCATAGCACAAATGATGTTCTCTAAAGCTTACCTTCAATTTGGCCAAATCCATCATCTCAGCCTATAAATCAATATTTTTATGAATTACACTAGTAAAAGCTCCACTACATCATACTATAACAAACTAAAATATGCTAAACAATAAGTTGTAATACACGATAATATGCTACACTATGTTATGACATCCTATTTTATAATATACTATAACATATTATATTATATTACATTGCCTATCACATCATGATGGTTTGCTTAAGATAAAAAATCATAAATCAAGTTTAAACAAAAAAATATATATTTTAATTGTATCACTTACATATTTTAAATTGAAATAACACATTATGATGCCATACTCTGCCTAATATGAATTTGTCCAAATTCCACCATTTTAAAGTCTAAATCAACATTTTTTTAAATAATGCTAGTGTAAGCTCGACTGCATGATTGTAAAATATTGAAAGAAATTAAAATGCACAGAATAATATATTATGATATATGATGCTATACTATGCTACAACATATAATATTTATTTTGTACATAAAATCTTACTTTTTAGACTACAAGTGGCGCATCACATCTTTTGTACTACAATTCCCACTTCAAATTTAACAAATTTCATCATCTAATTTATTAAATCAATATTTTTATGATTTATATTAATATAGACTATAGGGCATAATACCATAATATACTAAAACATTTCAAAACATCTTATAACATCCAAAAAAACCTCATTGCATGCTCAAATATATGATGCTACATTATACTCTAATATATGGTATTATAATATGATTTAGAGTTAGGGTTTAGGGTATTCAAATCTCTAATAGCCAAGGGAAAGTCTCTTGAAGACATTTTCTTTAGCTACCATAACTATGTTAGGATTAGGTCATTCTTTAGATATACTCCTAATGACATCTTTATTCAAAGTTTAGCGATTAGGGTTTAGGGTTAAGGTTTAGGGCTAGTTTAGGATTTAGGGTTAGTATAGGGTTAAGGATTTAAGTTAGTTTAGGGTTTAGGGTTTAGGGTTTAAAGATCAGGGTTTAGGGTTTAGGGTTTAAGGTTGTAGGTTTTAAGGTTTAGGGTTTAGAGTTTTATGGTTTATGATTTAGGGTTTAGGGTTTACAATTTTAGGGTTTAAGGTTTAGGGTTTAGGGTTTAGGGTTTAAGGTTTAGGGTTTAGGGTGTTGGGTTTAGGGTTTAGGGTTTAGTGTTTAGGATTTTGGGATTGTAGGGTTTAGGGTTTAGGCTTTAGGCTTTACTGTTTAGGCTTTAGGTTTAGGGTTTAAATTTTAGGGTTTAGGGTTTAGGGTTTATGGTTTATGGTTTATGGTTTAGGTTTAAAGTTTTTTTTTAACATAGAGCAAATTTAGATTCAACATTTCTTCTTTTTAATTTCATCAACCAAGTAGCATCTTAAGTTTTCTAAGACACAAGAAATGAGATAGATAAAAAATGAGCACCCATAGAGCAAATTAAAAACCCTACATAAATAGAACCATCTCTACTGTAAAGACACAATTCCAAAGCGGCAGCAGCTCATTCTTCAATTTATCCAGTTCCCATTTGAACCACCCCCACCTCTCGAGCAGCGGAATCCTCCATCATATCCGTGATCTCTCCCTCTGCCACAACCACGATTGGAACCTTCGTTTCTCCTCCCACCTCCATAACCACCACTACTCTGACCACCACCTCCATATCCACCAGTACCTCCAGATCCCCCACCACCACTAAGATAACAACCGTCTTCACCTTCTACTCCACCGCTAGAACTAGATTGAGCCTAGTTGACGGTGAAGTTCCTTCCATCAAAGTTCTTCCCATTCTTAGGGTTTAGGGTTAGTTTAGGGTATAGGGTTAGTCTAGGGTTTAGGTTTAGAGTTTGGAGTTTATGATTTATAGTTGTAGGTTTTAGAGTTTAGGGTTTAGGGTTTAGGGTTTATGGTTTAGGGTTTAGGCTTTAGGGTTTTAAGGTTTAGGGTTTAGGGTTTATGGTTTAGGGTTTAGGGTTTTTGTTTAGGGTTTAGGGTTTAGGGTTTTGGGTTTAGCATTTTTGTTTTTTAAATTAAATAAATCGGTAGGTTTAGGTTTATTTACTTTTTTTAGATTATTTTTTATTTATTTGAGTTTATTTTATATTTTTTATTTAGGTTTATCTTTTTTTTTTTTTTTTAGTTTAAGTTTTTTATTTTAGTTTATTTTTTAGCTTTAGGTTTAGTTTTTAGTTGAATTTTATTTTTATTTTATTTTTAGGCTTAGGTTTTATTTTTTATTTTTAGGTTTAGGTTTTATGTTTTTTAGGTTTATTTTAGTTTAGGTTTCTTTATTTTTAATTTATTTTATTTTATTTGGTAAGGTTTAGTTTTAGATTTAGGTTTTATTTAATTTAGTTTAGTTTAGGTTTACGTATATTTTATTTTATTTATTTTATTTTTTATTTTAGGTTTAGGTTTTTATTTTTAGTTTAAGATTTAGGTTTTATTTTTATTAATTTTAGGTTTAATTTTTGGTTTTATTTTTTTAAGTTTTAGGTTTTATTTAGTTTTATTATTTTTTATTTAGGTTTATTTTATTTTAGGTTTAGGTTTAGGTTTTAGTTTAGAATTTTATTTTATTTTATTTTTAATAATATTTAGTTATAGGATTTTTTATTTATCTTACTTCTAGGTTTTATTTAGTTTAGTTTTGGTTTTTATGTTTTTAGGGTTTAGGGTTAGTTTAGGGTTTAGGATTTAGGCTTAAAGGTTTAGAGTTTTTAGTGTTTAGGATTTATGGTTTAGGGTTTAGGGTTATTTTAAGGTTTATGGTATAGTGTTTTAGGGTATAGGGTTATAGGGTTTAGGGTTTTGGCTTAGGGTTAGGGTTTAGGGTTTAGGGTTTAGGGGTTAGGGTTTAGGGTTTAGGTTTAGGGGGTTTAGTTTAGGGTTTATGGTTTAGGGTTGAGGGTTTAGGCTTTTGGTTTTTGGGTTAGTTTTAGGGTTTAGGATTTAGGATTTAGGGTTTAGGGTTTTTTAAAAAAAGTTAAGTAAATTGTTAGGCTTAGGTTTATTTATTTTATTTTATTTATTTTTTATTTATTTTAGTTTATTTTATTTTATTTATTTAGGTTTATTTTTTATGTTTAGGTTTATGTTTATGTTTATTTTTTATGTTTATTATTTTATTTTTTTAGGTTTAGGTTTTATTTTTTATTTTAGGTTTAGTTTAGGTTTTTATTTTATTTCTTTAGGTTTATGTTTTAGGTTTTTATTTTAGGTCTATTTTTAAGTCTTATTTTTTAGTTTAGGTTTAGATTTTTTTAAAATTTATTTTATTTTATTTAGTTTAGGTTTTAGGATTAGTTTAATTTAGTTTTAAGTTTAGGTTTTATCTATTTTTGTTTAGTTTATTTTTGTTTAGGTTTAGGATGATTTTATTTTGTTTATTTCAGGTTTAGATTTTTTTTTTAGTTTAGAGTTTAGGTTATATTTTTTATTTATTTTTAGGTTTTATTTTGGGTTTATTTTTTAGGTTTAGGTTTTCATCTAATTTTAATTTTATGTTTATTTTAATTTTATTATACATTTAGTTTTTATTTTATGTAGGTTTATTTTATTTTTTTAACTTAGTTTTGGTTTTTATTTAATTTATTATAGTTTAATTTTTATTTTTATTTTATTTTATTTTACATTTAGGTTTAGGTTAAGGTTTAGGTTTTAGTTTTGGTTTTTATTTTATTTAGGTTTAAGTTTTTTTCATTATTTTATTTTTTTTAGTTTTATTTAGTTTAGGTTTAGGTTTTAAGTTTTTTAGGGTTTAGGGTTTAGGGTTTATGGTTATAGGTTTTAGGGTTTAGGGTTTAGGGTTTATGGTTTTAGTGTTTATGGCTTAGCGTTTAGGGTGTAATGTTTTATGGTTTAGGGTTTACAATTTAGGGTTGTAGGTTTAGGATTCAGGGTTTAGGGTTACAGTTTTTTTGTTTTATTATTATTATTTTTTAATTAAGTAAACTAGTAGGTTTAGGTTTATTTAGTTTAATTTTTTTTAGTTTATTTTATTTTTTTAATTTAATTTAGGTTTATTTTTATTTAGTTTAGTTTATTTATGAAGTGTAATTTTAGTTGTAGAAGTATAGTGGTGGTGTTGTGACATTAGGTGAACAAGTCATTAAAAAGAATGAGTGATTCAGATATTTAGGCTCTATTGTTCAAAATGATGGTGAAATAAATGGAGATGTTATTATTAGAATTCAAGTTGGATGGTTGAAGTGGAGGAATGCATCTGGCTTGTTGTGTGATAGAAAAGTATCGCTTAAACTTAATGGAATATTTTATAAGATGGTGGTAAGACCTGCAATGATTTATGGTGCAGAATGTTGGCCAATAAAAGAGAAGCATGAGACTAAGGTAAGTGTTGTAGAGATGAGGATGCTCAGGTGCATGAGTACCTTTACTCTTAGAGATAAAATGCAAAATGTGTATGTTCAAAAAAAGTTGGAGTAGCTCCAGTGGTAGATAAAATTAGTTTAAATTTCATTTATTTTAGGCTTAGGTATAAGTTTTATTTTCTTTAGTTTAGTTTATTTTAGTTTATGTTTAAGTTTATTTTAGTTTGTTTATTTTATTTTTATTTTAGGTTTAGCTTTTAGTTTTAATTTATGGTTTGTATTTTATTTTTTATTTATTTTAGGTTTTATATTTAGGTTTAGGTTTTTATTAAGTTTTTATTTTATTTTATTTTAGGTTTATTTTATTTTCATTTTACATTTCATTTTTGTTTTATTTAGGTTTTTATTTTTAGGTTTATTTTATTTTTAAGTTTAGTTTAGGTTTTTATTTATTTTATGTTAGTTTAGCTTTGATTTTTTTATTTTATTTTATTTTTAGGTTTAGGATTAGGTTTAGGTTTTAATTTTATTTTATTTTTTTTATTTCATTTAGGTTTAGGTTTATTTATTTATTTTATTTGTAGGTTTTATTTAGTTTAAATTTAAGTTTTTAGATTTCTAATATTTAGGGTTTCAATAGGTTTAGGGTTTAGGGTTCTAGATTTTAGGGTTTAGGGTTTAGGGTTTAGGGTTTAGGGTTTAGGGTTTAGGGTTTAGGGTTTAGGGTTTTAGGTTTAGGTTTAGGTTTAGGGTTTCATTTCTTTTATTTATTTTTTTTTAAATTAATTAAGCTGGTAGGTTTAGGATTATTTAGTTTATTTTTTTATTTATTTTAGTTCATTTTATTTTTTTTTAATTTTTATTTAGTTTTATTTTTAATTTATTTAGTTTAATTTATTTATTTTAGTTTATTTTTTAGGTTTAGGTTTATTTTCTAGTTTAGTTTTATTTTTACTTTCTTTTTTAGGTTTAGGTTTTATTTTTTTTGTTTTTAGGTTTAGGGTGTAGGGTTTAGGGTTTAGGGTTCAGTTCAAGGTTTATGCTTTAGGTTTAGGGTTTAGGGTTTAGGATTTAGGGTTGAGGGTTTTTTAGGGTTTAGGGTTTAGGGTTTACTGGTTATAGGTTTAGTGTTGTAGGTTTGGGTTTAGGGTTTAGGTTATTTTAGTGTTTAGCATTTAAGGTTTAGGTATAGTATTTAGGGTTTAGGGTTTTCAAAATTAAGTAAACAAGTAGGTTTAGGTTTATTTAGTTTAGTTAGTTTATCAGTTATTTATTTTAGTTTATTTTATTTTTTATTTTATCTAGATTTATTTTATATTTTATTTTGTTTAGTTTATTATTTTAGTTTAATTTTATTTTAGTTTATTTTTTAGGTTTAGGTTTTACGTTTAGGTTTTAGGTTTAGGGATTAGGATTTAGTGTGGGTTTTAGGGTTTAGTGTTTAAGGATGTAGGTTTTAGGGTTTAGGGTTTAGAGTTTTGGTTTAGGGTTTAGGTTTTAGGATTTAGGTTTTAGGTTTTAGGGTTTAGAGTTTAGGGTTTAGGGTTTAGGGTTTAGGGTTTAGGGTATAGGGTTAGTGTTAGGGTTTAGGGTTAGGGCTTTTTTATTTTATTTATTTTTTATTTTTTTGTTTCAAGGTTTAAGGTTCAAGTTTTAGTTTATAGTTTTGGGTTTCTGGTTTTTTTTTTAAAATAGAATAAATTTAGATTTAACATTTCTTCTTTTTTATTTCATCAACCAAGTATCAAACTAAGTTTTCTTAGACACAAGTGATGGCATAGATAAAAAATGAGCACACATAGAGCAAATCAAAAGGCCTAGATAACTAGAACTGTCTCTACTATAAAGACATAGTTCCATAAGCAGCAGATCGGATCAACTATTCTTCAGTTTCTCTAGTTCCCATCAGAACCACCCCAGCCTCTTGAGTAGTAGGATCGATCATCATATCCTCGATCTCTTCCTCCACCACCACCATGGCTGTCACCTCCATCGCTCCTCCTGCCTACATAACCACCACTGATTCGAGCACTACCTCCATACCCACCAACACCTCCAGGTCACCCACCACCACTGCGATAACCACCACCTCCGCCTTCGCCTCCACCGCTAGATCTAGACTAAGCCTAGTTAATGGTGACATTCTGCTGAAGGTTCTTCCCATTCTTAGGGTTTAGGTTTAGGTTTGGGTTTATTCAGTTTTAGGGTTTAGGTTTATTTTTTAATTTATTTAATTACTTTAGGTTTAGGTTTAGGGTTTGAGGTTTAGGGTTTAGGGTTTAGGGTTGGGGTTCAGGGTTTAGGTTTAGGGTTTAGGGTTTAGGATTTAGGGTTTAGGGTTTAGGGTTAGGGTTTAGTGTTTAGGGTTTAGGGTTTAGGGGTTAGGGTTTTTTATTGTTTATGGTTTAGGGTTTGGGGTTTTGGGTTGTAGGTTTAATATTGTAGGTTTAGGGTTTAGGGTTTAGGGTTTAGGGTTTAGGATTTAGGGTTTAGTTTAGGGTTTAGGATTTAGGGTTTAGGGTTTTAATTAGCAAATCAGTGGGTTTAGTTTATTTAGTTTACTTACTTTATTTTACTTTATTTTTTATTTTTATTTAGGTTTTTGTTTTATTTTTATTTAGTTTAGTTTATTTATTTTAGTTTAGGTTTTTTGTTTTAGTTTATTTTTTTTTTAGGTTTAGATTTAGGTTTATGTTTATTTTTAAGTTTTGTTATATTTTTATTTTATTTTTTAGGTTTAGTTTTTATTTTTTATTTTTATATTTAAGTTTTTATTTTATTTTTTTCAATTTAGGTTTTAGGTTTTTATTTTAGGTTTATTTTTAGGTTTTATTTTTTAGTTTAGGTTTAGGTTTATTTTTAGTTTATTTTATTTTATTTAGTTTAGGTTATGGTTTAGGTTTATGTTTAGGTATAATTTATTTTAGGTTTAAGTTTAGGTTTTATTTATTTTAGTTTATTTATTTTAGTGTAGGTTTAGTTTTATTTTATTTTTATTTTAAGTTTAGGTTTTTTTTTAGTTTATGGTTCAAGTTTTGGTTTAGAGTTTAGGGTTTTTGGTTTTTTTTTAACAGAGAATAAATTTAGTTTCAACATTTCTTCTTTTGATTTCATCAATTAAGTAACACACCAAGTTTTCTAAGACACAGGCGATGACATAGATAAAAAATGAGAATGCATAGAGCAAAGTAAAAACCTTAGATAATAAGAATCATCCCTAATGTAAAGACAATTCCATAAGCGACAAATCAAATTGGTCATTCTTGGTTCTTTAGTTTCCATCGAACCACAGCCTCTCGGTAGCATGATCGACCATCATATTCGCTCTCTCCCTCACCACCACCCTTTGTAACCTCCATCACTCCTCCCATAACCCTCCACGACCACCACCTCCATCCCCACAACCACTATGATAATCCCAGCCTTAGCCTCCACGCCAGATCTAGGTGAGCACGGTTGGGTGATGTTCTGCGTCAAGGTTCTACTCATTCTTAGGGTTTAGGTTTATTTTATTTTAAGGTTTAAGTTTATTTTTTAATTTATTTAATTACTTTAGGTTTAGGTTAAGGGTTTGGGGTTTAGGGTTTAGGGTTAGGGTTTATGGTTTAGGGTTTAGGATTTAGGGTTTAGGGTTTATGGTTTAGGGTTTTGCAGTTTATGCTTTTAGGGTTTAGGGTTCAGGATTAGGGTTTAGGGTTTTTAGGGTTTAGGGTTTAGGGTTTAGGGTTTAGGGTTTTAAGTTTAGGGTTTAGGGTTTAGGGTTTAGTGTTTAAGGTTTTTTAATTAGTAAAACTAGGTTTAGGATTATTTAGTATATTTAGTTTATTTTATTTATTTTAGTTTACTTCATTTTTTATTTTTATTTATGTTTATTTTTTATTTTTTTTAGTTTAGTTTATTTATTTTAGGTTTATTTATTTTATTTTAGGTTTTTTATTTTAGTTTATTTTTTTGGTTTAGGTTTAGGTTTAGGTTTATTTTTTAGTTGAGTTCTATTTTTATTTTATTTTTTTTAGGTTCAGGTTTTAATTTTTATTTTTAGGTTTAGGTTTAGGTTTTTATATTTTATTTTTTAAGTTTAGGTTTTTTTATTTTAGGTTTATTTTAGGTTTTCTTTTTAGTTTAGGTGTTGGTTTACTTTTAGTCTATTTTATTTTATTTAGTTTAGCTTTAGTTTATTTTAGGTTTAGGTTTAGGTTTTATTTATTTTAGTTTAGGTTTAGGTTTATTTTATTTTGTTTATTTTATTTTTATTTTAGGTTTAGTTTTTTTAGTTTATGATTTAGGTTTTATTTTTTATTTAATTTTATGTTTTTAGGTTTTTATTTAGTTTTTATTTTATTTTATTTTAAGTTTATTTTATTTTTATTTTACGTTTAGTTTTTATTTTATTTAGGTTTAATTTATTTTTTAGTTTAGTTTAGGTTTTTATTTATTTTATTTTAGTTTTTTTTTAATTTTTGGTTTTGTTTAGGTTTTATTTTGGTTTTAATTTATTTTATTTTTTCTCTTTTATTTTATTTAGTCTAGTTTTAGGTTTTATTTAGTTTAGGTTTATGTTTTTAGGTTTTTAAGGTTTACGATTTAAGGTTTAGGGTTTATGGGTTTAGGTTTAGTTTAGGGTTTGGGGTTTTAGGGTTTAGGGTTTAGGATTAGGGTTTAGGGTTTAGGGTTTAGGGTTTAGGGTTTAAGGTATAGTATTTAGGCGTTAGGCTTTGGGTTTTTTAGCATTTTGGGTTTAGGGTTAGTTTGGGGTTTAAATATAGGGTTTATGGTTTAGTCTTTATGGATTAAAGTTTTTTTTGTTTAGGGTTTAGGGTTTTGGGTTAGTTTAGAGTTTAGAGTTTAAGGTTTAGTGTTTAGGTTTAGGGTTAGTTAATTTTAGGGTTTAGGGTTTAGGATTTAGGGTTTAGGGTTTAGATTTAGGGTTAGGTTTAGGGTTTAGGGTTTAAGGTTAGTTTTATGGTCTAGGGTTGAGGGTTTGAGGTTTAGGATTTAGGGTTTATTATTTAGGGTTTAAGGTTTAGGGTTTAGGGTTTTTTTAAATTAAGTAAACCAGTAGGTTCAGGTTTATTTAGTTTATTTATTATTATTTTAGTTTTTTTTATTTAGGTTTATTTTATTTTTTATTTAGTTTAGTTTATCTATTTTAGTTTTATTTTCTTTTAGTTTTGGTTTTTTATTGTAGTTTATTTTTTAGGTTTAGGTTTAGGTTTATGATTATTTTTAAGTTTAGTTTTATTTTTATTTTATTTTTTAGGTTTAGTTTTTATTTTTATTTTTGGGTTTAGGTTTAGGTTTTTATTTTATTTTTTTTAGGTTTAGGATTTAGGTTTTCTTTTAGGTTTATTTTTTAGGTTTATTTTTTTAGTTTAGGTTTAGGTTTATTTTTAGTTTATTTTATTTTATTTAGTTTAGAGTTTAGGTTTAGTTTATTTTTTGGTTTTGGTTTTTTGGTTTATTTATTTTAGTTTAGTTTATTTTAGTTTAGGTCTAGGTTTATTTTATTTTGTTTATTTTAGGTTTAGGTTTTTTTTTTTTTTGTTTAGGGTTTATTTATTTTTTTATTTATTTTAAATTTAATTTTATGCTTATTTTTTTAGGTTTAGGTTTTTATTTTGTTTTTATTTTATTACATTTTAGGCTTATTTTATTTTATTTTACGTTTGGGATTTATTTTATTTAGGTTTTTTATTTTTAGGTTTATTTTTTTTTAGTTTAGTTTAGATTTATATTTATTAATTTTTTTATTTATTTTTATTTATATTTTTATTTTTTATTTAGGTTTATTTTGTTTATTTTTTATTTTAGGTTTATTTATTTTAATTTATATTTTATTTTAGGTTTATTTTTTTTTTTTAAGGTTTAGGTTTAGGTTTATTTTTAGTTGAGTTTTGTTTTATTTTATTTTTTTAGGGTTAGGTTTTATTTTTATTTTTTATTTTTTTAGGTTTAGGTTTAGGGTTTGTTTTAGTTTTATTTTTTAGGTTTATTTTTTTTTGTTTAGGTTTATTTTTTAGTTTATTTTGTTTTATTTAGTTTAGGTTTAGGTTTAGTTGATTTTAGAGGGTTTAGGTTTATTTATTTTAGTTTAGGTTTAGGTTTATTTTATTTTTTATTTTAGGTTAAGTTTTTTTAGTTTAGGGTTTAAGTTTTATTTTTATTTATTTTTTTTTAGGTTTATTTTTTAGGTTTAGGTTTTATTTAGTTTTATTTTATTTATTTTTTATTTTTATGTTTAGTTTAAGGATGAGAGGTTGATTTATTTATTTATAGAAATTTATTTTAATTTATTATTTATGATTTGGTTTAAGGATAGTATTATTTTAGGGGCAAGTTAGTCATAGGGAAAGATTTTATTTGGGGATTAGAATTTATAATGAAAAGTGAACATTTTAGGTTTAGCAAGTTATTAGTTGAATTGATTATTTAGGGGTAATTATTTTATCTAGGGGAGTTATTTATTGATTATTGTTTGATTATTTTATTGTTTGTTTGGGTTGTTTTTGATTAGTTTGACTTAGGAGGGTTGAATTTATTTTAGATTTTAATTTTAAAATTTTTATGGATTTTAGAGATTATTATGATTTATGGATCATTTAGTAGGATTTGGCGTAATCTATTAGTTACCAATGAGGTAGTCACCAATAAAATGGGGTTCCCCAGGGTGCAACAAGCTAGAAAGCATAAGACTTACATCCTAAGTAGGATCATTCAGGGATCCATTGGAAAATTGAAACCAACTTTAGGTTGACTATTGAGTGAATGCTTGGAACCATGGAAGATAGTCAAAGTTAATTTCATTTTTTAGTTATTTTGATGGATCCCATGGGTTTGATGGGACTTGAGTAGAGGGGTCGTGTTGGCCTTGGTTTAATTTAGATTTACCAATCCAAAGGGTTTGTCTACCAACCATAGTAGGTTATCCAAGGATTGCCTTTGGTTTTGTGGTCAAGTTAAGAAGAAATGGGGGTCACATCTTCCAAAGTAGGAACCACTAGGGTGATCCATTGGTTGTGCAACAAATTGAACCTAACTTTAGACTATTGAGTGAATACTGGGACTTAAATCAACTCAAAGATAGTCAAAGTTAATTTCATTTTAATTATTTTGATGGATCCCATCGGTTTTGCGATGGGCTGAGTAGGGGCCATGTTGGCCTTGGTCTACATTTACCAATCCAAAGGGGTAGCTACCATAGTAGGACTATCCAACAAAAGGTGTCTTTTGGTTTGCAATGGTCAAGTTAAGAAGAAAGAATGGGGACTCACATCTTCAATAAGGAACCACTAGGGTGACACATTGGTTGTCAACCCAACCTAGAGGGTTGTCCATGGGACTTATCATGCTAGAAAGATGTATAGTAGACTTACATCTTTGATGGAATGACTGGCACCATGTGGAAAAATAGATTGAACCATCTAAGGGTATGGAGAGAGTCAAGGGGGACTTATCTCAATCAAGCATGTCAGGCAATTCTTATAGGGAGTTCTCACTTAAAGATAGGATGCACTTAGGGGCGGTAACTTAATTCTAATCCATGGCAATAGATTTATTTGTTTATTTGTTTTGATCGTGGATATTGGTTTTGAGGGATCATCGAGAATGAGCTTATATCGACTAGATCTCAAATTACTTGAACCAGGGAGAATCTATGCATGCAAATTCTCCAACCAGAGGGGATGATTACAGGAAGGGGACATTCCAATCTAAGAGTAACAGGGTAGTGTTTAAATGGGGTGAAAGGACATGATCCTAGAGTGCCCTAGGAGAGGCACTAAGGGGCTTGATCCAAAACCAGAGAAGATAATATATGTAGGTATTTGGTGGCAAACTCAAGGAGAAAGCGTGGGGACTTACATCTGCCAAGAGTGGTGTATCCAATGGGTGAGTCGCTGTCAGCATAGCGAACATCAACCAACCTATGGTGTTATCGTTTGCAACAATCACAGGAAGAAAGCATGGGGACTCACATCCTCTATAGTAGAAGCGATTGTTGGGATAGTTTGTCTTATTTCGGCAGGTGCTATCGACATGGGGTGACTGAGTGAATGCCACTGGGGGACTTATATCAACTCAAGAGTAGTCAAGAGGAAAGGAGCCTCTAGGGGACTTATCCTAAACCTCAGATATACTTGACCTAGTCAGTGCATGATGGTTAATTCAAGAAGAAAGCACGGGTACTCACATCTTCTTAAACAAAATCAACATGAGGTAGCTTATACTAGGCGTGAGGTCTACCAAACTAATAAGGTGCTAGTTGGTTTGCAATGGTCAAGTCTGGAAGAAAGCAGGGATTGACATCCGTTGGATAAGTGACTACTAGGGTGACATACTAACAAGGTAGCATGTTATCCCAACTTAGAGTAGCTAATGAGTGAGTGCCACAGGGGGCTACCTCCCACATCAAATTAGCTGAGATAAAAGATTTGTGTTTGTGTTTGTGTTAGAAGGAAAAGGATGCCTCTCAGGTTCTTTATACCTATCCTAAAACACGTTGGAGAATTGATGAAATGGTGCCATGAATGGCAGTTGTGATCCCACCAAGAAAGGATGTTGCTTGGGTTCTCTTACACCTAACTTAGTTGTGCTAGTCGAAATAGGATGCCTCTTGGGTTCTCTCACACCTATTAGTAGCATTGGGGAATTATGTTTGATTGTGTTTGTGTTGTGAAAGAGGGATAGGATGTTGCTTGGGTTCTCTTACACCTATCCTAAATACGTCATGGTAGATTCACAAAACAAGCAAATAATGCTTCGAAAGAAAGGAAGATTTTGATGAATTGGAATGAAATTTTGTTCTTTTGATGATAATGTTTTCAAACATGTTTTATGGGTAATATTTCTTCAAATAGAGCCCATTAATTGGAAGCATTAGGTGTTCCCCTTTACAATCAATAAGCTGATAAGATCCTCCTTGGTAGGCCTTTTCTATGATAAAAGGGCCTTCCCAAGTGGGTTCAAACTTGCCTCCCATCTTTCAATAGATAAAAATTGGTCTCCTTAAAACTAGGACAAACTCTCATACTTGGAAAGTTCTAGGGTGGACCAGCTTGTTGTGAGCTTGAATTATTTTGGATTTGTATAACTCAAGGTTATAGCACACCCGTAGGCATCTCTCCTCCAAACCATCGAGCTCTTCTAACCGTAACTTTGCATTTTTCTCTGTAGTGATTTGCTACCCATTGCTATCCTTAGTATCAAGAATTGAACTTCTAATGGTAGAATGGCTTCAGACTCATACACTAAGGAGAATGAGGTAGATTGAGTTGGAGTTCTATATGTGGTGCGGTAGGCCCATAAGGCTTCAACCAACTGCTCATGCCATCGTTATTGTCGTCGAGTGTCTTCTTTAGTGGATGAGAGTTTTGTTGAATGCTTACTGCTAGGCCATTTGCCCTTGGATAGAAGATGGTGGAGTATCACCAACCTATCTTTATCTCTAGCGAAGATGTTAATCTTGGTGCTCTGAATCTACCATTATTGGATATAATTCATTGAGGCACCCGAACCTATATATGATATGGTTTCGAAAAACTAGAGCCAAATGCTTGACCTCGAGTGGGATTGCCTTTATTGCAAAAGTAGTTGGCAGCTAAGATGAATCGATGACCCTTGGAAGAAGGAGGATCGATCAAACCCACTATGTCGGTACCCCAACACTCAAATGGCCATGAGGCCAATATAGGATGTAGAATGTTGGGTGGTTGATGTAAGACCACTGTACATTGATGGAATCTTCTAGCACATTCATGTAGTCAGAATCATCAAAGGTAGTAGTATCCTAGTCTCTTGATCTTTGCTTTCATCTTTGAACGAATTGATGCACTGCATTGACTAAATGTACCTCAATCATGATCCTATGGGCTTGTTTTGTCTAAAGAACGTAACCACATTTGATCAAAAGACCCACAAGGTGCCATCCATGAGAGCATAGGAGAGAGCTTTTTTTCTTTATCTGATGGGCTTGTGATTTCTCTTGAGGTAGTCTGTCGGTGTTCAAATAATCTTTGAACGATTGCCTCCAATAAAGCTCCTCATCTTTGTTGGCAAAGGAAACCTCCCCAGAAAGTCTCTCGAGAGTTCAACATCAATAAATGATAATTGTCTATTTTGGACCCTTATTGGAATGAACTCATCTTCGGACATGCCAATTCCTTGGCAAGTTTGGCCAAAGCATCTACTATTGGGTTCTCTCCTCGAGGGACCTTGTAGATGGTGACCTTAGAGATTTGGGCCAACATCTTCATGATATACTCATGGTTATGACGAAGCTTAGGTTTTAGAACCTTGAAGGACCCGATAATTTGGTTGATAACTAGCTAAGAATTCCCGTAGATGTTGCTGCTCTTGACACACACTATAATGGCTAACTCTAGACCTGCAATCAAAGCCTCATACTTAACTTCATTGTTGGTGCAAGAATTAGAGAGATAGTATGAGAATCTCATCACATCC
>CM038215.1:184875529-185278029 GCA_021442155.1 Cymbidium sinense
CAAACCCTAAACACGAAACACTAAACCCACCAACCACAAACCACACAAATCATAAACCTAGCTAAAACTAACCAAACCACAACCTAAACCTAAACTCTAAACTAACCTAAACCCTAAGCAACCTAAACCAACCACTAACCCAAAACCCTAAACCTTGAATAAGGATGTCATTAGAGTAGATCTAAAGAATGACCTAATCTAACATAATTATGGTAGCTAAAGAAAATGTCTTCAAAAGACTTTCCCTTGACTATTAGAGATTTGAATACCCTAAACCCTAACCCAAAACCATATTATATTACCATATTTTGGTGTTTATTTTCAGTTCATGTGTTTGTGTGTGTATAGGGGGGACACCACATAGATCTAAGGATGTACTTATTGAGGTGATCAGGTACGACATCAAGGAATAGTGTACTATCTCAAAAGATAGAAATCACTACCCTAAGATGGACCTAATCACCTAATAAGGACTCCTAAGGCATGATGGTCTTGAATGTACTATAGATTTTCCCCTACTTTACATGGATGAATAAAGTAGGGTTTATTTAAATTGGGTTCTAAAGTTTCCTATGGGGGAAAACCCCCATATTTAATTACATCATAAGGAAGGTGAATTCCTTAGGAATACTCTTGACTAAAGTAGGCAATTGTTGTCTCCAAAGAAATCAAAGATAGGACAATCAATAAATTGGTTATATTTGGAAGAACAAATGGGATAGATCAAAAGGAAAGACTTATTATTGCCAAGGGAGATGAGTAGGGGATGCTCATGATACTAGGAAACTTAGTGACCATCCCAAACTATCCTATGGTTGGGCTTTATATGTTTTAAATTAAGGGAAATTATATGTTTGAGTTAAAATTTTATTAGAAATCTAGGACTTATAATTCCACAATACAAGATTATGAAAATGCCTAAGAGGTGAGGATTTATGCTTGTAGCCCTAAAAGGAAAAAAGTAACCTCGAATCCTAAGTTTGGGGAGCTTTAGCGAGGCACAAAGCACATCCTAAATCTAAGGTGAAAGTAGGTATGTTGTTTACCTCCACAAGAGAGAATAAATCACCCAACTATTGGACTTATAATGCCTAGTGGCAACCACTAACTCCTCTACATGATTTAAAACCATGTGGTCAAGCAATATGTTTTTGCAAGATGGCTACGTTATTATTATTTAGAAAAAACTAAAGTCCTTAAACCCACTCTCTAAGAGACTAGAGCATGAGTGTGGTAATAATTACTTAGTCTAATGCAAATTTTATCAAATTTTACTTGATTTTGACTCTTTATTTTTGACACAGGCCATAGGATTTTATGTTCCTAAATGCATGGTGAAGTTGATTATGGGCTAAATCAAAAGAAAGAGGTGTCTTTCCATTATAGGCTCTCAAAGGTTAAGCCTTTTTACTATCTAGAAAAGATGGAAACTCTCTCTTAACAAGAGTGAAATAAAATGATATGCATGATATTAAGCATTCAACATCCAGCTAAGGGGTTGCTAAATATTTTATTATCTTGATTTAATGCCTAAGCTTTATGTGAGGTTATGAGTTATTTTAAAAGTTTAGTTATGAGTTGTAGTTGGGTAAAAAATTTATTTTTATTCTAAGAGCCTAATCGCATCCAGGCCATACAAAAATCACAAATCATAAATAAACTATGAAGAGACATGCTTTTTCTAGTGCACAAGCTAAAGAAAATATCAAACAATTTTATAAAGCTAATGCAAAATAATATGAGGCGGTCAATTAACCACCATGCAACTAAAAAGAAATGGGTAGGAAGCTCTACCCTTATACATCCCGGTATATAAAAGAATAACTATAAGTTACAAAATGATAAGTGTTATGGGGATCTTCAAGTCTTCATGCTCCCTCTTTTTCTTCATTTGATTTGCTTCATTTGATTTGGTAGGCTTCTAGGCATCACATGGCACCCAGATTAAACCTTAATGTTTTTTTAGCCCCATAACACTTAACCAAATTCCTAATGCACAATTACATTAAAAGAATGAAAAAGTAAA
Organism: Cymbidium sinense; assembly: GCA_021442155.1. Taxonomy (NCBI): domain Eukaryota; kingdom Viridiplantae; phylum Streptophyta; class Magnoliopsida; order Asparagales; family Orchidaceae; genus Cymbidium; species Cymbidium sinense. The sequence goes on from CM038215.1 coordinate 184,877,556, forward strand.
TATAAATATACCTCCAAAACAAGTGTTAGCTAATCAAACTATACAACCCAAGCAATTATATGAATACTTTAGACTTAGCACCCTACACATGGGTAACCAAGTCCACCTATCCTAATATAGATTATGCTTATCAGTTAAGCAACCCATAAAAGAGAGCATTTATATTTATTTTAAGCACCTCTTAAGCATAATCTCTGAAAATATGATTAGGCTAACCACAGCCTAACATCCAGTCTATGAAACATACACCCTAACATCCAGTCTACAATAGTACATCATAAAATAAGCATACATCAAATCATACACTGCCCTAACATAAAGCTAGAAGTGGTGACTTAATCTAATGTGTATGTGTTAAGGCTTGTGTGGTATGTCCTAGCTAGGCTTTAGAGTTATGATTTTCTAAGTGTGAAAGACATTTAATTAGAAAGGGTGGTTTCACATTAAATGATTTAATTAATTTTCAAATTTTACTTAATACTTTCTTTTGTTTCATTTGACCTACATAGAACAACTAAGTGTTATGAAGAGAAAGAAAGAGAGGATCACTCTCTTTTATCCCTACCTTAAGTCACATCTAAATCAAATTAATTAATCAATTCCCTTTAGTGAATGGTTTATTATATGTTTTGATTAGTCCTAAGTTTAGGTTCACTTTAAATAAACTCATTCAATAAGAAAGGCATCTTAAGGTTAGTTGGAATGAATTACTATCACATAACACATGTTTGTTCATTTCTTTCCATCATGTATATCATGCATATGATTAAATCATAAGCGTAACTATACATGAAATTTGTATCTTAGCACACTTGAATGATGAATGTGAGTAAATATATTTGGAATTAATAATTCATTTGGTTGAATGATTTTGTCATATTGATTCAAAGCTCTATCTAAGTTCTTATGCAAAAGCATAAGGAAAGAACCTTAAATCACATGACTAATCAACTCAACCAAATAAAAGTATGAATGCATATCTTTTAATTTTTAGCTACACATCCACATGTAAAAGTTTTAAGTATCTCATTGTTCTACAGTGAATAAGGTAGGAACCTCTAAAGTCGTTCCCTAGAATGTCCAATATCATTATCCTTAGATACATGTGGATGTATAAAAACTACAAGAATAGAAAGCCATGCAAAAAATTGTATTTTGATTGATTGATTTATTTTGTGTAAATGAATTAAAGCTCAATCTAGATTCTAATGTCCAAATGCATAAGAATAAAATCAAGCAGTGCGTGCCATTGTTGCACCAAGGGGAGGAACCTCCTTGGGGCTACTTAAAGCATCGTCCACGGAATGTCCAAATATACCTAACATTCTTACTTATACAAATCAACACATGAATGTAAGGAAGAGACTTTATTTCACACACTAAATTAAAATTCACTTACATTTCTGATGTATATATAACTAAATTTACAATATATATGTATATTCAATCATTAGTAAACTTTTGAAAATATATTTGAGATTTAATAATGATATTAGCCACACATATTTTTAATTTAAATCAACACATGAAAATTGACATAAAGAAAATTATTTTATTTGAATAATTGAAAGACATGAATGCATGAGTACAAGTGGCATACAATATTTAGCATGATTGGAAAGAAATAAAACAACACAAGCATGTGATCTTATTCAATCCAACTAAGTCCTAAGGACAATCAAACTAAATAAGATTATTTAAAACAAACCAAAGTTCTTTAATGTCATTTCATTTTTATGTTTGATTTGATTTAAGGAAATGTGAAAGAGATTTGCTAACCTTAATCCCATCCCCTATGTATGAGTTAATTTAGTTTAACGAAGAATAATTATGTTGATTTTATATCTTAATTAGGTTAGGGTATGAATTAAGTCAATTAATTAACTCTTACTTGCATCACCTTAAGTTAATTAATTAATAATGAGCCAATATGATATGCAACCACATGAAAAGTAAATTAGCAATGCTCTAAGAAATGAAAGGGGCCTAATGCAATTGGCTCATAATTAATAGTTATTAGGCTTAATCTCACTTAACTAGTTTTATGGTTTTCTCACACTTGTGAGCTATCCATAATTTCATTAGCTCTGTTTAGGTTGAAAACCAAGAGCTACCTAAGTTTGATTAAAGGTGATTAGATGTGAATAGATTTTATATTGAGTTAATTAAGCTCATTAATCCATTTGATTATGCATTAAGAATGTTCAAATAATGAAATGAAATCAACTTAAAGAAAGAGATCAAGAAAGAGGCCTTAATCTCAATCCCAAAGTTCCAAATTTGGTCACTTAAGCTCGATTTATCTTGAGGATTAATTAATCAAGCAATTAATTACTTCTTTAACAATCAATTAATTTGATTCTAAAGTAAAGAAAACTTAGGAAATGAATTAGGAAAAATATCCCAATCACATTCCCTAAGCTCCTTACTATTCAGCAGTAATTAGGCTTAAATAATGAATTAAGCCAATGTTCATTCATTAATTATCATTAAATAAATTAAGAAAGTGATTAAGTCTTAATCATTTAATTTTTCTAATTAAGCAACAAATAAAATTCCTGAAAAATAGGGGAGGTAGAGGTCATCACCTTAAACATCCATTGAAAGTTTGAGATTAATTGGGTGATTAATTAAGGAGTAATTAAGCTAATTAAAATTTTAATTAATCCTTAATTAAGCAAAAATATCTATTCAAAATTTAGTAATAATAATTTTAATGGATTCAACTCTGCAATATCTTCAAAATGAGCCATAGTTTGCATTTTTTGGATTTTTCTAGGATTACTTATGATTTTTAGAAGTTTTAGCCTTTAAAATATATTACTTAAGCCTAATTAAAGCCTTAATCCCATCGGTCCATGTGGAGGCTAATGCGGCGTGCTTTCCACATGGTGCAATGGGATTGGCTATTTAAGTTATCACATCTACCATTAACTCAGATTACAGTGGTGCGCTAACTCTATGGGTCTTCTGATCTAAGATCGGACGTCATGATTCGATCAGTAGTTTAGGAAAGGAATCAGGGGATCTAACATGGGATTTATGACCGTACATTCTGATCATGTGGAAAGGATGGTCTGTGATCCATCCCGTTCATGAAGGTGAAAGGCGGATGTCTCCATCTTTCCCATTCGATCCGAGCTCCAGCTTGGATTGCCTCAAATTGATCTCACACCTTGGGGAGGAGGCACACATCCAATAATAAAATGCATGACATTTAAATTTTCTTCATAAAAGACCAAATGATTTTCCATACAAGGCTCAGTTTTGTAAAATTACCTCACTATAGATAATTTTTGGTGGTGGGATCGATAGAGGTAGCCTATTGAGATGAGGCCCTTGAGAAGCTTGGGCTTTGATTTGGTGTAGAGCTCCCACCAATCCACATGTGTAAAGGCTTGCTCGATCAAACTTTGATCTTGATGGTCAGAAGGCAGGTTGGTTTTGGTTGGCTTCGACGAAGTATGAGGATGGTGTGGGTGCAAGGAATTAAAGTTTGATTAAGTAGAGGATGAATATTGCTCAAAAGGAGTTTGTCCTATTTCAACTTTGCTTGAGGAGTAGGAATGCCAATCGAGGAAGCTTTGGGATTGCTCTTGGGAAGTCTTTGGGATTTTGAAAATTCCTTAGGGACTCACACAAAAAAATTGGTATCATTTGTCACTCGAATTGAGGGGTATACCCTCAATTGCATTTGATGGATGGATGGGATAGCTTCTAGAAATTTAGCTGAATGGCTACCATCGAGTCGGTAGAGGGGTCACTATCAGCTCCATTTGGCACGTGCTAGTTGGAGGAAGTGGTGGGAGGAGTCTCAAGGCTTAATATGGGGAGTTGATCTTTGCCTTTGCCCATGGGGTTCAACCATGAGAGGGAGTGGCTTTTTTTTCCCTTGGTCCATAGCAAGAGCTAGGATGGCTTTGGGTGGGCTAAGGTGGCCTAGGAGTTCCTCATTAGAAAGCTTGATGGCTACCATGGAAGAGGCAAAGTGAACTTTGCCTCTTATGGAAAGAATCCAATGCAAATGAGCTTGTCCAATGGTCAATTCCCTTGGGTTGGGCCCACATGGACTTGGGCTAGTTATGAGCTGACCTAGGGTCCATTTGGGTCAGGTTAGGTCACCAAGGTTCCATAAGGCTTTGGGTGATTTGGCTTCATATGGTCAAAATAGGCTCATTTATGTTAGGTTGGGTTGGGTTGACCAATTGGTGGGTCAAACCAAAATTGGGTTAGGTTCATTTGATTATTTGAGATATTTTGGTTCAATTGGTTTTGATCAATTTAGCTTAGGTTTGATTTTGGCTCATTTGGATTCAAATAGGTCAAATGGGCTAAGTTGACCAATTTGATTTGACCAAATTGGTTTGGGTTAGGTGTAGAGTCAAGTTTAATTGGTTGATTAAAATGTAGGCTTTGGTTTGGTTTAATTAGATTTAATTTGGATTTTGACCAATTTGACCCTTTAGGTCAATTTGGTCTAGGTTGAGTCAAGTTGACCAATTGTTCAAATTAGGCTCAATCACAGCTTTGGTCAAGTTCAATAAGTGATTTGGAATGAACTTGAGCCATTGGTTGCAATCAATTTGGTTCAAATCATGATTAGACCCATTTTGGCCCTTTAGGCAAATTTGGGTCAACTTAGGTCAAATGACCATTTAGGCTTGGTTTGGCTCAAGTGAGGGTTTGGTCATGTTCAATCATTGATTTTGTGTTAATTTGAATCAATGGTTTCAATCAATTTGGTATATGGTGGGTTTTGGCTAGTTCAGGTTTCATTTGGGCTAACTGTTGACTTGGTCAAAGGGTCAAGTTGACTTGGTTTGACCCAATTCAAGATAATTGATTAACCTAGGATGATTGTTGATCATGTTATGGGGTTTGGATGGGCTTAGTTCAATCCAATTTGGGTTGAATTAGAACTTGGCTCAAAAAGGTCTTTTAGGTCACTTTGGGTCAAGTGGACCTAAATGGGTCGATTGGCTTGATCATGGATTCAAGTTTAATTGAACATATGAACTTATGATGGAAATATAAATCCAATTGCAAGTGGTTTGAAGCCCTGGATTTTGGTTCATATGATAATTTCAAGTCAAAAAGGGCTAACTTGGGTCTGACTTGGGTTGACTTAGATTTGGTTTGATAATTATAGTTTGTGTTTATATTTGGAACAATGATTGAAGGAGTGATTGAATTATGAAGAAATCCATGGGTTTTGAGTTGATTTGGATATCATTTACCAAGTACAAGAAATTGGCTAAAATAAAATTGGGACTTTGATTTGATTTGGGTTTGGTTTTTATTTGATTTATATTTCATTAATATTTGCAAATATAAATGAAGATATAAATTATTCATGTGAAAATCACTTGAGTTTGGAGTGATTTGGAAGAAAATTTGATCAAATTGAGGGATGTGGGTCAAAAGGGCTTAAGTAAGGAATTGATTTGGTTTGGTTTAGTTTGATTTGATTTGAATGGTTTGAATTTAGAATTCATTTATATTTTGTAATATAAATGAAGGAATGATTGATTTATAAAAATATCAATTGAGTTTGGGTTGATTTGAATTTGGTTAAGGCTAAGTCCATAAGAAAAATCAAAGGGCTTAGGAAAGGATTTGGATTTTTAATTTAATCATGGGTTTTAATCATTTGGAGTGGGATTGGATTTATTTTCTTGGATTTTGATTTGAGGTTTGGTTTGGAAGAAGGAAGGAAGGACTGGGTTTAAGGCTATAGGGTAGGCAAGTCTTCCTAAATCCCTAAGGCATAACCTATTCATATGACTATCTCTTCTAACTCTCTAGGGTTAGGTTAAGTGTTCACCTAATCAGTAAAAGTATCATAAGACTAAAGAACTCGTAGTGTCTCCAAGAGTCCTAGATCTATTATGAGGAAGTTAAGAGCTCACTCCAAAAGTGAGGTCAACACATATATTATAAGATGTTTGAGCATGTAGTGATGTTTTTTTGGATGTTATAAAATGTATTGAAATGTTTTAGTATATTATGGTATGCCCTATAGTCTATATTAAAATAAATCTTAAAAATATTGATTTAATAAATCAGATGACGAAATTTGTTAAATTTGAAGTGGGAATTAGGTTGTAGTACCACAGCTATGCTACGCCACTTGTAGTCTAGAAACTAAAATTTTATGTTTAAAATAAATATTATATGGTGTAGCATAGTATAGCATCATGTATCATAATATGTTGTTCTGCGCATTTTAAATTCTTTTAGTACTTTACAATCATGCAATGGAGCCTACACTAGCATTATTTATAAAAATGTTGATTTAGACTTTTAAATGGAGGAATTTGGCCAAATTCATAATAGGTATAGCATGGCATCATAATATATTGTTTCAATTTAAAATATGCAAGTGATACAACTAAAATATATAATTTTTGATTGTTTAGACTAATTTTATGATTTCTTATCTTAAGCAATCCCTTGTTATGTGCAATATAATATGTTATAGTGTATAATAGTATAGGATGCCATAACATAGTGTAGCATCATGCATTATAACATACTATTGTGTATTACTACTTGTTGTTTAGCATATTTTAGTTTATTATAGTATGATGTGGTAGAGTTTGTACTGGTATAATTTATAAAAAAATTGATTTATAGGTTGAGATGATGGGATTTGGCCAAATTTAAAGTAAGCTTTAGGGAACATCATTGGGGTCTACGGTTGTCATTTAATCAAAAGAATTGAATTTTGCATCCAAAATAAATTTTCATTTTTCAACCAAATTTTATAAATTTTTTGCTTAAAGTGATTCATTTTAAGGTGTAATGTAAGACAATATATTATATGAAAGCATATTAAAATATAATGTACATAACAATATAACTTCACATATATATATGAATGTGTTAGTGTGTTACTAAATGTTATTGTACATTTTAGTATGTTTTACTTTTGTTATAATCCGTTGGGTCAAAACTCACAAAAATGTTAATTTGAAGGTTGAGATGGAAGAATTTCACAAATTCATGGCACACCAAGAAGCAACACCAAAATTATGCTATTTTGTACCATTTCTAATAGGAAAATAACAATTTTATATCCAAAATGAACATTATTCATATTTTGAGAAAATTTGTTATTTGTTCCTTTTAAGTGATTCTAATGAGGTGTATTATTAGAAAATATATTATATAATACCAAATTATAATATAACATCATATATTATAATATAACATTGTGTGTTAATTCACACTATAATATGTTTAGCATGATATTGTATAGTTAGTTTGAGCTTGCACCATCACAAATCATAAAATGTTGATTACAATGTTAAGATGATGTAATTTGAACAACTACATTGTTAGGCTTTTGGTTGAAGTATTAAAGGTGTGCATAAGAGAAGAAATAAGATTTGATGAGAATTCATGTCAAGGACATGGAGGAGATCCTAGGGATCACACATGCATTGGACATGACATGTGAAGGGTCTATGTCGAGGGCATAGAAGAAGAAAATCTACTAGGGATAAGGTTTGAATTTTATTTGATTATATGATTTATGGAAAGAAGATCCCCTAGGGATAGGAATCTATAATCCACCAGGGATTAAGATCAAATGACTTTAATTTGTTTTATTTTAATTGATGTGGAGGCATATCTAGAGATATGGGCTCGAGTGCTAGATCGGGTATATAATCCTTCCACTTGGGAAGCAGTTTTGCTATTTATTGGGATTGGGATTTGAGTTTGAATTCATAGATTTTTTGGGGATGTATCCAAGAATAAGAGTTTGGTTGGATTTCTTTGAATTAGATTCTATTTGGGGAGTTGTTTTAATTTTGCTCCACTGGGAGGTTGGTTCAATTTGATTTGTTTGCTTGACTTGTTTATATATGATCTGGGGCTCCACTGGGAGAAGGGTGTGATTTAACTCCACTAGGAAAAAATTAGATTGGGTTTAATTTAATGAGTTAATGTATGGACCCACTGGTGTGATGGACCCACGAGAAAAAGCTTTTATCGACCTTGACCTACCTCGGTTTACAAATCCAAAGGGATAGTCTACTGTGGGGTAGAGCTAGCCAACCTAAGGGGTTGCCTTGTGCAATTGTTAGGAAAAGGCATAACATACTTCCAAAGCGAGGAACAACTCGGGTGACCTATTGGATGCACAACAAATTGAACCTAACCTGGGAGAATACTAAGTGAATGGGACTTATGTCAACTCAAAAGTAGTCAGGAATATTTTTATCTAAATTTCATGTGATTTAATATGGTTTGTTTGGTTTAGTTTGATTTTGAATTGAGGGCATATCCACTGGGGATGTGAGCTTGGTCAAATTTGATAGATTTAATTTATGGACCATGTCAGTGTGCGATGGACCAACCGAGAAGGGGATATATCAAACTTGACCTATCTCAGATTTACAAATACAAAGGGATAGTCTACTGGTCATGAGATAGAGCTAGCCAACCTAAGGGTTTGCCTTTTGGTGTACTGCTAGGAAGAAGGGCAACTTTCATCTTCTAAAGTAGGGAACAACTGGGTGACCTATGGTAGCATAACATATCAAACTTAACTTAGGGACTATTGAGTGAATTGTGGGGACTTATATCAACTCAAGAGTAGTCATTCCTATGGAGTTTTACTGACTCTGCTCTAAAGATAGGATGTCTACTTGGGAAAAGGTACCACTAGGGGTGTCCTCCTAATCCACAAGTGAATATATTTTTTGTTTATATGTTTGTGTGGACCCTGTTGGTGTGCGAGGGACCACACTGTGAAGGGGCTATGTAGGCATTGACCTATCTCAGATTTATTGGGCTAAGGGAGAATCTGCACATCCACAGGATGGATTCTCCAACCACAGGGTGGTTACTAGGAAAGCGAACTTGTCCAATGATAGTAACAGGGTGTCTAAATGGGGTCGCAAAGGACATGATCCAAATATAGTGCCCATAGGGGAGGTGCTACTAGGGGCATTATCTCGAGCCCTAGAAAAGAAAGCCTATAGGTGTACGGTGGCCAACTCAAGGAGAAAGCGTAGCATTTGCATCATCATGGTGGTGTATCTAATGCGAGAACCAACCAACCTAAGGTGTATCCATCAACATGAGTGGTGTAGCATAGTGAGAACCAACTAACCTAAGGTGCCGTCATGTCCAATGATCAAGCATGTAGGCTTTCCAAGTGGATCATTGGGAAAGTCCATCGATGGGACAAATGTTATCTGACCTAGAGCAACTACTAAACGAGGAGCCCTGAGGAGGGATTGGACCCAGACTTGAAGCAGTCAGGAGGGATGGAGCCACTAGGAAACTTATCCTAAACCTCAAATATATTTGACCCAATCAGTGCACAAAGGCTAATTCAAGAAGAGAACATAGCAGATTCACATTCTCTTAAATGAAGCAAACATGAGGTAGCTTACCTACCACACATTAAGGCCTACCAAACTAACAAGGTGCTTGTCAGTGTGAAATGGCCAAGTAAGGAAGGAAAGTGTAGTAGACTTACATCCTCCAAAGCAAGAACACCATTGGGGTGACACACTAGCAGGTAGCATGTCGACGACTTAAACTCTTGAGTGAGTATTGGGGCTTTAACTTAACTCGAGTTGCTTGAGACAAAACATATGTGTTTATTTTATATGTTTATGTGCAGTATGTATTTTGTTGTGTCGATGAAGGATAGGATGCCGCTCAGGTTCCTTACACCTACCTTAAATACATCATGGTAGATTTGCAAACAAGAATACTTTTGACATGGAAGAGATAAAATTCAAAATGAAATTTTCATTGATGATAATTATTTTTAAATATGATTTATAATATTTCTTTAAGTAGAGCCTATTGATTGGAAGCATTGGATGCTCTCCCTTATGATTAATAAGTTGATAAGATCCTCCTTGGTAGGCCTTCTCTATGGCAAAAGGGCCTTCCCAAGTGGGTTCAAACTTGCCTCCCATCTTATGATGGGCAACAATCGATCTCCTTAGAACTAAAATAAGCTCTGTTACTTGAAAATCTATAGTACGAACCAACTTATTGTGAGCTTGAATCAATTTTTCTTTGTACAACTCAAGGTTTTGGCATGCTCCAGCCTCTCCAATCCTTTGAGCTCTTCTAACCACAACTTGGCATTCTCTATTGTGATCTTACCTATCCTTAGTGATGGGAGTTGGACTCTAATGGTAAAATGACTTTGGACCATAAACTAAGAAGAAAAGAGTAGGCGAGTTGGAGTTCTATTTGTGGTGATGGCTTCAACTTGCTCATGCTTGTGTTGTTCAAGTGTCTTCTTTTTTATATTTAGATGAGAGTTTTGTTGAAGGCTTATGCTAAGCCATTTGCCCTTGCATAGTTGATGGTAGAATAACACCAATCTATGTTATGTCTCCGGGCAAAGTTGTTGACCTCATTATTAAGCTCTCTGCTCTTGTTGATGGCACCGATCCTTTGACCAAATGTGGTTACATTGTTTAGACATGAAGCCCATGGCATTATAATTTACATTTTCAGGTCTATCAGCACATCAATCCGATCCAAAGATGAAGATGAAGATCAAGCAACTTTGATACTCGGCCTTGATGATTACGCATGGATGTAGCTAGGAGATGCCATCGATGTCATCGGTGTGGTCTTCCACCAACCTCCCAACATTCTACACCCTACATTGGCCTCATGGCCATTTGAGTGTTGGGTATGACAATTGTGGGTCGATTGATCCTTCTTCTTCTAAGGGCATCAATTCATCTTAGGCGCCACCACTACTTTTCCAAGTGGAAGCCATCCCACTGGAGGGTCATAGCTCAATATGTGCTTTAGTTTTTCGAACCATATCGTATATAGGTTTGGGATGCCTCGACAATTATATTATAATGATTGCATTCAAAAGCACGAAGATCAATAGTTTCACTAGAGACATGGTATAGATGGAGATACTCCACCATCTACTATCCTAGAGCAAATGGCTTAGCTAAGCATTCAACAAAACTCTCATCCAAATATTGAAGAAGACTCTTGACTAATGATACGATAGTGGAACTAGGTTGATTGAAGCCTTGTGGGCCTACTACCCATATACTCAACTCCAACTATACCCCATTTTCCTTAGTGTAGTGCGAGTTATTCTACATTTAGAAGTTCAACTCCCATCACTAAGGATAGCATTGGGCAAGATCACTCTATAATGCAAAGTTACGTTAGAAGAGCTTGAAGGTTTGGAGGAGAGTTCTACATGCCATGCCAAAAGTTGTACAAAGCCAAAATGGTTCAAGCTCACAACAAGCTGGTGCCCTAGGTCTTTTCAGTAGGAGAACTTGTGTTAGTCCTAAGGAGACCAATTGTTGCATTGAAAGATGGGAGGCAAGTTTGAACCCACTTGGGAAGGCCCTATGTCATAGAGAAACTAAAGAGGATCTTATCATCTTATTGATTGTAAAGGGGAACACCCGATGCTTCCAATTAATGGGCTCTATCTAAAGAATAATTACCCATGAACCAAATCATGTTTGAAAGAAAATATTATTAATAAAAGAACAAAATTTGATTCCATTCATCAAATATTCTCTTCTTTCAAAGTATTGTTTGCTTGTCTTGTGAATCATATACTGTTTAAGGTAGGTGTAAGAGTCCCCAGTGGCATCTATCCCTCTTTCACAACACAAACTCAATTTCGCTATTAGAATAGGTGTAAGAGAACGAGAGGCATCCTATTTTGATTAGCAAAGATAGGTGTGAGAGAACCCAAGCGGCATACTTTCTTGAGAATTCTTTTGCCATCTTTGGCACCATTTCATCAATCATCTAGCGTGTTTAAAGTAGGTGTAAGAGTCCCCCAGAGGCGTCCTATTCTTTTTGACACATGCACAAAAATAAACACAAATCTTTTATCTCGAGCTATTTTGATATGGGAGAAAGCCTCCTATGGCACTCACTCATTAGGCTCTTAGGGTTTACATTTACTCAGTATGTCACCTAGCGATCATTTGTTTGGAAGATGTGAGTCCACATTTTCTCCCTAACTTGACCATTGCAAAGAATGAGTGCCTTGTTAGTATGGTAAGCTTCACTTCACCGGTAGCTACCTCATGTTGACTTTGTTTAAGAAGATGTGAGTCCTGATTCTTTCTTCTTGAACTAATCATCATGATCTAACTAAGTCGAGTACGTTTGAGGTCTAGGATAAGTTCCCCAGAGGCTCCTTTCCTCTTGATTATTTTTGAATCGATATAAGTTTTCAAGTGGCATTCACTTAGTAGTCCAAGGTCGAATAACACCTATCGAGCCGAAGACAAACTATCCCAACAATCAATTCTGCTATAGGAGGATGTGAGTCCCTGAGCTTTCTTCCTATGCTGATTATTGCAAACTGACTGGCACCTTAGGTTGGTTGATGTTCACTATGTTGATAGCGACTCACCCAGTAGATACACCACTCTTCTTGGAGATATGAGTCCCCACTTTCTCCTTAGTTGAACAATACTATTGAATATATGACTAGCCAGGTCATCTTCTTGGTTTTGGATTAAGCCCTTAGCGGCCCCATCCACTGCAGGCACTCTATTTGGATCATGTCCTTTGCGACCCCATTTAGACACTACCCGGGTTACTTTTGGATTGGATAGTCCCCCTTTCCTAGTAACCACCCCTATGGTTGGAGAATTTGTTCATCAGATGCACAAATTCTCCCTTATTTCAGTTAATCTGAGATAAGTCTAGGCTGATATAAGCTCCTTCTCAATTTTATCCCTCACAAACTAATAGAGTCCATGATAAAATAAACTAAACAAAATAAACAAAAATATTTGCTTGTTGATTAGGAATTCGAGCCCCCAAAGGGCCCCCTCTTCCCAAGCAGGCATCCTATCTTTAGGGCAGTGTTAGTAGAACTCCCTATAAGAATTTCCTGACTACCTGAGTTGAGATAAGTCCCCGAGTCGACACTCACTTCGTAGTCACCCTTAGGTCGTTCAATTTTCCATAAGTGTTACCCCAATCATTCACTTTAAATGGTGTAAGACTATGATGCATTCTTTCTAGCATGATAGTCACAAATCGATGGGAAGCCTTAGGTCGGGTTTGATTTGTTGCCCAAAGCAACCAATCACCCCAGTGGTCTTTTTGTAGTGGAAGGTGTGAGTCCCAAGCTTTCTTCCCTTCAATTGATCATTGCAAATCGAGAGGCACTCCTTTGGTCGGATAGTTCTCCCATCGGTCGGGAAGCTACTCCCTTTGGTTTAATAAATATGAGATAGGTCCAGGCTGATATGAGCCCCTTCGCAGATCCATCACAAACCAATGGAATCCATCAAAATGAACAAATATAAAAATAAAATTAATCTTAACTATCTTTGAGCTGATCTAAGTCCCCTAGAGGCATTCACTCAATAGTCAGCCCTAGGTTGGGTTCAATCTACTATCTTGCCAATAGATTACTCCATCAACTGCTCTCTACTTTGGAGGATGTAAGTCTACTACACTTGCATACCAAAAGGCATCCCTTTGGTTGGCTAGTCCTACTATATGTTTTGTAGACTACCCCTTTATATTGGTAAATCTGAGTTAGGTCTAGGCCTCCATGGCTCTGCGATCCATCGAAACCAACAAGATCCATCTCAAAATCCAAACCAACAAAATTGAAACAAATTTAACCCTCTTCCCAGTGGAAATTTCTCCTCTGAGACCTAAACCAAATTCTCATCCCCTTTGTGGATGACTTGAACTTGCTTCCCTGTGAAGGTTCACTCTATCCCTTAGTGGATTCCTTCCCTCTCTCTTATGTCACGGACATAAGAAGAGCCACATTGCACTAAGCTCGATTCCTTCTACACCTTGGGTTAGGATAGATTGTTTATTAGTGCTTTGTGCTCTTTTCGTGTTGATCAATTGGTCAACACACATGGTGTTCCTTGTTAGTCACACCACACCTATTGGGCGCCCTATGTTGACCTCATTTTTATAATGAGCTCTCAACTCCTCCATCTTAGACATAGGACTTCTCTTAAACTTTAAGAGTTCCTTAGCCTTAAGACACATCTAGTGATTAGGTGGACACTCTTCCTAGCCTTAGAGACTTAGAAGAGTTAGCCATAGGAATAGGTCATGCTTTAGGGGTGTTAGGAAAATTTGCCTACCCTTAGCTTGAACCATTCCTCACCTTCCTTCCTTCAAGTCAAACCCCAAATCAATCTTATTTGATTTTCTCCAAACTCAAATCAATGCCACATGATTGAAATCCATGATTGAAATCTATGATTGAAACCCATGAATGAAATTCCTAAGTCCAAATCTTTCTTAAGTCCTTAATCTTCTTTTAAAGACTTAGTCTAAATCATGATCAAACCAATTCAAACTCATGATATTTTCTCATAATTCATTTATATTCACACATATAAATGAAATATAAATATAAATTAGTCAAATCAAATCCAAAAATTAAATTCCAAATTTAAAATCCTTCTTAATTCCTTAATTTCTCTCTTAAGGACTTAGCCTAAACCATGATCAAATCAATTCAAACTCATGGGATTTTCTCATAACTTATTTATATTCTCATTTATATTCACATATATAAATGAAATATAAAAGCAAATCAATCAAATCAAATCCAAAAATTAAATTCCAAATTTAAAATCCTCCTTAAGTCCTTAATTTTCCTCTTAAGGACTTAGCCAAAATCATGATCAAACCAATTCAATTTCATGGGATTTTCTCATAACTCATTTATATTCTCATATATATTCACATATATAAATGAAATATAAATATAAATCAATCAAATAAAATTCAAAATTCATGCTCCTAACTCCAAAAATTTCTAAGTCCTTTAAATTCCCTCTGTAAAGACTTAGCTTGGATAATGATCAAATCACTTCAAATCCTTGAAATTTTCACATGACCCATTTATATTATCATTTATATTCACATATATAAATGAAATATAAATTCAAACAATCAAAACCACTTCCAAAAATCAAACTCAAATACATTCAAAATCCAACCTAAGCCTCTCAAGTTAAAATCTTGAACTTAGCCAAATCAACTTCAAATCAAGCCAAACTCTTGATTTTTCTTCATGATTCAATCAACCCTACAATCATGAATCCAAATATAAATACAAACTTCAATCACCAAATCAAAACTCAATTCAAAAATCAAACCCAAAATCCATTCATGTTCTTCTTTTGAATATGAAATTGTCAAATGAATCAAAGCCCATTTGACTTCAAACCACTTGCAAATGGATTTATATTTCATAAGTCCATATACAAGTTCAATCAAACTCAAATAAAGCTTTGACCAAAGCCATTTGACCCACTTAGGCTCACTTGACCCAAAGTGACCTAAAGTACCCTCATGAGCCAAATTCTAATCCTAACCAAATTGGATTGAATCAAACTCACCTATGCCTCTCATCATGATCAACAATCACCATGAGATGATCAATCACACAAATTGGGTCAAACCAAGTCAAACCTGAGGGTTGACCAAGTCAACACCGAGCCAAAATGAAACCCAACATAGCCAAAATCCACCATAGGTCAAATTGATTGAAACCATTGATCTAAGTTCATGAACTATGTTTGAACTTGACCAAGTCAACATTTGAGCCTAACTAGCATTGGCCACTTGACCCAAGTTGACCCAACTTGACCTAAAAGTCAAAATGTGTCAAAACTTGATCTAAGCCAAATTGATTAAAACCAATGGGTCAAGTTCATTCCAAATCACTTGTTGAACTTGACCAAAGCCTCAATTTGCCAACTAGACCTAACCTAGTCCAATTGACCTTGAACCCAACTTGACCTAAAGGGTCATGTTGAGCCAAATTCAAACTTAACCAAAATTGATTGGAAACAAAGATACCAATCCACTTCATATGACTAACCAAACCTAAACCCACCCATGACCTAGCTCAAATAGGTCAAATGGGTCAAATTGGTCAACTTGACCCATTTGACCTAAATGAAGTCATATGAGCCAAACTTAAAACTAAACCAAATTGAATCAAACCAAAGCCACCAAAATATTTCAAATGATCATATGAACTTGACCCAACCCTTGGTTTGACCCAATTTGACCAATTGGTCAACTTGACCCAAGTTGACCCATTTTGACCTAAATGGGTCAACATGAGCCAAACCATACCAAATGAACTCTAAATCCAATGAAACTTGGACAAACCTATTTTCTCAACATACCCAACCTATTTTCTCAACATTTCAAAGTTTAATGGCATGAGATTTTCACTGTTAGATAGGCTTGCCATTAGGGTTAGATGGTGTGTGCAAGTTTTCATTCCAATCCTAGCTCGATCAAGCTCAGATCTTCCCTTTGAAAGTGGATGGTCTCCATTACTCCTCAAGAAAGAACAGGGATGATCTCAGCCATCCATCCGTGCATTTTTTATGGATGATCGAGATTAAATGCACTTTTAAAATCATATTTTACCTTTTAAAATCATGGGTTAATTCCTAGCCATACGATCCTTGATCAAACAAAGGATATAAAATCATTGAATGCGGCTGCCATGCATGTTGTGACATGATGTTTAAGTGGCTGCTCATTGGATGACGCATGTAAAGCGCACTTGACTCGCGCATCACGCCATTAGATCAAGGGATTAATTAGATTTTAAATAATTTTAATTAATCCTCTAAACTTCAAAAATTCATATCTCTCTAAAGAATATTCAGAGAAATATGAGGTAAATTGCCACTGAAAGATAATTCAATCTAGAATAATCTAAAATTGGTTTTAATGGATTTTGAATTGTATCTTTCTCTAATTTTGCCTTTTATTGGAAATCTTTTTTTGCTAATTACTCCAAATTAATCCAATGATTAATCTCAAACTTCTTGGGTATATTTTAGGGGATGACTTCTGCCTCCGTAATTTTCTTGGGATTTATTGATGGCTTAATAGTAATTGCTAATTCATTTCCTAATTACCCCTTTATGTAATTAAGGATAATTAAGAGTTTGATTAGTGTTTTAATCTCTTATTGAAGTTGATTAAGGTTTGATCCAGTGGATAGGAGGTTTAGGGAATAATTTTGGAGCATTTCCCCTAAGCTATTCCCTAAACCCCCTTTTCCTTCTTAATACTTTTTTAAATAAGGGCTAATTCATTAATTACCCTTTTAATTAATTTCTAAAAATTTTTAAAACTTTCCAGAACTTAATTAATCTACTTTGGGTAGATGCTTAGGTGTTCAAAAGCCTAAGTTCAATTAAGGAAATCAAAACTCAACTCATATGTGTGAGGGGTGTTTGAAATTACTTAAGTTAAACTTAGCTTAGCAATTAACAATTAATCATGCGCCAAATTACATTAGGCCCTTTTCTTCCTAGGTGCATTGCAAATTTAAATTACTTGTGAGGTTTTATGTCATCTCATTGGCTCATAATTACTTGGTTAACTATGCTAAGATGGTGTAGGTAAGAGTTAATTAACACGTTTATTTCATACCTAAACCTAATCAAAATCTAAAATGAATCTAATCATCTAAAAATTAAAAAAAATGCCAAACACATGTGGGAATGGGTTAGGAATAGTAAACTCAACTCACATTTTTAAAATTAAATCAAACTCAAAATCAAACAAAATCATACTAAATAAACTTTGATTTACTTTAAGCTTTCTTATTTCATAAGATTGTCTTTAGAATTAATTAAAGTGAATGTGTTTACATGCTTTCATTGGTTTAATTCTTTCCCAACTTGCTAAATATGTATGTCATGTGGTTTCATGCATCCATGCTTTTCAAAAATCAAATTTAAAATGAAAATATTTACTTTATGTCAAATTGCATGTGTTGGCTAAAGTAAGAATATGAGTGGCTATTATCACTATTAAATTCAAATTATTTTCAAAACATATGAATCAATTATCAAAATTGAAAGTGTGTTACTTATATCTTAATTATAAGCTTGCATGTGAGTAAAATATAAGGATTTTTTTAGTGTAGGTTCTCCTTCTCTTCTCTTTAGTTTAGTTTTGAATAGGATTTGACAAGGTGTATGGTTCATTTGAAAAGAACCTAACACTTGCCTAATTTCATATCCTATTCATTCCTATACTATCACTTAAGAAGGATACCTATGCTTGCACATATAAATTGCATAAACAAAAATAAATCAACTAATACAAATTTTTGCATTCTTTCTTTTCAATTCATTTCTTTTGTACACATGTTTGTATTTAAGGAAAGTGGTATATTAGTCTGGACAACCACGAGGTTGCGAGGCTTTAGGTATCCCTAAGTAGATCTTGTACCTTACACCTTTGGTTAACAATGGCATACTCACTTATGTCTTTCTTACCTTAATGTGTGCATGTGAAAATTGGATAAGAAACCCCTTTTCTACTTAATGAAAATCATGCATCATAAACTTTCAAATTTCCTTAAATGAATTACTTAGCATGCATCATAAAGTGTGTTAAATATTCTCATTTGTGTGTATAGATATGTTTAGGACTCATCCATATGCATGTTATACATGTTGGGAAAGAAATGAAGTGATGTATGTTTTATGAATTTAGTTCATTTTATTTAATCTTAAAATGCCTTTATTTTTGAATAGGTTTGTTTAGAGTTCATCTAAACTTAGGATTAATTAAAACATTTAATCAAAACATTCACTAAACAAAACCAAAACATGAATCTACTTTAGAAATTACTTAGGTTAGGGAAGAAAAGAGAAGTTCTCTTCTCTTTCCCTCTCTTTATAACTTAGTAATTAATTGTAGGATTCACTTGAACCTAATCAAAACATGATATAAAATAAACCCAAAATAATTAAATCACTTAAATGAAACACTCCTCTAAGTTGAACATGCTTCACACTTAGAAAATTCTAACTTAAAGCCATAGCTAAGCATACCACACAAACCTCCAAAGCACACACATTAGACTAAGTCACCACTTCTAGCTTTAGGTTAGGGCAGTGCATGGTTTGATGCTTGCTTTTGTTTTGTGATATATGTTTTAGTTGGATGTTAGGATGTATGTACATAGAATGAATGGTAGGGTAATCTTAATCTAACCATTGTCTTCGAGGATTGTGCTTGAAGAGTGTAATAAACAAAATATAAATGATTTTGTTGTCTGTGCTTATACCCCTAAGAATAATCCAATAGGCCAAGTGGACTTAGTCACCCATGTGTGGGGTGATAAGTCAAATATACATGCTTGGGATTTGGTGGTTTGTTTAGCTAACCTTTATTTTGCAAGAGTTGGCTTGATTTGCTTTTCCTTTTCATGTAAATTTTGCAATTAGGATTTTGGAATGATTGTTATGGGGATTAGGATGACCATTGGTCTTAAGATCACATCTTATGCACTATGTGAAGCCTTTGGAGCATCCACCTTCCAACCATCCAAAAGAAAGAACCAAAGAAGAAGAAGAAAGAAAAGAAGAATGAAGAAATGAAGCTTGAAGACCCCATAACAATGAATTCCTTGCTTAATTGTATTTAATTCATTTGTAACCCAGGTTGTATAAGGGTAGAGCTCAGCTACCCAATTTGTTTTGGGTTTGTGCGGTGGTACCTGACCATAATGGCCTCTTATTCTTTTGCATTTAGCTTTATAAATTGATTGATGATTTTTTTAGCTTGTGCATTAAGTGGCATCCTTTTTCTAGTTTCTTCCTTGCTTTATGTATGGCCTGGATGTGGATTAAGCTCTTATAGAAAAATAAATCTTTTACCAAATCTAATAATTCAAAACTAAAAATAAAGAACTAATAACCTCACTTAAAGCTTAGGCTGAAAATCAAGATAAAAGAATTAGCAACCTTTTAGTACTTCTTTTATAACATCATGCACAAATGCATATTATTTTCACTCTTGATTGGAGGGCTTCCACCATTGCCAGAGAAACTTGGCTTGACCTTTGAGAGCCATGGTGGAAACACACCTCCTCCCTTCTCGCTGATTTTGGCCAATAATCTCATTTCTCATGCATTAGGCATATGAATCCTATTAGCTTGAGTCAAAATAATTGTCCAAAAATTAAAATAAAAATGAAATATAAATTGCATTAGATTTAGGTCATTTGAAGCATGTCTTTACATGATCTAGTCTCTTTAGGGAGTGAGTTTAAGGACTTGGTCTATTTCTAAATAAATAACAACCTAGCTATCTTGCATAAAGCATATGACTTGCCTACATGAATTTAAAATCATAGGAGGAGTTAGTTGGTGGCCACCCCTAGGTGGTTGTAAGTCCAAACAGTCGAGTGGTTTGTCCTCTCTTGTGGAGGAAAACCAATTTACCCATTTTTTTGTTTAGGTTGTGCTTTCGCCAAAGCTCACTAGATTTAGGTTCTGAGGTTGCTTCTCCCTTTGTGGGCCATAAGCTTAAATCCTCACCTCTTAGGCATTTCCTTAATCTTGTGTTATGGAATCATAAGTCCTAAATTTCTAATGAAAAATTCAACTCAAACAAATTAAATCATTTTGAAAAATATAAAGCCCAACTATAGGATAGTTTGAGATGCTCATGTTTCTAGCATCATGGGCATCTCTTACTTATCTTCCTTTTATAATAACTCCTCTCTTTGATTAATCCCATTTGATCTTCCAAAATAAACTAATTGATTGATAGTCTACCTATTGAAATCTTTGGAGACAATGATCATTTACCTTAATCAGAGTATTCTAAGGGATCATCCCTTAGGATGTAATTAATGGCTTGCCCAGAACATAATGAACCCGTTTAAAATAAACCTTACTTTACTTTTCCATGTAAGTAGGGAAGAATCTTTAGTACATATGCAGACCCATTGTCCTTAGAGTCCTTATTCGGGTGATTAGGTCCATTGTATGATGGTGACTTCTATCTCGAGATAGTACACCTCTCCTCAATGTCATACCCGATCACCTTAATAAGAACATCTATGGATCTATGGTGTCCCAACAAGGTATATTCTTTTATATATTTATTTTCATTTGTCCTTCTTTTCCAAAAGGAGGGATAGATGAAGGCAAGAATTGTATAAAAGAATAATATAAATTTTCACCAATTTTTGGCGACTCGGGATGGTTCCCCTCTCCATCTTTGGTAAATGATCATTATCTTTTGAGTATCGATAGTGGGTTTGTACTTTGGTATGAATCAAGGTTTGTACTTTGGTATGAATCTGAGACTATCTTTCTTTTTATTGGCACTTGGCTTATTTCATTCTTAAGTTGAGTTAGCCAACATCTTTAGGTTTTAGGACCTCACACCGTGTTGGTCTTAAAACCCCCATTGGGTTTTCCAATGGGTAAAAAGAAAAAGATCTAAATAAAAAGAAAACATTTAAAGACTTCCTCCTTATCATTTTTATGATAAGGAAAGGTTCATTCTAAAATAATAAAGATAAAATAAATTTTCCATGAGAACTTTGCTTTTCAAAAGCACCCTTTCAAAAACATAATAAAATAAAAAAATCACATAACATATTTTCCATAATTTTACATGTAGGAATTTTCAAAAATAAAACTAACAGTCTTTTCCAAAAGCACAAATGAACATCTTCTTTCAATTCATTTTGATGAAGATTTCATTTTCAAAATAAAATGAACAATCATCTTTCCAAAAGTCAAAATCAAAATCTAAGAATAAAACTTTCAAAAGCACACATATGAACCTTTGAATTCAATACACTCACACCTATTGAATGAGAGTTTCATTTTCAAACAAAACTATATTCTACAAAAGCATATATGAACATCTCCATTCAATATACCCAAATTTATTGAATGAAGATTTCATTCCCAAATAAAAAATAATATTATTTGGAAATCCCACTTAAACATATCCCACATATGATTAAGTTTAAATTCCCTCTTTCAAAAAGCAATAATCACACACAAAACAAAATTTTTAAATTTCAAAAATAAGATTGATTTCCATCCTTACATACCCAAATTTGTTGAATGGAAGTCTTCTTTTCAAAATCAAAACTTAACAATCATATTTTCAAAATTCAAAACACTTGGAACTTCATTTTAGCATACTAAATTTGCTAAATGAAGTCTCCAAATCCAAAATCCAAAATTTTCAAGCACATTTGGAACTTCATTTAGCATACTCAAATTTGTTAAGTGGAGTCTCTAAATTCAAAATCAAAATTTTCAAACACATTTTGGAACTTCATTTAGCATACTCAAATTTGTTAAGTGAAGTCTCCAAATCAAAATCAAAATTTTCATACACATTTTGGAACTTCATTTAGCATACTCAAATTTGTTAAGTGAAGTCTCCAAATCAAAAAATCAAAATTTTCAAACAAATTTGGAACTTCATTTTAGCATACTCAAATTTGTTAAGTCTCCAAATTCAAAATCAAAAATTTTCAAACTCATTTTTGGAACTTCATTTAGCATACTCAAATTTGTTAAGTGAAGTCTCCAAATGCAAAATCAAAAATTTTCAAACACATTTTTGGAACTTCAATTAGCATACTCAAATTTGTTAAGTGAAGTCACCAAGTTCAAAATCAAAAATTTTCAAACACATTGGAACTTCATTTAGCATACCCAAATTAGTTAAGTGAAGTCTCTAAATTCAAAACTCAAAATTTTCAAACACATTTGGAACTTCATTTAGCATACTCCAATTTCTTGAGCGAAGTCTCTAAATTCAAAACCAAAAATTTTCAAGCACCTTTGGAACATTTTTACTTAGCATACAAATTTTAGAAGTTTCCATTTTCAAAATTTTGAACACATATTTTGGAATCTCATTTAGCATACTCAAATTTGCTAAGAAGTTTCCATTTCACAAAACTAGTGGGATTTCATCCTTAGCATACTATATTTGCTAAAGTAAAGTCTCCACTTTCAATCAAATCAAAACAAAAATGAAACACATTAGGATTTCCTTAGCATACCCAAATTTGCTAAGGATCCTTCTTTTTCAAAAAAAATCAAATATCCAAAACAAATGAAACACCTTAGGATTTTCTTAGCATACCCAAATTTGCTAAGAATCCTATTTTCAAAATCAAACAAAACACACTTGGGTTCCTCACTTAGCATACCTAAATTTGCTAAGTGAAAATTTCAATCTTCAAAATCAAACAACAATTCACAAAAAAAGAAACAATTGTTTTCAAACACTTCATAGCATACCCAAATTTGCTAAGTAAGCAAAATTCAAATCAAAAAAAAAATCAATTGACCCTTACTTTAACATACTCAAATATGTTAAAGGAAAGGGTCCTCAAAAAAAAAATCTAAATTCACAAACATGAACTATGGAAGCATCCTTCTCAAAATATTTGAATCACTTTTCCTACCCAAATTTGTTGAAGTTGAATCATATTAAAAAATTCCTCTTTCAATAAAATTTCTAAATCTTCTCAAATCCATTTGAACCCCACTTAACACTTCCAAGATGTTGGATGTGGGTTCAAATTTTCAACTCAAATTCAAAAAATCAACAAAGATAGAAATCTGATCCAAGCTTGTTTCCTATTGTAGATTCTCACCATCATAACTATAGTCAATTTTTGTCTTTGCAGTTGATCTAAAATGGCAGGCTCATAGAAATTTGTTTTCACTTTCCCTCATGGTATGGATTTAGCTTTGGACCAGACCAACTTCCCCAATTGGATCATACACACCTTATCCATTTTGGTAGGGGATTTGAGGGAGTGAGGATTACATGTGAGGGCACTCCCCTCATGACTATTAGCAGGACCATGGTGGCCGGGCAGAAGCCAGTCATCCAGATTGATCTACCTTTTGATTCTGACATCTCCTCATTGAAGGAGGAGTGGCGTCCACCAAACTTCAAAGTGATAGTACGGCATTCAGTTTCAATGCCTGTGGTTTCTCGTCTAGTGAGGTAGCACCCTCTCATCAATACCTCTAAGGGTAAGGCTCCCTGATTTTGGGATTGCCTCCCCTTTTGAGTCGGGTCTAGCTCTCACTCCTCTCATCCTACTGAACATGAAGGAAAAAATCACATGATCAAGTGATCACTAGGATTGCCATGAGATGGAGGCATCGTTCTATTGAGGAGTTTCCCATTTTGACCATTACACAAAAATTTCATCATCTCTAGGTCGAAGAGAGGATGTTAGGAGGATTCACATCACCTCCGATCCAGCATCGACCATTGGTTACTCAGCGGAGGTTGTACGCCAACCTCGATCAATTTTGTGCTAGGTTGGCAAGCTTAGATGTTGAGTCGGAGCTCAATTTGATCTAGATCCATTATCCCCTAGTGTGGGAAACATATTATTCATCGAGGAGAGGGCAGAGAGGCCCATACATCACTCACATTACCGGTAGGGAGGTGGAGGTTCAATCGCTAGTCGGCGACTTCATGTTGATTTTCCATTTCGCGCTACCACGCCATCTACAACATCTTACTTACTTGGGACCTCATAATGGGAGGATAGCTTACGTGCATAGAAGTCGGTGGTGTCTCCACCACACTCTACCCTTATCATCACCGGTCAGGTCATCTCGGTTCCATGAGCCATGAAGGCCATATCGAGCATACCATTGGTGATCGACTATGGAGGATCTACCCCCATCTACACCACTTATTATGGTGAGGCAAGCTCTCTTGCTCGATACATGTGGTGGAGGAATGGCGACGAAGCATAGTGGTCATCCCTTCACCAACTTCGCGATTAGGGGCGTGGAGATGGTAGTAGTCATTTTAGAGGTAGCAAATAGCTGTTGCATAATAATAGTAGAACCTCTAGGAATGTCACCCTCTCATAGTGTGATAGTCAGTGTCTCTCATCTAGTGAGTACAGTCCTCATAGGATTGACTCTCGTGTGGCGTGCCTCTCGGTGCATGAGTGATCACCGTCGGTTGAGATCATTTGTTCCCATTCAAATAGATCATTCTCTTGAAGATAGTAACATTATCTTGTAGAGAAGAAAGATTTGGGGGTATGGTTGGTCGATGAGGAAGGCTAGCTTCAATCCCAATGAAGATGACTTGTTGGGAGACTTCGGAGTGCATGGTAGATAGAGGATCTCTTCTCAAGGGGGTAGGCCATGGAAGGTGATGAGGTTGATCAGGAAGACACCACCCAATCAGCCAACACCTTTGATATTAGTTGACAAAAGATGAGCAGATAGATAGGATGGCACGATAGTTAGAGGACTTGTTAGTAGTTTTTAGTAATTGAAATAAGCCCTAGTTCATCCTACTGTCGAATGTCGACTGAGTTAGTGCATGTCTTGGACCCAACCAAGACCTTACCTCCCGTTGAGCAAGGTAGCACTAGCATATATAGGAAGGTAGTGGAAAGTACCTCCATGCAAGAAAAGACATAGATCCATGGTTGAGCGACAAGTGAAGGAAGCATTGGCTCAAGCCGGAGGATCATTCCAAAGGGTAGA
This sequence comes from Cymbidium sinense, assembly GCA_021442155.1. Taxonomy (NCBI): domain Eukaryota; kingdom Viridiplantae; phylum Streptophyta; class Magnoliopsida; order Asparagales; family Orchidaceae; genus Cymbidium; species Cymbidium sinense. Next base: position 184,902,902 of record CM038215.1, read on the forward strand.
CCCTACCCAATTTGATTCAATCAATATCTCAAGGGTTTCATTCACCTTCCTTCAAAAGCTTTGATGGTAGTGGAAACCCAAACATATAACACACTTGAGCCAATTATTGCAACATGGCGGTGATGCTTTGCTTTTTCCTCTTTGTTAGTAGCCTAACATGGATTGCTTTGATTGGTATGCTTTTATCAATAGTTCAAGACATTTCTTTGAGTTAGAGCAACTCTTTATCAAGAGGTTTCTTTGGAGCTCGAAATAGTTCTTATAGGTGATCGTTGTAGCACACAACAGTGTGTCCCTTGTTGATTATATTCTCGATGGTGAACTAGTATGAAATGAGCCACAGTATCAAGCATGCCATTGAGAATCTTTTAAAGAATATCCATGGCCTTATCGCCTTTATGCTTAAGGGCTTCACTATCAAGACATTTGAGAAGCTAATCAATAAGGCGGCTATTCTACAAGGAGAGGCCAAACAATTATGTTTTCAAGACCAATTACTTAAAGCAAAGCCACAAAAGGTCTGTGAGAAGAAGTCAGGAGTAGTGATAGTGGTAGATAAAGGGAAGTAGCCATCTAGAGATCAGTCTGAGAGACCATGACCTCAACAGCCTCTACCTCCTTTGCCACCAGAGGTGCCCCACCTGGCGGCCTCCATGGCTAGCACCACCACCTCCTGAGCCATACCACTAGTAGCAGTGGCACACATACTTCTCAGTAGGTAGCTATGCTCCACCTACTCTTTTAGATAAGCTTAACAAACATTATACATTTAAGAGGGATGTACCCAGGAAGATCTTTAATAATCTCTTAAAGAAGCATGATTTTCAACTACCCTAGCCTATGAGATTGGAGGAAGTAGGAAAAAGTCATGATCTTAACTTTTGCCCCTACCACCATATGCTAGGCCATGTTTTAGAGGATTGCTTCACATTTAAGGATTGGCTTGAACACAGCTTCAAGACTGGTGCTATAGTTATCCCAAAGGAATAACTTGTGGAATAACCATCCAGTTCCATTAGGGTAATCCTTGGGGATACATGTGATAATTCCAAAACCATGGAAGGTTGGGATATTTCTTTATCCAAAACCTTTAAGAAGATCATCCAAAAGATCAAGAAGCTTTCCTTATAGGTGCCTGAGTTAGCTCAAACCTCTAACATTAAGGAAGGTTTGTAAGTTGCAGTGCCAACTCAAGGAAAGGGAGGCGGCGGCGGCGGCATGTGCCAGGATAGCCCATTAGCATAACCACCAATCGAGTCCAGCCTTCAACCTATAGTTGCAACTTCACACCGGCTTCTTCCACTTCTAGCTCTTCTTCTACTAGTAGAACTCTTGTATCGTGGATAAGGGCATCAAATCCCTTACCCACTCACTTTACTTGATTTCTACTTTGTACCTCCAAATAAATCTAAGAAATTGAAGAATAAAGCTAGTTTGAATTACATCTGTGTCACTTCTGATGGGTTATCTTCTTCTATTTCTAATGATAACTCTTCAAGATAAAATAACTATAACAATTTCAATCTTCCTCTTTCTGATTTAAAGTTGGACTTTTCTACTCTGAATACTATGGGTTCACTTCTTGAGATAGACTTGGAATCATCCAATTCTGAGGGTCTCATAGAAGGCTGTAGGTGAGCGATGTGCGGTAGAGCCTTCCATTACCTAGATCTCTCGAGTCAACCTCCATAGTGGCAGGTTCTACCTCTGAGGTACCTCAAGATGAGGAAACAAGTCATTGGTATAGAGGATCAAGCCCCTCCACATAATGCTCTACCCTTGGATATGCTTGTGGAGGACTGCCCAAGGTGGACTACAATGTCCTCTCTCATCTAAGAAAGTTTCCATCTAAGCATATATGATGCCCTTGTCTTATCCAAAGAGATGAGGGAATCACTAATCAAGGCTCTCCTTGATCAAATATGGTTAGCTCAGCGGCCATTAGGTGAGGAGGCATATTATACAAAGAAGCTCAGGATCACCTTCACAAATGAAGACCTTCTTAGGGTACTTGGAGCACTGTCATCCCCTACATCACGTTGACATGGATAGGTTCAGACTTGCGAGTTCTTGTTGATCGGTGCATCTGAACATTATGAGTCTAAAGACCCTTTCCTATTTGAGGATTGACATCTCCACACTCAGGTGATGATGTTGAGAGGATTCAATGAACAAGGTGAGCGAGCTTTAGGTTCCATAGTGTTACCTTTGGAGATAGGTATTTGGAAGGCTGAAGCCAAGTTTTACATCATTGATTTGAACACTTTGTTCCTTTGCTTTTCGGTAGGCCTTGGATACATCGACAAGATCATTCCATCCTCTCCATCATTGCATCAAGTTCAAAAGATGGGATTGAATACCAGTGTTAATAGAGATGAAAAGCCATTTTCAATAGAGAGGTTGAGATTTATGAGGATGAAAGCTACTATCTTCCTCAAAATACCCTTTCTGAACTTGGACAAAATTCAAATTCAAAAAAAAGAAAATGAAGAAAAGAAAAGAGAAAATGAAAAGAAAAATAAAAGTCCAAGTCAACAAGAAAGGGGAATTGAAGTAGAAATAAATTTGCATATTGCATTCCACCCACAATTCATTCCATCATATGGACATGTGGGTAGGATGGCTCAACCTCCAGAGGCATGGGTAAACATAGGCGTTCAGAGGTGGAAGACCTCGGTTGGCCATCATAGAGGTCATGTTCCAGTTCATAGTACTACTATTCACATAGACTTGGAATCCAACTTGAGGATGAGTCTAATGTGATTAGTGTACCATCAACCCTCTCGTGGGTTCATTGGAGGTGACTTTGATCGAGAGAAGAGAGCCTAGACAAAGCAAAGTATTCAAATTAGGTTTATGTGAAACTATTAAGCATCAGACGGGAACCTTTGCTTTAACCTCACTTACATCTCAGAAAGTTGAAGGTTTGGTAGTTAAGGAAGTTCCTAAGTTGTCCAGGGACATGAAGCCGAAGAGATTCTTTTTAGGATCATCATCCTCAAGTCCTGAAGTTAATGTACAACTTGAGTAGGATACATTTAAAGAATTAATAGAATTACCATTTGACTTTTACTCATCTTGTGTTCATAATCTTATCTGAAAGGTTTGGTTCCTCACATGGTCAGGCACATGTTAGTACTTTGAAAAGCTATGGAACTAATACAGAAGCACAATCAAAAGCGGACTAGGATTGATATAGTGGGTCGATGATGATGATTACTACTTAGTTGTTACCAATCATTTGGAGTCTGATAGGTTCTTCTCACACAACACCAACTCTTATGAGAATGTGTGTTTAGAAATCTCAGATGATCCAGATGATCTCCAAATCAAAGAAGCCCGAAATTTGAAGAGGAGATTCATTCAATTGACAAGCTTAAAGAAATCAACCGGATAGAAGAAAATCCATGCATATACATCATTTGTTGAATGAAGAAGAAACCAATGACTTAGTTAGGCTATTGATTGAGTTTAAAGACTACTTCACATGGAGTTATGAAGAGATGCTCGGATTATCTCCTGATGTAGTAGTCCATAAGCTAGCAATAGATCCTAATACTACCCCTATTAAGCAAGCTCCTAGATGCATGCGATTAGAAATTGATAGGTCATTTTGAAGTCAAGAAATTGATTGGTGTTGGTTTCATCGGAAGAAAAATATCCTACGGTTGCCTGTCATTCCAGTTAAGAAGAAGAATGACCAAATTATGCATCGATTTTAGGGACTTAACAAGGCATGTCTAAGGATGAGTTTCTTCTTCCTATACCAGAATTAATGGTGGACATCACCTCATCTCATGCAGTCTTTTCTTTCATAGATGGGTCATCTATAACCAAATCAAGATGTCTCACGAAGATGAAAGAAAGAAACTACTTTTCAAACCTTGATCGAATCTTCTTTATAGGGTCATGCCTTTTGGCCTTAAAAATCTTTGGCTACATACATGAGCCATGACTCAGATCTTCAATGAACTCATCCATCATTAGGTTGAATGCTTTGATGATCTAGTAGTCAAGCGAGAGAAAAGGAAGACCACCTCTTGGACTTGAGAGTTTTTCGAATGGTTAAGATAATATAACCTCAAAATGAATCCCAAGTGTGCATTTGGGTAGCTTCAAGAAATTCCTTGGGTTTGTTGTTTGACACCAGGAATAAATAGATCTTGAAAAAGATTAAATCTATCTTAGAAATGCCACCACCTCTAAGAGTTTAACTCAACTGATCCTTTCAAGGATGGTAATATTTAAGATGCTTTATCTCCTATCGGGAGATGCAAGCCATTTTCAGCACTTGTCAAAGATGCCAAGTTCAAGTGGAATGACATAAGTGTCGCATGCCTTCAAGACATCAGTATTTGGTGAAGCCCAGTTCTAGCATCCTATCGGGCATGCCACTCATCCTCTCTACTGCATTGGATGACTCTCGATGCTCTATTGGCCCAAGCCAATAACAAAGGAAGGATAACTCTCTACTTAGTCGTCATCGATTCTGAAGTGAACTATCCACCTATTTAAAAACTTTGTCTAACTTTGATCTTTTCTTTTAAGAAGCTACGACACTATATTCTTTCTCATAAGGTGAACTTGATCTCCGTCCATTCTATCTCATGACACATGATGCTATCGGACATTTGGCATGATGGTCCATGATCATCTCGTAGTTTGATATCACATTCGTACCCCTCCGTGCGGTAAAAGGATAGGTACTAGCAAATTTCTTAGTAGCACACCCACTTCTTGCTGATTCTCTGCTTAGTGATGATCTCCCCGATGAACAAATCATGAACTTAGGGGAGGCAACGATGGGAGATGTATTTTCATGGTGCAGCTTCTTTTCACAAAGGGAAGCACCACGATCTATTCTCCCAGGAAAGGCAGGGGTAGGAATAGTTCTCCTAACTCTAGAGTATGATGTGATGAGATTCTCATACTATCTATCCAACCCCCACACCAACAATGAAGCTGAGTATGAGGCTTTCATTGTGGGTCTAGAGTTAGCCATCACTATCAGTGTCAAGAGCATCAACATCTTTGGGGATTCTCAGTTGGTAATCAACCATATTACCGTGTCCTACTAGGTCCTCAAGCCCAAGCTTCGTCATTACTACGAGTATACCATGAAGTTGTTCAAATTCTTGAAGTCACCATCTACAAGGTTCCAGCGAGAGAACAGCGATGCTTTAGACAAACTTGCCAAAGAATTGGCATATCAAAGATGAGTCCATTTCAATAAGGGTCCAAAATACAAGTCTTATCCTTATTGATGTTGAACTCATCGAGACTTTCTCTTGAAGGGGAGGTTATGTTGCCAAAATGGACAAGGAGCTAGATTGGAGGCAACTATAGATTATTTGAACACGTAAACTACCTCAAGAAAAGTCACAAGCCCATCGGTGAAATAGAGAGCTCTCTCTATGCTTGTTGATGGCACCACTAGTCCTTTGACCAAATGTGGTTACGTTGTTTAGACAAACATGAATCTCATGGAATTATAATGGTACACTCAAGTTCGAGCACATCAATCGATCGAAGATGAAGAAGATCAGACTTGGATACTATTGGCCGATGATTACAAGCCATGGATGTAGCTAGAGATGGAATGGTACACGGTGTGGTCCTCCACCAACCAACATTCACCTACATTGGCCTCATGGCCATTTGAGTGTTGGGTACATTATGTGTCGATCCTCCTTCTTCCAAGGGCATCGATTCATCTTAGCGCCACCACTACTTTTCCAAGTGGTAAAACCATCCCACTCGAGAGGGTCACGCTTCGGCATGTTTTTAGAACCATATCATATATAGGTTTGGGGTGCCTCGATGAATTTATGATAATGATGCGCATTCAAAAGCATGAAGATCAATCTTTGGAAGACATGTATAGATTGGAGATACTCCACCATCTACTACCCTAGAGCAAATGGCTTAGCGGAAGCATTCAATAAAACTCTCATCCAAATATTGAAGAAGACTCTTGATGATAATAAATGATAGTGGAATGAGCAGTTGGTTGAAGCCTTGTGAACCTGCACCACATACCAAACTCCAAATCAATCTACCCCATTTTCCGAGTGTATGGGTCAAGTTGTTCTACCTTTGAAGTTCAACTCCCATCTAAGGATAGCATTGGGTAGCAAGATCACTCTGAGCAGAATGCAATGTTGGTTAGAAGAGCTCAAATGTTTGGAGGAGAGTCGCCTACAGGCATTCTAGAACCTCGAGTTGTACAAAGCCAAAATGATTCAAGCTCACAACAAGCTGGTCTGCCCTAGGTCTTTTCAAGTAGGAGAACTTGTGTTAGTCTTAAGGAGACCAATTGTTATCCATAGAAAGATGGGAGGCAAGTTTGAACCCACTTGGGAAGGCCCCTATGTCATAGAGAAGGCCTACCAAGGAGGATCTTATCAGCTTATTGATTGTAAAGGGGAACACCCGATACTTCTAATTAATGGGCTCTATCTAAAGAAATATTATGCATGAAACAAATCATATTTGAAAATAATTATTAATAAAAAGAACAAGTATGATTCCATTCATCAAATCTTCTTTTCTTTTGAAGCATTGTTTGCTTGTCTTGTGAATCTATCTTGACATGTCTAGATGGCATCCTATCCTTCTTTCACAACACAAACATAATTTCTCAATGCTATTAGAATAAGTGTAAGAGAATTCGAGAGGCATCTTATTTCGATTAGCACAACTAAGATAGATGTGAGAGAACGTAAGCAGCATCCTTTCTTAGTGAGAATCCTTTTTTTCCATCTGAGGCACCATTTCATCAATCCCTTAACATGTTTAAGGTAGGTGTAAGAGTCTCCCAGAGGCATCCTATTCCTTTTGACACATGCACAAAAATAAACACAAATCTTTTATTTTGAGCTATTTTGATGTGAGAGCAAACCCTGTGGCACTCACTCATCCTCTGGTGGTTTACATGTTGCCTTAGTATGTCACCCTAGTGGACATTTATTTGGAAGATGTGAGTCATGCTTTCTCCCTAACTTGACCATTGCAAACCAATGAGCACCTTGTTAGTATGGTAGGCTTCATTGCCCAGCCAATAAGCTACCTCATGTTGACTTTGTTTAAGAAGATGTGAGTCCCCATGCTTTCTTCTTGAACTAATCATCATGATCTAACTAAGTCGAGTATGTTTGAGGTCTAGGATAAGTACCCTAGAGGCTTCTTTCCTCTTGACTATGTTTGAGTCGATATAAGTTACCCAATGGCATTCACTCAGTAGTAGCCTAGGTGGATAGCACTGTCGAGAAGACAAACTATCCCAATCGGTTCACTATAGGAGGATGTGAGTCCCCGAGCTTTCTTCTAGGCGATTATTACAAACCGAGCACCTTAGGTTGGTTGATGTTCTATCTTGGACACGGTGGATACACCACTCTTGGCATATGATTCCTGCTTTTTCCTTGAGTTGGACACCGAATACATACTGAATATATGACTAACCATGTCATCTTCTTTAGGGTTTTGGATTAAGCCCTTAGCGGTCCCACCCTTGCAGGCACTCTATTTGGATCACGTCCTTTGACCCCATTTAGACACTACCGGGTTACTTTTGATTGGACAGTTCTAGTAACCACCCTCCTGGTTGGAGAATTTGTTCGGATGTGTAAATTCTCCCTTGGTTGTAAATTTGAGATAGGTCTAGGCGATATAAGCTCCTTCTCGTTTGATCCCTAAAACTAATCCATGATATGATAAAATAAATAAACAAAAAATATTGCTTGTGGATTAGAATTCAAGCCCCAAAGGGCCCCTCTTCCCAAGCAAGCATCCTATCTTTAGGGTGTATGAGAACTCCCTATAGGAATTGCTTGACAAGGCGAGTTGAGATAAGTCCCTAGGTTACTCACTCGTAGTCACCCTTGCGGTTCAATCTATTTTTCCATAAGCAAGTTACCCCCATAATCATTCCTCTTTGAAAGATGTAAGACTATGATGCATTCTTTCTAGCATGATTGCAAACGATGGCGACTTAGGTGGGTTTATTTGCCCAAAATAACCAATCACCCCAGTGGTCTTTTTGTAGTGGAATATGTGAGTCCTTGAGCTTTCTTCCCTTCAATTGATCATTGCAAACTAAAAGGCACTCCTTTGGTTGGATAGTTCTCCCATCGTAGAAGCTACTCCCTTTGGTTCTGAGAAAGGTCAGTGATATGAGCCCCTTCTCAGTATGATCTATTGCAAACCAACAAAATCCATCAAAATAAAATAATATAAAAATTAAATTAATCTTAACTATCTTTGAGCTGATCTAAGTCCCCCAGCGGCATTCACTCAATACTCAGCCCTAGATTGGGTTCAATCTATTTTTCTGCCAATAGATTACCCCAACAATTGGTCCCAACTTTGGAGGATGTAAGCCTGCTATGCTTTTTTCCTAATGCTTCTGCATGAAAGGCATCCCTTTGGTTGGCTAGTCCTACTATATGTTTTTTATAGACTACCCCTTTAGATTGGTAAATCTAAGTTAGGTCTAGGTCTCCATGGCTCTACTATTCAATCCATCCAAACCAACAAGATCCATCTCAAAATCCAAACCAAAAAAAATTGAAACAAATTTAATCCGCTTCACCAGTGGAAATTTCTTCTTAGTGAGACCTAAACCAAATAAAACCTCTCATCCCCTTTCTGGATGACTAGAACCTACTTCTCTAGTGGAAGGTTCACACTTTATCCCTTAGTGGATTCCTTCCCTCTCTCTTTGGACACATAAGTAAACCACATTGCACTAATCTCTGGATTCCTTCTACACCTTGGGTTGGATAGATTATTTCTATTAGTGCTTGTGATCTTTCGGTGTTGTTGATTGTTTCAGTCAACACCAATACGTGTGGTGTTCTTTGTCAGTCGCACCACACCCATTGGGCACCCTTTGTTGACCTTATTTTTAGAATGAGCTCACAATCCCTCCATTTTAGACATAGGACTTCTCTTAGACTTTAAGAGTTCCTTAATCTTAAGAAAAATCTATTGATTAGGTGAACACTCAACCTAGTCCTAGAGACTTAGAAGAGTTATCCATAGGAATAGGTCATGCCTTAGGGGTGTTAGGAAAATTTGCCTACCCTTTGCTTGAACCATTTCTCACCTTCCTTTCTTCAAGTCAAACCCCAAATCAATGCCACATGATTGAAAATAAAGATTGAAATCCATGATTGAAACCCATGAATGAAATTTCTAAGTCCAAATCTTTCTTAAGTCCTTAATCTTCTTTTAAAGACTTAGTCTAAATCTTGATCAAACCAATTCAAACTCATGAGATTTTTCATAACCCATTTATATTCTCATTTATATTCACATATATAAATGAAATATAAATACAAATTAATCAAATCAAATTCAAAATTGAATTCCAAATTTAAAATCTTTCTTAAGTCCTTAATTTCTCTCTTAAGGACTTAGCTTAAACCATGATCAAATCAATTCAAACTCATGGGATTTTCACATAACTTATTTATATTCTCATTTATATTCACAAATATAAATTAAATATAAATACAAATCAATCAAATCAAATCCAAAAATTAAATTCCAAATTTAAAAGCCTCCTTAAGCCATTAATTTTTCTCTTAAGGACTTAGCCAAAATCATGATCAAACCAATTCAAATTCATGGGATTTTCTCATAACTCATTTATATTCTCATTTATATTCACATATATAAATGAAATATAAATATAAATCAATCAAATAAAATTCAAAATTCAAGCTCCAAACTCCAAAATTTCCTCTTTAAAGACTTAGCTTGGATCATGATCAAATCATTCAAATCCTTGAAATTTTCTCATGAACCATTTATATTGTCATTTATATTCACACATCTAAATGAAATATGAATTCAAATAATTAAAACCACTTCCAAAAATCAAACTCAAATACATTCAAAATCCAACCACGAATGTGGACTAATATACCGTTAACATTCAAACTTATGCAAATCAACACATGAATGAAAGAGAGAGATTTTCTTCACACTAAGCTTATATTCACATGCATCTCCTATGTATATATGTAGCTAAAGTCACAATATATATATATATATATATATATATATATATATGAAAATACATTTAAGATTTAATAGTGATAATATAACACATACACAAATTGACATAAAGGAAATCATATTTATTTAATTAATTTGAAAGAAATGAATACATGACTACAAGTTGCATATAACATTTAACATGATTGGAAATAAATAAAGAAACACAAGCATGTAATTTCATTCAATCCAACTAAGCCCAAATGAAAATTGTATTATACAAGCTCATTTAAAACAAACCAAAGTTTCTTAAAAGCCATTTTTTGAATTTATGTTTGATTTACTTAAGAAATGTGAAAGAGGTTTGCTAATCCTAATCCCATTCCCCATGTGTGAGTTAATTTGGTTTAATGAAAAGTAATTAGGTTGATTTTATGTTTTAATTAGGTTAAGGTATGAATTAAATCAATTAATTAACCCTTACCTATATCACCTTAAGTTAATTTATTAATCAATGATAAGCCAATATGATAAGCAACCACATGAAAAGTAAATTAGCAATGCTCCAAAGGAATGAAAGGGCCTAATGCAGTTAGCTCATAATTAATAGTTAATTAAGCTTAAGGGACTCACTTAATTACTTTTATGGTTTTCTCACACATATGAGCTAACCATAATTTCATTAGCTCTCTTTGGTTATTGAACACCCAAAGAACTACCCAAGGGTTAATTAAGGAAGGTTATGAATGAATGGATTTTAAATTAATTAAGCCCTTAATTGGTCAATTAATTCCTTTGATTATATCTTTTTTTAGGATGATGAAATTAACTTAGGGAAAGAGATCAAGGAAGAGACCTCAATCCCAATCCCTAAGTCATTTCAAATAATCAATTGGGCTTTGAAATAATTAGTTATCCTTTCTTTTCTTAATTTATTAATTAAGTGGCTAATTAATTATTTAAGCTTTAATTAATTTGAAACAAATGAAGAGGCTTAATGAAATGGTCATAAGGAATGAATCCAAACCACTTAAGACTTCTCACTAACAAAGGACAATAAGCTAAATTAATTAGTTAATCCACTATTCATTTGCTTAATTATCATTAATTAAGGTTGGGGAGTAATTAAGGCTAAATCCATTGATTTCCTAACTAACTATCCAATCCCAAGAAAAATAGGAGGTAGAGGTCATCCCTTAAACATCCCTAGAAAATTTGAAATTAATTGGATAATTAATCAGGAGTAATTAGGCTAATTAAATTTTTAATTAAACCTTAATTAAGTAGAAATTACTATTCAAAATTAATTTATAATAATTTTCTTGAATTCTACTCTATCTTTAAAATGAGCCTCATTTATATTTTTGGATTTTTCTAGGATTAGTTATGATTTTAGGAAGTTTCAGACTTAAAATTTAATTAAAACAGTCCTAATTAACCCTTAATCCTATCAGTGCCACATGGCTATTAATGTGGCACATGATTCCCATGTGGCATGATGGGATAGGGTATTTAAGTTGTTAAATTAGGAGGCTTATTATGATGGATACGCTTTCGTAGACCCGTCGATCTAAGATGGATGACCACCGTCGATCCCTTAAAGAGTAAATAGAGGGGGATTCTACATGATTTAATCATAGCCATCTATTCCAATCATGCAGAATGGATGACCCATGATCCATCTTTCTACGACCGATAAATGACGGAGCCCTTCTGCCATGAGTTGCTGATCGAGCTCAGCTTGGATCACTCAAACTCAATCCACACCTTACGAGGATCCACAAGGATCCAATGGCTAAGATGGGCTCAAAAAGTTTTCTTCAAAAGGAACAACACATTTTCATTCAAGGATCAATTTTGAGAAATTACCTCACCAGCTTTTGATCGAGTTCCAACAATTGAGGTAGCTTTGGTAGAAAAAAAGCCCGATTGAGCCACATGAGCTTTGATTTGAGGTGGTTTGCTTTATGGACCAAGCTCCTCCCTTTTGGCATTTGATCTTGAGTGAAGTATGGCTTTCGGTGGTTTGGAAGCTTGGGAAATGGTTTGGCATTGCTCGACTAGGTGTTGTGATGGTGTGGGTAAGTTTAATTGAGGTTTGGTTGAGTAGGGGAGGAGTTTGAATCAAAGGAAAGATGCCTATTTTAGTTGCATGAATGGAGAATTCCAATCATGGGAGCTCGAGAGGCTTGAGGCTCGAGGAGTTTCAAAATGCTTAGGAACTCTCATGGAATTATTACAACTGTCGCTCGAATTGAGGGAGTATACCCCAAAATTGTGTGTGATGGATGGACAAGATCCATCCTTAAAATTCTACTGATTCACCACCATCGAGGCATCGGAAGGGTCACTGTGAGCTCCACATGGCTTGCTAGGAGTGGAGGAAGCTATGGCAAGGAGCTCAAGGCAAGATATGGGGAGATTGGGTTGGCTTGGTCCTTCCCTTTGCCCATAGGGTTCGACCATGAGTGAAGTGGCTTGGTTTGTTTCCCTTAGTCCATGGAAAGTGCTAAGTTGGCTTACATTGGGCTAGGGGGGTTTAGGAATACCTTATTTGGCAATTGGATGGCTACCATGAGAGGAGAAAGTGGACTTTGCCTCTTATGGAAAGAATCCAATATAAATGGGGTGTGTCCAATGGCTAATTCCCTTGGGTGGGGTACACTATAGATTTGGGCTAATTTATGAGTGAACTAGGACTGGTTTGGGTTGGGTTTGGCTAGCTCCTAAAATCCCATGAGTTGGTTTTGGGTGATTTGGCTTCATTTGGTCAAAATGAGTTCATTTGGGTTTGGTTGGGTAGGGTTGACCAATTGGTCAAATTTGGTCAAACCAAGATTTGGGTTAGGTTTAAATGATGATTTCAAGAGTTTTGATTCAAGTGGTTTTGATTAATTTGGCTTAAGTTTGATTTTGGTTCATTTGGATTCAAATAGGTCAAATAGGCTAATTTGACCAATTTGACCAAATTGAGTTGGGTTAGGTGTTGGTTCATGTTCAATTGGCTAATTGAAAATTATTGTAGGCTTTAGTTTGGTTTGACCTTTTAGGTCAATTTGAGCTAGGTTGGGTCAAGTTGTCCAATTGGTCAAATTGGGCTCAATCATGGCTTTGGTCAAGTTCAATGATTTGGAATGAACTTGAGCCATTGGTTGTAATCAATTTGGATCAAAATCATGATTTGACCCATTTTAACTTTTAGGTCAATTTGGGTCAACTTAGGTCAAATGCTCAATTGGACTTGGTTTGGCTCAATTGAGGTTTGGTCATGTTCAATCATTGATTAGGCATTAGTTTTAATCAATAGTTTCAATTATTTTTTACATGGTAGGTTTTGGCTAGTTTGTGTTTCATTTGGGCTAAAGGTTGACTTGGTCAAAGGACCAAGTTGACTTGGTTTGACCCAATTCAAGGCAGTTAATCACCCTAGGATGATGATCATGATATGAGGTTTGGATGGGCTTAGTTCAATCCAATTTGGGTTGGATTAGAACTTAGCTCAAAAAGAGTCTTTAGGTCACTTTGGGTCAAGTGGACTTAAATGGGTCAATTGGTTTGGTTTTGGCTTGATTCAAGTTTAGTTGAACTAACATATGAGCCTAGGATTGAAATATAAATCCAATTGCAATTGGTTTGGAGTCAAATGGATTTTGGTTCATGATAATTTCAAGTCAAAAGGGGTCAACATGGGCTTGATTTGAGTTGACTTAGATTTGGTTTGATAATTATAGTTTGTGTTTATATTTGGAACAATGATTGAAGGAATGATTGAATCATGAAGAAAACCATGGGTTTTGAATTGATTTGGGTATCATTTAGCCAAGTTCAAGAAAAAAGATAAAATTGGAAATTTGATGGGTTTGATTTTGGCTATTTGGATTTATATTTCATTTATATTTGTAAATATAAATGAAGATATAAATGATTCATGATAAAATCACTTGAGTTTGGCATGATTTGGCAAATTTGACCAAACTTAAGGATTTAGGTCAAAAGGCTTAAGTAGATTGATTTAGTTTGATTTATTTTTTGGTCATTGGAGGGTGGGTTTCATTTATATTTGTGAATATAAATGAAGGAATGATTGATTTATAAAGAAATCAATTGAGTTTGGGTTGATTGGGGTTGAGATTTGATTTAGCTTATGGAGGTAAGTCCATATGGCTTAAGAAAATCTTGATTTGGTTTGATTTGATTTGAATGGTTTGAATTTAGATTTCATTTATATTTGTGAATATAAATGAAGGAATGATTGATTTTAAAGAAATCAATCAAGTTTGATTTGGTTTAAAGGGGTTTTGGCTAAGCATATGAAGGTGGTTCATATGGCTTAGGAAGGATTTAGAAATTTGATTTTGATTTTGGGTTTCAATCATTTTAGTTGGATTTGATTTGGAATTTAATTTGAGATTGAATGGAAATTTGAAAATCAATTGAATTGGGGTTGATTTGAATTTGGAATTTGATTGGGAAGTTTGGTTTGAAGAAGGAAGTAGGATTGTGTTTAAGGCTATAGGGTAGGCAAATCTTTCTAAATCCTAAGGCATAACCTATTCTATGGCTAACTCTTCTAAGTCTCTAGGCTTAGGTTAAGTGTTCACCTAATCACTAGAAGTGTCTTAAGACTAAGGAGCTCTTAGTGTCTATAAGAGTCCTAGATCTGTAATGAGGAAGTTGAGAGCTCACTCCAAAAGTGAGGTCAACATCAGCCTTGACCTATCTCAGATTTACTGGACTAAAGAAATTCTTCACATCAATAGGATGGATTCTCCAACTACAGGGGTGGTTACTAGAAAAGACTGTCAATCTCAGTAGTATCTAAATGGGGTTGCAAAGACATGATTCAAATATAGTGCCACAGGAGGTGCTATGGGCATTATCGAGCCACAAAAAGAAAGCCTATAGGTGTACAATGGCCAACTCAAGGAGAAAGCATAGACTTACATCTACAATGAGTGGTGTATCTAAGGTGCGAGAACCAACCAACCTAAGGTGTATCCATTAGCATGAGTGGTGTATCACAGCATAGTGAGAACCAACATAAGGTGCCGTCAATGTGCAATGATCAATCAGAAAGTGTAGGCTTACAACTTTCCAAGCATAATGATCATCGAATAGTCATCGTTATGGGGATGTTTACCAAGAGCAACTACAAAGCGGGAGCCCCGAGGAAGGGCGGACCCAAACTTGAAGCCATCAGGGAAGGAGCCACTAAGGGACTTATCCTAAACAAATATACTCAACCCGGTCTGAAGAAGGCTAATCCAAGAAGAAAGCATAGCTCACATCCTCTTAAATGAAGTGAACATGAGGTAACTTACTAGACATGCGAGCCTACCAAACTAAGGTGCTCATGGATGTGTGCATGGCCAAGTAAAGAGGAAGCGAAAGACTCATATCCCCCAAAGCAAGAAGACCACTAGGGTGACACACTAGCAGGGTAGCATGTTTGACCCAGAATAGCTTCTGAGTGAGTGCCACTAGGGGAGTTATCTCAACTCAGAGTAGCCCGAGATAAAAGATATGTATTTTTTTATATGTTTGTGTGTAATTTGTGTTTGTGTTGTGTTGATGAAGGATAGGACGCTGGGTTCCTTACCTACCTAAACACATCATGGCGATTCACAAATAAGAATACTTTCAACATGGAAGAGATTGAATTCAAAAAGGAATTTTCATTGATGATAATTATTTTCAAACATGATTTATAATATTTCTTTAAGTAGAGCTCGTTAACTGGAAGTATTGGGCGCTCTCCCTTATGATTAATAAACTAATAAGATTCTCTTTGGTAGGGCTTTTTATGGCAAAAAGGCCTTCCCAAGAGGGTTCAAACTTGTCTCCCATCTTATGATGGGCAACAATCGGTTTCTAACTAAAATAAGCTCTCCTACTTGAAAGCTCTAGACCCAACTTGTTGTGAGCTTGAATCATTTTAGCTTTTGTACAACTTGAGGTTTTGGCATAACTGCAAGCATCTGTCCTCCAAACCTTCAAGCTCTTCTAACCACAACTTGGTGTTGCTCTCTTGTGATCTTGCTACCTATCTTAGTGATGGGAGTTGGAATTTTAATGGTAGAACGACTTTGGACCCATACATTAAGGAGAAAGGAGTAGACTGAGTTAGAGTTTTATATGTGGTGTGGTAGGCCCATAAGACTTAAACTAACTTCTCATGCCACTATCGCTTGTTGTTGTCGAGTGTCTTCTTTAGCATTTAGATGAGAGTTTTGTTGATGGATTCTGCTAAGCCATTTTCCCTCGTGTAGTTGATGGTAAAATATCTCAATCTATGTATGTCTTCTGGGCAAAGTTGTTGATCTATCTTGAATGCGCACCATTATTATATAACAAGGCACTGAACCTATATATGATATGGTTCCTAAAAAACTGGAGCACATGCTAAGTTATGAACTCTCTCGAGTGGAATTTCACCATTTGGAAAAGTAGTAAGAAGATGAAGATGACCCTTGGAAGAAGGAGGATCAATAGACCCACTATGTTGGTACCCCAACACTTTCGAATGGTCAGAGGCCAATGTAGAATGTAGAATGTTGGGTGGTTGGTGTAGGACCACACATGTATTTGACATTGGTGGCATCGCCTAGCCAAATCCATGCAATCTTTGATCATCATGGTCTATCTTAGTCTCTTGATCTTGGCTTTCATCTTCACTGAATTGGTTGGCTCCACATAATCAAGTGTACCTCATGATCTTACGTCTTCGTGCTTGTCTAAATAATGTAACCACATAGGATCAAAAGATCATCAATATAAGACACCATCCACAAGAGTGTGAAAGTTCTGCTCATCTAATAGGCTTGGGGACTTCTCTTGAGTAGTTTTCCTTTATTTAGGTAATCCATGAATCGTTGCCTCCAACCTCCCCTTCAAGAGAGTACTTTTGATGAGTTCAATATCAAGGGATAAAACTTGTCTATTTTGGACCTTTATTGATATGGACTCATCCTCCTGACATCCTTGGCAAGCTTGGATAAAGAATACACTATGGCATTCTATCCTTGAAGAATCTTATAAATGGTAACCTCTAGGATTTGGTCCAACTACTCTATGGTGTACTTGTGGTAGTGATGGAGCTTGGGCTTTATAACATTATAGGACCCAACATTTGGTTAATAACTTGTGAGAATCCATGAAGATGTTGATGTCGATGCTTAGAGTAATGACTAACTCCAAACCAATCGAGCCTCATATTCAGCTTCATTGTTGGTGCAAGGATTAGATGATATGAGAATTTCATCACATCACGCCTAGAGATAAGAGAACTATTCCTACCCCTTTTTGGAATAGAGATTGGTTCTTCTCCTCTTGAGAGGAATCCACACCATCAAAGTACATTTCCCAATGGTTAATTCTAGTATCCCCTAAGTTCATGATTTGATCATGGGAGATCATCACCAAGCAAAAGTTAGTAAGAAGTGGGTGTGCTAAGAAATCACTGCTTATCCTTTCACCGCATGGAGGTACAGAAGGTAATGTCAAACTATGAGAGGATCATGGACCATGCCAACCATCAAGATAACATCAACCGTATCAAGATACTTGTAGTGGATTGATCCTAGAGATTAAGTTCACCTTATGAGAAAGCATGTCTGTTGTAGCTTTTGGGATGCAAAGATTAAACTTAGGCAATGCTTCAATGGGTGGATAATTAGCCTCAAGGATTACGATGAGGGTAGTAATGCATTTTCTTTCCTTCATCATTGACTTGAGTGGACAAATTACCAAGGGAGTCATCTAATGTAGCAAAGTATGAGGCATGCTGGTTAGGCACTAGAACCGGTCCATCGTAATGTTTGTTCTCAAGGCATGCTCACTTGTCATCCTACTTGAACTCGACATCCTTTTGACAAGTCGAGAATGTATGACATCTTCGATAGTTGGATATAAAGCTTCTAGATATGCCAACCGCCTGAATAATCTAAGTTGAGTTAACCTTGGGGTGGCATTTCTAATATCACCTTGGTCTTCTCCGGATCGATTTTGATTGTGGACAAAAACCCAAGAAATTTCCTTGAAGCTACTCAATGCACACTTCAAGGGTTCATTTTGAGGTTAAATTATCTTAACTGTTGAAAAATACTCTCAAGTCAAAGAGATGGTCTTCCTTTTCTACTTTTGACCAAGAGATCACCTAAACCCAAATCTAGTCCATGTTCACTTTCAAACCAAACCTCAAGTTCAATTCAAACATCCAATTCAAATCCAAATCCAAACCCAAATTCCAAAACTAAATGATTGATGCCCATGATCAAATCCAAACTTGAAACCCTTTCTAAGCCATCGACCTATCCCATGGACTTAGCCAAATCTTAATCAATCAATCCAAATTCAATTGATTTTCTCATAATCAATTTATATCATCAATCATCTTCTAAATATAAATCAAATCTACATTCAAATGATCAAAACTAAATCAAACTAAAATTAAATCAAAACCCTTCCTAAGCCATATGACCTATCCCATGGACTTAGCCAAATCATAATCCAAATCAAGTCAAACTCAATTGATTTTCACAAATCAATCATATTTTCAATAATCTTCACAAATTTAATTAAAATATACAATTAAATCACCAACTAAAACCAAATCAAAATCCAAACTTAATCCACATGACTCAACTCCATGGACTTAGCCAAATTCCTTCATTCCAAAACCCAAATTCAATTGATTTTCTCATGAATCAATCATACCTTCAATCATATTCACAAATATAAATGAAATCTACAATCATCAAGCCAAAATGAAATTAACCCAAGTCAAACCCAACTTAACCCTTGACTTGAAATGTTCAAATGAACCAAAACCCATTTGAACCAAGTTAATTGCAATTGAGTTTATATATCAATCCCAAATCCATATATAAACTCAACTAAATCAAACTCAACCCAAAATCAAGCCAACTAAACCCAATTGGTCCACTTGAACCAAAGTCGCCAATTTGACCTATTTGAACCAAGTTCTAATCCTACCTAAATTTAATTGAACCAAGCCCATCGCAGCCTCCCATCATGATTGTTGATCACCTTAGGTTGATGAATTTCCATAAATTGGGTCAAACCAAGTTAACTTTGTCATTTGACCAAGTCAATCTCTTAACCAATATGAACCAAAACTAGCCAAATTGCAACCTAAGACAAATCCTTGAAACCAATGATTCATACCAAATCAAAATCGATTTGAATATGACTTGACCTTCAATTGAGTCAAACCAAACCTAATTCTCTTGACCCAATGACTAAATTGGGTCAAATCAAAATATAAACTAAATTGATTGCAACCAATGGCTCAAGTTCATTCCAAATTGATTGTTGAACTTGACCAAAGCCATCATTGGACCCAATTGAACCCAAATTAACTTAGCCCAAATTGACCTAAAGGTTCAACTAAATAAAACCAAATCCAAAATAATTGAATGCAAAGCCTACAATCATCTTCAATTTAACTAAACCCTAAAACCTAACCATAAACCTTTTGCAACTAAATCCTAAAGCCTAAACACTAAACCCTAAACCCTAAACTAAACCCTAAACACCCTAAACCTAAACTAAACACTAAACCCTAAACCCTAAACCCTAACCCTAAATCTAAATCCTAAAACCATAAACCCTAAAACTAAACCTAAAACTAAAGCCTAAAATTCTAAAACCTAAAGCTAAACTAAATAAAATCTAAAATAAAATAATAAAACCTAAACCTATAAAAATAAAATAATAAAATAAAATAAAACATAAACTAAACCTAAACATAAACCTAAACCTAAAAAATAAACTAAAATAAAAACCTAAACTAAAATAAATAAACCTAAAATAAATAAACAAACTAAATTAAAGTAAAAATAAGCCTAAATCAAAATAAAAAATAAAACAAACTAAATATAATAATAAATAAACTAAATAAACCTAAACCTGCATGTTGACTTAATATTTAAAAAATTAAAAAAATTAAAAAAAATCTTAACCCCTAAAACTAACCCTAAACCAAAAACACTAAACCCTAAACCTACAACCCTAAACCTAAAACCCTAAACCCTAAACCCTAAACCCTAAACCCTAAACCCTAAACTCTAAACCCTAAACCTAAACCTAAACTCTAAACCCTAAACCATAAACTATAAACCCTAAACCTAAACCCTAACCCTAAAACCCTAAAACCTAAACCATAACCCTAAATTAAACCTAAAACTAAACCCTAAACCCTAAACCTAAACCTAAAGCCTAAACCTAAACCCTAAACCCCAACCCTAAACCCTAAACCCAAACCTAAACCCTAAACCTAAACCTAAAGTAACTAAATAAATTAAAAATAAACCTAAACTCTAAAATAATAAACTTAAACCTAAACCTAGACCTAAGAATGGGCATAACCTTGATGAGAACATCACCGCCAACGTGGCTCTGATCGGTGGAGGGCTGAGGTGGTTATCATAGTGGTGGTGGGGAATCTCGAGTGGATATGGAGGTGGTGTGGAGTGGTTAAGGGGAGGAGAGATGGAGGTTACAAACTTGGTGGTGGCAAGGAGAAGGGGATATGATGGTGGATCCCACTACACAGAGTGGGTGGTTCGATGGAACTGGAGAAAGTGAAGAACGGATCACTGCTGTTTATGGAACTGTCTTTACAGAGATAGTTCTAGTTATCTAGCATTTTTGTTTGTTTCATGCTCATTTTTTATTTGTCATCATTTGTGTCATAGAAAACTTAGTGTGTTACTTGGTTGATGAAATCAAAAACAAGAAATCTTGAATCTAAATTTCTTCTCTATTAAAAAAAAACCAAAAACCCTGAACCCTAAACTAAAACCTGAACCCTAAACTTAAAACCTAAAACCCTAAACCCTAAACCTAAAATAAAAAAATAAAAAATAATAAAAATAAACCCTAACCCTAAACCCTAAACCCTAAATCCTAAACCCTAAACCCTAAAACCCTAAACCCTAAACCTTAAACCTAAACCCTAAACCCTGAATCCTAAACCCTAAACCCTGAACCCTAAACCCTAATCCCTAAACCTTAAAAACCTAAACCTAAACAAAATAAAATCTAAAAAATAAAAAAATAAAAACCTAAACCTAAATAAAATAAATAAAATAAATAAAATAAAACTAAAATCTAAACCTAAACCTAAACCCAAAAATAAAATAAAATAAAAAATAAAAAATAAACTAAAATAAAATAAATAAAAACCTAAACAAAACTAAAAATAAAATAAACCTAAAAATAAAAACCTAAATAAAATAAAACTAAACAAAAAAAAAAAATAAAATAAACTAAAAAGAAAATAAAATAAAAACTAAATAAAAACCTTAACCAAAATATAAACCTAAAAAGAATAAAAAAATAAAACCTAAACCTTAGACTAAAAAAAAACCTAAACCTAAAATAAATAAAATAAAATAAACCTAAACCTAAACTAAAATAAACTAAACTAAAATAAATAAAACTTAAACCTAAACCTAAACACTAAACTAAATAAAATAAAATAAACCTGAACCTAAACTAAAAAATAAAACCTAAAATTAAACCTAAAATAAAAACCTAATACCTAAACCTAAAAAATAAAAGAAAAACCTAAACCTTAACCTAAAAATAAGAAATAAAATCTAAACCTAGAAAAGAAAATAAAATAAACTAAACTAAAATTAAACATAAACCTAAACTTAAACCTGAAAAATAAACTAAAATAAAAATCCTTAACTAAAATAAATAAACCTAAAATAAATAAAATAAGCGAAATGAAACTAAAAAATAAACCAAAATAAAAAAAAAATAAACTAAAATAATTAAAATAAACTAAATAAACTAAGAAAAACCTAAACCTAACGATTTACCTAAATTTTTTTTAAAAAAAGCCCTAAACCTTAAACCCTAAACCCTAAACCCTAAATCCTAAACCTTAAACCCTAAACCCTAAACCCTGAACCCTAAACCTACAACCCTAAATCATAAATCTTAACCCTGAACCCTAAATTATGAACCCTAAACAACCCTAAATCCTAAACCCTAAACTAACCCTAAACTCTGAACCCCTTTGAACCCTAACACTAACCCTAAATCCTAAACCCTAAACCTGAAAGCCTAAAATAGTAAACCCTAAACCTAAAACTATCCCTAAACCTAAAAAATCCTAAACTTAAAGCCTTAACCCTAAATCCTAAACCTTAAACTCTAAACTAACTCTAAACCCTAAGCTAACCCAAAATTCTAAACCCTAAAAAGTCTAAACCATAAAGCCTAATAATAAACCCCAAACACTAAACCCTAAATCTTAACCCTAAACACTATACCCTAAAACCCTAAACCCTAAAACCCTAAACCCTAAACCCTAAACCCTAAACCCAAAACACTAAACCCCAAAAAACCTAAAAAAAACATAAACCTAAAGTAAATAAAACCTAAAAAAATAAAATAAATAAAAACCTAAACCTAAATAAAATAAAAAATAAAATAAAATAAAAAACTAAAAAACCTAAACTAAACTAAAAATAAATAAAAAAAAATAAAAAAAACTAAAAAAAATAAAAAAAATAAACTAAACTAAAAAAAAATAAAATAAACCTAAAATAAAATAATAAAATAAAACTAAATAAAAAACCTAAAAAATAAACCTAAAATAAAACCTAATAAATAAAAATAAAATAAAAACCCTAAACTAAAAATAAAGCTAAACCTAAAATAAATATAAAATAAACAAAATGAAATAAACCTACACCTAAACTAAAATAAACTAAGCTAAAATAAATCAAACCTAAACATAAACCTAAAATAAACTAAACCTAAATCCTAAACTAAAAAATCAAATCTAAAAATAATCCTAAAATAAAAACCTAAAACCTAAACCCTAAACCCTAAACCATAAAAAGCTAAAAACCTAAACCTAAACTAATTAAAACCTAAAAATAAAATAAATAAAAAAATAAACAAAAAATAAAATGATAACTAAATGAAAAATAAAAATAAAATAAACCTAAAATAAAATAAAGAAAACTAAATAAAAATCTAAACCTAAAATATTAACCGAAATTTAATACTAAAAAATAAATAAAAAAATAAAACCTAAACCTTAAACAAAAAAAATCCTAAACCTAAAATAAACAAAATAAAATAAACCTAAACTAAATAAACTAAACTAAAATAAAAACCTAAACCTAAACCTAAAATAAACTAAACCTAAACCCTAAACTAAATAAAATAAAATAAACTAAAATTAAAACTAAACCTAAAAAAAAATTCAAAAATTAAACCTAAAATAAAACCCAAACCTAAACCTAAAGATAAAATAAAACATAAACTTAAACCTAAAAAACCTAAGCCTAAAATAAAAATAAAATAAAAAAATAAACAATACCTACACCTAAACCTAAAATAAACTAAAATAAGAAACCTAAACTAAAATAAATAAATAAATAAAATAAATAAAATAAACTAAAAAATAATAAACCTAAATAAAATAAAAATAAAATAAACTAAATAAATAAATAAACTAAATAAACTAAGAAAACCTAAACCTAATTTACCTAATTTTTTTTTAAAAAGAACTAAACCTAAGACTAAAACCTAAATCCTAAACCCTAAACCAAAAAATCCTAAACCTAAACCCTAAACCAACCCTAAACCCTAAACTCCAATCTAAACCCTAAACCAAACTACACTAAACCCCTAAACCTAAACCCTAAACCTAAACCCTAAATCAGATCCCTAAACCCTAAACCCTAAACCCTAAACCCTAAAACCCTAAACTTAAAACCCTAAATCCTAAACCATAAACCTAAATCCAAAACCTCTAAAGCTCTAAACTAAACCTAAACCTAACCCTAAAACTCTAACACTAAACCCTAAACCCCAAACCCTAAACCCTAAACACTAAAAAACATAAACCTTAAAGCCTAAACACTAAACCTTAAACCTTGAACCCTAAACCTTAACCCTAAATAAACCCTAAAACCCTAAACACTAAACCCCAAACCATAACCCCTAAGTCCTAAACACCTACAAATCAAAACCTAAAGTAAATAAAACCTTAAAATAAAATAAATAAAATACCTAAACCTAAGTAAAATAAAAAATAAAATAAATTAAAATCCTAAACTAAAACTTAAACCTAAACATAAAATAAAATAAAATAAAAAATAAAAATAAACTAAAATATAAGAAATAAAATCTAAAGTAAACTAAAATAAAATAAGCCTAAGAATAAAACCTAAATAAAATAAAATAAACCTAAAATAAATATAATAAAATGAAAACTACATAAAAACCTAAACCTAAAATAAACCTAAAATAAATAAAAAAATAAACCCAAACCCTAAACTAAAATAAAACTAAACCTAAAATAAAAAATTAAATAAAAAATAAAATAAACCTAAACCTAAATAAAATAAATAAAACCAAAACCTAAACTTAAAAAATAAACTAAACATCCCTAAAAAAAATAAAACCTAATAGTAAACCTAAAATAAAAAACTAAATCCTAAACCCTAATCCCTACAAAGCTAAACCCTAAACCTAAACTAAATAATACCAAAAAATAAAATAAATAAAAAAACTAAATAAAAATAAAATAAAAAATAAAATAAAATAAAAGTATAAACTAAAGCCTAAACCTAAAAAACCTGTTAGCCAAACTAAATAAAACCTTAGCCTAAACAGAAATAAAATAAAATAAGCTAAACTAAAGATAAATAAAACTAAAACTAAAAACTAAATAAAATAAAAACTTAAAATAATATAAACTTAAAATAAAATAAAATAAAAAAATAAAATATAAAAATAAAAAAAATAAATAATAAAACCTAAACCATAAACTAAAAAAATAAAATAAAATAAATAAAAATAAAAACTAAACTAAAATAAACTAAAATAAATAAACTAAACCTAAACTAAAAAGAATACTAAAATAAACAAAATAATAAAATAAAACCAAACCTAAACCTAGAAATAAAAAAAAATAAAACCTAAACCTAAAAAAAAACTAAACTAAAAAATAAACATAAACCTAAACCTAAACCTAAAAATAAACTAAAATAAATAAACTTAAAATAAATAAACTAAATTAAATAAAAATAAAAATAAACCTAAATAAAAATAAAAAAATAAAATAAACTAAAATAAATAAACTAAATAAACCTAAACCTACCAGTTTACTTAATTTTAAAAAAAATGAAATAAAAAATTAGAAAAACCATAAACTCTAAACCCTAAACCCAGAACCCTGCTCCCTCCCAAGAGCTCTCTCGTTCTCTGGCAATTTTTGAATCCCTCTTGGTGGCTCCCACTAGGGATTTAGGCTTCAATTTTGACCAATTTTAAAGGCTTGAATGGCATCTGGCCGATTGCGTGATGTTTTGTCATTGACCATGGCTGCGGTGAGTTCTATTCCTTGGGTTCCATCAAAATATGGATTTTATCTTAGGGCATCGACATTTTGGGGATTGGCGGCCTAATGCATCTTATACTAAATCTTTTAAGGAAGCTCTCAGTAAGATTTTCCCTCATTGATTTGGTTAATCTCATTTTGACATCTTTTAGAGGTTTTGCCGTGTGCTCATGTAGATGTTGAAAAGTTGGCAAAACCCTTTGAATTTTCTCTTGTCGGTAAGTTTTCTTTTTTCGAATTTGGATAAGATCGCTCTTTTTCATAATCTCAAGCTTATGGGTGCCTTTTCGATTGGTCTTATTAACCCTCAGCATATCCTGATTCAACTTTCTAAAGATCTAGATTATTCATGTGTTTTTTCATGTCATTCTTATTTCATCTTTAATTGTCAAATGCATTTGTTGAAGTGGTCACCTCTTTTTGACATTAAGAAGGAATCTCCTATTGTCCCTATGTGGTTATCTCTTCCTAATATGTGCATTCATTTTATTACCCATCATGTACTTTTTGCTATCGAGGCTTTATTTGTTTAGCCTTTGCAACTCGACCAAGTGACCACTGAGCGATCTCGCCCTTCTATGGCTCGGATCCTCATGGAATTAGACATAACTAAAAAAATACCTAAAAAGTTTGGATT
Organism: Cymbidium sinense; assembly: GCA_021442155.1. NCBI lineage: Eukaryota > Viridiplantae > Streptophyta > Magnoliopsida > Asparagales > Orchidaceae > Cymbidium > Cymbidium sinense. The sequence continues at coordinate 184,928,941 of CM038215.1, forward strand.
TGCTCTGAGAAATATGGGTATTCACAAAAGGTTGAATTAGAGAACCTTCTGATTTTTTGTTCCCACTATAAAATACACGGTCATGATAATTCATAATGTTTTATTCTCCATCCCCACTTAAAACAATCAATTCCTCCAAAGAAAAATGTTGTCTCTACCCATAAGTCGATTCTACTTATGTTCATAAATCACCTGATCCTGGATGGTATAAAGGTTGTTATTGAGGTTGATTCCTTGGATATTGGGTTAATCCTATTGACATGTTTCAACTTCTAATGTTGGTAGGATTCAGATATTCAAAATGGGAAAGATGATTTACCTCTTATTCCTTCTTTGAATTTGAATATTTCTAATGAATAATAAATTCTCTAAGTTATTAGAACAGTTCTATTTCCTATTCTATTCTTGCATCTATGCCGCTTTGATTGATGAAAATGAAGCTTTTAATGATGATTTAAATGATGTCGAGCATGCTGAAAATATTTATGATTTGATTTTACTACTTGTGCTTTAATGGTTCTATCATCACCATCTCTCATTTCTAATCTTGATATTGATGTTAATCCTACTTTTCAACTAAATATAGATTTGGAAGAAGGTGAACACCCTCAAACACTTGGAGATTTCTCTAAATCTATGACCAATGTTACTAAATCTTACTGGATGATGACTCTAGGGAAAAGAAAATGGCTTACAAACTTATCATGCTAAAAGAAAAAGATGTTAAAATTTCCCTCTAAATTGTCCAAAATGATAGATCTGTGACCTCTCACTCTCTTAATTAACCTTTGCTTAACCCCCTTTTTAAATTTCATTATGTTTAAATTTCTTGTTAATGTTAGAGTGATCGGTACCCTTTCTATTCATATTAATATTAGAAATCCATTCATAATATTTCTCTTCTTATTGTTAGTCTCTTATTCATGCTAATAAAATTAACCATGTTGCTAGAATTATCAGTTTCAATAAAATTTTCTCTAATGTTAGTAATAAAATTTGGTATTTTTGGAATAATTTTGTTAAGGTCTCTATTCTTGATGACTTTCATTAAGTTGCCAATGTTCAAATCTCTTATGGTGATTATTGTGTTTTGGGCTCTTTTGTTTATGCATCTTGTTATAGATCTAGAAATCTTGTTTGGGATAATTTAAGGAATTTGCTACCTCTGTCAACAAACCTTGATTTTTTTTGGTGGTGATTTCAACACCATTTTAATTTTTTTTTTGAACGAAGTGGTGGTTTCTCTAATATTCATTCCATGGAATATTTCTCCAATATGATCCTTGATTGTAATTTGATTGATATTGGCTTTAAGGGCTCTAGTTATACTTGGCAAAACTCTAGACTTTGGCAAGGTTGACGAATTCTTTTTAATACTCATTGGATTACTCAATGGCCTATTACTTATATTGACCATTTAAGCAGAACATTGTCAGATCATGCTCCTCTTCTGGTTTCTATTAAAGATAATTTTAATAAACTAAAAACCCCTCTTCTTTTAAATTTCAAAACATGTGGATTCAACATATTGATTTTTTTTTAATGTTGTGGCTAATAATTGGAAAGCTCTTTTCGATAATTTGATTATGTGGATGAATAGACTTTAGTTTAAACTTAAAAGACTTGAACAAAATTTGGGCTGGTGGAACAAGCATTATTTTAAAACCTTTCTGTTAATATTAAAGATATGGAAAAATTGGTCTATGATCTTGACGTCTATGTTATGTCTGAGCCTTCTAAGATTACAGACTTGACTGAGGTGAAAGATAAACTTGTTAACTTCCAACATATGTAGGAGACTTATTGGAGCAAAAAAGCTGCTAGTAAACATATTACGGATGGTGATAGGAATACTAGGTATTTCCATGCTTTTAGTTAATAAAAGAGAGCTTTAAATAATATTCAAAAATTAAAAATGATAATGGAGATTGGATTATGAAGAATAATGATATTAAGGAATATTATCAATTACTTTAGAAATATGCTTAATAAAATTGCTCTTATGAAGCTATTTCTCAATTGCACTTGATTCCTTCTATTATTACTAATGATGATAATTATTTGCTTACCATTATGCTAATGATGAAGATGAAATTTTAAATGTTGGTTTATCATTAAAATAGCATAACATAGATTATGTTGTTGGTTCGAAGTGTTTCACTACTCATTTTTTTCAAAAATGTTGGTTTATCATTAAAAATGATTTGATTGATCCTATGATTGATTTTTTTTAAGGGTAATCCTTTTCTTAGATATTTTTCTAGTACTTTTAATGTTCTCATACTAAGAAAGATAATCCAGACTATTGGAGTTATTTTAGACCTATTAGTCTTTTGCAACTTCTTCAATAAGCTGATTTACAAAATTCTTACCAACAAACTTAGTTCTTTACTTAATAGAATTATCTCTCTCAACCAAATTAGTCTTGTTAGAGGTAGATCTATTTCTGACAATATTTTACTTGCCCAAGAATTAATTCATGATCTTGATTATAAGACTATAGGTGGTAACATTCTTTTCAAATTAGATATTGCCAAAGCCTTTGATAACATCTCTTGGGATTTCCTTAACCATATTTTAAATTTATTTGGGTTTTCTAATAAATTTATTTTTCTTATTAAAAATTGTATTAATAATGCCTAGTTTTTATTTTGCTTAATGGGGAAGCCTTGGGTTTCTTCCCCTCTTCCCATGGCTTACGACAAGGGGAACCTTTATCTCTTGCTTTATTTATTATTGTTGTTGAGTACTTAATTAGGAACATCAATGATTTATTCTTAAATAATCCTAGTATGTACTACAAAACTCTTGGTGGTCTTCCTGTTTCCCATTTATGTTTTGTAGATAATTTCATTATTTTTTTCAATGCTTCTATTCATCACATCAAGGATATCACTTCTTTTTTAAATAAATTTGGTAGAGATGTGGTCATTTTATCAATGATAACAAAAATTATTTTATCACTTCCTCTAGTATCTCCAATAATAAAATAAATCAAATCCAACAAACAAAATTATTTTATCACTTCCTCTAGTATCTCCAATAATAAAATAAATCAAATCCAACATATCACAAATTTTAAACATCAATACTTACCTCTTAGTATTTGGTGCTCCGCTCTTTAAATGCAAATGTTCTATCTCTTTGTGAGTTAATTCAAAAAATTCAAATAAAGGAATTCCATTTACTTTCCTTTGGTGGTAGGCTCACTATTCTTAAAAGAACTCTCAACTCAATGCATCTTTATTTAATTCAAACTATTATCCCCACTAATGATACAATTATTAGAATTGATCATTTGCTCAACAAATTTTCTTGGGGCTTCAATAATTCTACCAAAAGAATGCATTGGACATCTTGGCATAAATGTTGTGGTCCTTTGGGAGAAGGTGCTCTTAGTTGCAAGCCTATTCATGAAGCTATCCTCTTCTCTCGATAAGCTCGGTGGAATTCTAGAAAGAATGATAGCCTTTGGGCTAATTTTATGATGGAAAAATATTGCCAAGGTAAACACCCCCTTAACTGTGCTTATAAAGTTGGTGACTCTCCAGTTTGAAAAAGTTTTTGCTCAATTATATGAGCTATCGAATCATTAATATCTTAGGGTATTCAGTTGGGTTCTTCCTTCTTTTGGCAAGACAATTGGATTTATAATGGCTCTATTGACATCTACTGCTGCTATCAAAGTTAATTCTTTTTGGCTTAATAATAATTGGAATGAAAGCGATCTTGAGAATTATATCCCTATTTCTCTTTTTGACAACTTTAGAAATATCCCCATTTCTTTTAACAAACCTAACCAAATTCTTTTTAAGCTTTCTTATAATGGTGACTTTGTTCTTAAAGAGGTTTGGAATTTTATTAATATAACCCCTCTAATGTTTTTTATTAAACTTTGGAACAATATCATTCATTTCCTATTCAATTTTAGCTTGGAGAATTTTGAATAACTTTATTCTTGTTGACTCTTTCTAGACTAAAGGGTTTTACTTACCTTGAAAGTGTTATTGTTGCTTTCATATTGAAAATGTAAATCATGTTTTTTATCAATGGTGCTATTGCTTTTATGGTTTTTTTGTATGATGATTTATTTAATACCAACTATTTTAAGGGTTATATTTTTTTATATCAACTTTGAAGTCTATTTCAAAATATAGTGAAAGGTCATATCAAAGTTTTAATTGCTATTACCTTATTAGGTTCATCTAGATGGATAGAAATGATGCTAAATATCATGGTATTCCTAAAGGATCGTGGCTAGAACTAAAGAATATCTCTTATCATTATTGTTGTTGAGTGTCTTCTTTAGTATTTGGATGAGAGTTTTGTTGAAGGCATCGGCTGCTGTTGCCCTAGTTGATGGTAGAATATCTCTAATCTATATTGTGTTTTGAAAAGTTGTTGATGTAGTGCTCTTGAATGCGTGCCATTATCGATATAATTTATCACAACACTTGAACCTATGATATGGTTCCTAAAAGAGCACATCTTTCTCTCGGCGTAATCACCTTCACCTATTTGGAGAAGTGGTAGATGCGAATCGATGACCTTTGGAAGAAGGAGGATCAATAGACCCACTATGTCGGTACCCTAACACTCGAATGGCCATGAGGTCAATGTAAGATGTAGAATGTTGGGTGGTTGGTGTAGGATCACACCGTGTATTTTATATTGGTAGCATCGCCTAGCCATATCCATGCAATCTTTAATCATCGACAACCAGTAGTATCCTAGTCTCTTGATCTAGGCTTTCATCTTCAGACAGGATTGGTTGGCTCCACATAATCCCTAGTGTACCTCGGTCATAATCTAATGGGCTTCATGCTTGTCTAAATAACATAACCACATATGATCAAAAGACTACCAGTAAAAGACACCATCCATAAGAGCGTAGGAAATTGCTCTATACTTCATCTAAAGGGCTTGAGACTTCTCCTGAGGTAGTTTACCTTTATTTTGGTAATCCATGAATGGTTGCCTCTAATCTAAATCCTCATCCTTCTTAGCAATGGAAACCTCCCCTTCAAGAGAGTACTTTTTGATGAGTTCAATATCAATAAGGGATAAGACTTATCTATTTTGGACCTTTTTGATATGGACTCATCCTCATCCTCCTTTGCAAGCTTCCTAAAGCATCACATTCTCTCCTTGAGAAATCTTATAAATGGTAACCTCTAGGATTTGGGCCAACAACTCCATGGTGTACTTGTGGTAGTGATGAACTTAGGCTTTATAACCTTAGAAGACCCAGTAATTTAGTTGATAACTAGCCGCAAATCCTTAAAGATATTGATGTACTAGATTCTTAGAGTAATGGCTAACTCTAGATAGACAATCAGAGCCTCATATTAAGCTTTATTGTTGGTGCAAGGATTAGATAGATGATATGAGAATCTCATCACATCACAGTCTAGAATGAAGAGAACTATTTTTATCCCTACTTTTCTTGGAATAGTAGATTGTGATTCTTCTCCTCTTTGAGAGGAAGCTGCACCATCAAAGTACATCTCCCATTGGTGAATGCTAGTATAACCTAAGTTCATAATTTATTCATTGGGGAGATCATCACTCAGCAGAGAGTTAGCAGGAAGTGGGTGTGCTGTTAAGAAATCCGTTATTGCTTATCCTTTTACCGCACTGAGGGGTACAATGTAATGCCAAACTGTGAGAGGGTCATGGACCATCTTGCCAACCGTTCGAATAGTGTCGACCATGTTATGAGATAATGTAGTGGATTGATCCTAGAAATTAAGTTCACCTTATGAGGAAGCATGTAGTGGTGTAGATTTTGGGATGCAAAGATTAATCTAAATAATGCTTCTCAATGGATGGATAATTAGCCTCAACAGGGATTAGATGACAGCTGAGGTAGTAGAGTGCATTTTCCTTCCCTTCGTCATTGGCTTAGGCTAAGAAAGCACCAAGGGAGTCATCTAATGCAACAGTGTAAAGTATGAGCTTGCCGGGATAGAAACTAGAACATCATCAGGTAATGCTTGATTTCTTTGAAGGTATGTTCTCACTTATCATCCCACTTGAACTTTTTTGACAAGTCTTTGAGAATCGACATCTTCCCGATGGTTGGATATAAAGAGTCTTAGATACACCAACTGCCATTGGATTGATCTGAGTTCTGTTAAACTTTTAGGGGGTGGCATTTCTAATACTGCTTTGATCTTCTATAGATCTATTTCGATTCCTTGGTGTTAGACAACAAACCCAAGGAATCTCCTTGAAGTTACTCTGAATGCCCACTTTAGGCAGTTCATTTTGAGGTTATATTATCTTAACTATTCAAAAACTACTTCAAGTCAAAGAGATGGTCTTCCTTTTCTATACTTTTGACACAAGATCATCGACATAGCACTCGACTTGATGATGAATAAGTTCATCAAAGATTCGAGTCATAGCCCGCTGGTATGTAGCACCGATATTTTTAAGGCTGAAAGGCATGACTTTATAGCAATAAATTCTGATCGGGATTCTAAAAGTAGTGTTTCTTTCTTCTTCAGGAGCCATCTTTATTTGGTTATATTTAGATGAGCTATCCATGAAATAGAAGCGCATGAGATGAGGAACATCCACCAGCTCAGGGATTGGTAGTATTCATCTTTTAGACATGCCTTATTTAAATCCTAAAATATATACATATGTGAATTTAGCCTTTATTTTTCTTAATTGGGATGATTCTAACCGGTAGGATATTTTTCTCTCGATGAATCGATCAATTTTTGACTTCAAAAAATATGTGTTGTTCTATCTCTAATCACATGCGTCTAGGAGCTTGCTTGATAGGGTTAGCAATAGGCTCTATTGCTAGTTTATGGATAGCTATGTCAGGAGCCAATCCAGGCATCTCTTCATAACTCCATGTAAGGTAGTATTTAAACCTAATCAATAGCCTAACTCAATCATTGGTTTCAATTTCATTCAATAAAGTACTAATGTTCCTAAGTTTACTTCCTTGAGCTCATTGATGGTTGAATTGATCTCTTCTTTGAACTCTAGCGGTGCATCTTTGACTTCTAAATCATCTAGATCATCTGAACTTTTTAAGCATAGCTCCTCATATGAGTTAATGTTATTTGAAAAGAGCCTATCAGATTCCAAATGATTGGGGATGACTAAGCAGTAATCGTCATCATTGCATTTGTTCTTCCATAATCTTTTAAAGTAGTCTAACCTGTGCTTTGACCAAGTTTGTGGGATTAACCCTTTTTTTCTTAAATTATGAATATAAGGCAAGTACTAATTAAAAGGTAATTCTATTAAATCTTTATATGAATTATCCTTAAGTTCTACATCATTCTTGAATTGAGGATGATGCTCCCAGAAAGAAGCTCTGAGTTTTCACACCTGTGGATAACTTAGGGACTTCTTTAACTACCAAACCATAAGCTTTTTGAGAGGAAAGTCAAGTTAGAGATAAGGTTCCCAACTAATGCCTAACTATTTCACATATAGACTTGGATACACTTATGCTTTATATATTATCCATATAGAGTCTAAGTCTATATGGATATCTCGTGTACTCTTGGTAGCTGGGACATATCTTTTATTGGGTGGCCAATAAGGAGGTTTTCCATCATTAGGCTGCGGCCTCTTCCTCTGATGGAGGTCGTCATCTATGTTCAAATGGAGCAACAAACTGTGGGTGGAATCTAATGTCATGTTCCACTTCATACTCCAAGTCTATTTTCCCTCCCTTTTATTTTCTTTTTTATTTTCTCTTTTATTTTCTTTTTTCTTTTTCTCTTTCTTTTTTATTTTATTTTTATTTTTTTTAAACTTTTGCCAAGTTCACGAGAATAGACTTATTGATTTTGAGGGAGATAGTAAGTTGCATCCTCATATATGCTAACCTCATGAACTGTAAATGGCTTGAGATCTTCTTTAGCACAGTAGATGATTCCACCTCACAAACTTTATACACTGATGTAAAGAGGATGAAACTATGCTGCTGTCATGCATCCATGGTTCCCAAGCAAAGCATTGAAAGATGTATCCGAGTCTATAATGTGAAACTCAGCTTCGGTCTTCTAATCATCTATCTCCAAGGGCAACACTATGGAGCCTAAGGCCAGTTGACCTCACTTTTGGAGTGTAGATTCAGTCTTCCAATATTAAACTTAGGAGTCTTCTAGACATTAAGACTTCCCTAATCATAAGACACTTATAACAATAGGTAAACACTTAACCTAAGCCTAAAGACTTAGCAGGGTTAACCATAGGAATAGGTTATGCCTTGGGGATTAGGATAATCCACCTACCCTACAGACAAAATCCAATCCATGTTCACCTTCTCAAACCAAAACTTAAGTTCAATTCAAACATCAAATTCAAATCCAAATCCAAACCCAAATTCTGGAACCAAATGATTGAAGTCCATCATCAAATCCAATCTTAAACCTTCCTAAGCTATATATGACCTATCCCATGGACTTAACCAAATCTTAATCCAAATCAATCCAAAAATCAATTGATTTTCATAATCGCTTATTTGTTCATTCTTCTTCCTAAATATAAATCAAATCTACATTCAAATGATCAAAATGAAATCAAACTAAATCAAATTAAATCAAAACCCTTCCTAAGCCATATGACCTATCCCATGGACTTAGCCAAATCTTAATCCAAAGTAAGTCAAACTCAATTGATTTTCACTAATCAATCATATTTACAAATTTAAATGAAATATATATTAAATCATCAAAATTAAATCAAATAAAATCAAAATAAAAACTTAATCCACATGACCCAACTCCATGGACTTAGCCAAATTCCTTCATTCCAAAACCCAAATTCAATTGATTTTCTCATGAATCAATCATGCCTTTAATCATATTTATAAATATAAATAAAATCTACAATCATCAAGCCAAACCAAAATCAACCCAAGTCAAACCAACTTAACCCTTTTGACTTGAAATGTTCAAATGAACCAAAACCCATTTGAACCCAAGAAAACTCCAATTGAATTTATATATCAATCCCAAATCCATATATAAACTAAACTAAATCAAACTTAACCCAAATCTAGCCAATTAAACCCAATTGGTCCACTTGACCGAAAGTGGCCAGTTTGATCTATTTGAGCCAAGTTCTAATCCTAATTAAAATGGATTGAACCAAGCTCATCAAAACTTCCCATCATGATTGTTGATCGCCCTAAGTTGATCAATTGTCACAAATTAGGTCAAACCAAGTCAACTTGGTCATTTGACCAAGTTAACCCCTTAACCCATATGAACCCAAACTAGCCAAATTGCATCCTAAGCCAAATCCCTTGAAACCAATGATTCTTACCAAATCAAAATTAGTATTTGAATATGACGTGGCCTTCAATTGAGTCAAACCAAATTAAATTAACCCTCTGTTGACCTAATTTGACCTAAAAGATCAAATTGGATAAAATCAAAATATAAACCAAATTGATTGCAATCAATGGCTCAAGTTCATTCCGAATTGGTTTTTGAACTTGACCAAAGCCATGATTGGACCCAATTGAACACAGTTGACTTACTTAGCCAAAATTGACCTAAAGGTTCAAGTTGGGCTAAATCAAAATAAAATCCAAAGTAATTAAAACCAAAGCATACAATCATCTTCAATTGGTCAACTAAACCCAAACCAACATGCAACCCAATACAATTTATCCAATTTGGTCAAATTGGTCAAGTTAACCCATCTGACCCAAATGAATTAAAATGAGCCAAAATAAAATCTAAGCCAAACCAAAACAAACTAATTGAACCAAAACATCCCAAATATTCATATGAACTTGACCCAACCCTTGGTTTGACCCAATTTGACTAATTGGTCAACTTGACCCAACCTAACCTAATTTGACATAGATGAGTCAAATAGAGCCAAACCTAACCAAATCAACTCCAATTGACTTGAAATTTGGGATAACCCACTTTTTGCTCATTTCAAATTTGGACAAATCAAATCCAATGCCAAATTATCATTCAACCCTTGGGTCAAGGGCATCACATGAGACAAATCACCCATGTAAGTGGTCATTTCCATTCCTTGGCCACTTGGTACTCTCCTAATGGTCCACTTGGGCACCTAGGACACTGCCCATCCTAACCCAAGAGGGTGGTTGGGTCGACCATGACCCATGGGAGGTGAATCACTTCACCTTCCCCATTGGAGAATTTGAAACTCATAGGACACCCATGATTCCTCATTAGTAGCCACCTCACAACTCACCTCCTCCGCCATGACTCGAGATGGCCGAACGGCCACTAGAAGCCAAACTTGATCCATCATTCAATCAAGATGAAGGGGGTATACACCTCCTCATTTCCACTAAAACACACACAAAAATCATTCCTCAAAGCCCTAGCTACCTAAGACAAGTCACTAGAGCCATTCCCTAAGCTCCCAAGCTCATTCCTTGATTAGAAAAATGTCATTCTTGTCCATCCCTGTGGTGAAATTTTTAATTTCTAAAGAATAAATATACTTCCATCTTCACTCTATGTTAAATAAAATGAAGATAGGAATGTAGTTCTTCTTTTTATGCATTTTTTACACCATTTAGATTCACAAATATTCTTATTGAGGGTGATCGGGTACGACATTGATGAGAGGTGTACTATCTCTAAAGAAAGAAGTCACCACCCTACAATGAAATTAATCACCTCAATAAGGACTTCTAAGAATAATGGGTCTACATGTGTACCAAAGATTCTTCCCCTACTTTATATGGAAAAGTAAAGTAAGATTTATTTTAAACTGAGTTCATTAAGTTTTCTACAGGGGTAAGCCCCCATAGTTAATTATCCTGTGAGATACTCTCGAAGGTAAATGATCATTATCTCCAAAAATTTCAATAGATAGGACTACCAATCGATTAGTTTATTTTGGAAGATCATATGGGATTGATCAAAGAGAGAGAGTTATTATTAAATCCAATGAAAGATAACAAGGAGATGCTCACGATGCTAGGAAACCTAGCAAGCATCTCAAACTATCCTATGGTTGGTCTTTATATTTTAGAAATTGAATTATTCATTTGAGTTGACTTTTTATTTGAAGTTTAGGGCTTATGATTCTACAACACAAGATTATGGAAATGCCTAACAGGTGAGAATTTATTCTTATGGCCCATAGAAGGGAGAAGCAACCACAGAACCTAAATCTATGGAGCTTTGGTGAGGGCCGAAAGCATGACCTAAATCTAAGGCAACAATGGGTTTTTGGTTTGCCTCCATAAGAGAGGACAAAGCACCCGACTACTTGGACTTACAACTGCCTGGCCGCCAACTAACTCCTCCTACAATTTTAAATTCATGTAGGCAAGTCATATGCTTTATGTAAGATAACTAGGCTATTATTTATTTAGAGAGAGAGACTAAGTACTTAAACTCACTCCTTAAAGAGACTAGATCATGTAAGGGCATACTTCAAATGACATGAATCTAATGCAAATCATATTACATTTTATTTTTATTTTTGGATAATCAATTGACTCAGGCTTATAGGATTCATATGCCTAATGCATGAGAAATAAGATTATTGGCCAAAATCGGCTAGAAGGGAGGATGTGTGTTTCCACCATGGCTCTCAAGGTTAAGCTAAGTTTCTCTAGAAAAGGTGGAAGCCCTCCAATCAAGAGTGAAAACAATATGCATTTGTGCATGATGTTATAAAAGAAATACTCATCCAATTAAGATATTGCTAATTCTTTTATCTTGATTTTAGCCTAAGCTTTAGGTGAGGTTATGAGTTCTTTATTTTAATTTTGAATTTTTAAATTTGGTAGAAGATTTATTTTTCCCTAAGAGCCTAATCCACATCTAGGCCATACATCAAAAAAGGAAGAAACTAGGAAAAGGATGTCATCTTAATGCACAAGCTAAATAAATCATCAATTAATTTATAAAACTAACACAAAAAGAAGAAGAGGCCATTTGTGATCAGTTTGGCCATTGTGCTAAGTTGGGCTGACCCAAACCCATTGGGTTGGTTGCACCACTCTCCGTAGTGTTCACTTGATCCACTGAGAGAGTTCCAAGTGGGTATGAAGAGGATTTGACCAAATTCCAAGTGGAATTGGCCAAAATTTATCCTGTGGCCTAGGAGTAAAATAGTCATTTGACCTTGATTTCAGTTTGGGCATGTTTAGTGTGATGCTAAAATAGGTTTGTCCAAGTTTCATTAGATTTGGAGTTGGTTTGATGTGTTTTGGCTCATGTTGACCCATTTAGGTCAAAATGGGTCAACTTAGGTCAAGTTGACCAAATGGTCAAATTGGATCAAACCAAGGGTTGGGTCAAGTTCATATGACCATTTGAAGTATTTTGGTGGCTTTGATTTGATTCAATTTGGTTTAGGTTTGAATTTGGTTCATATGATTTCATTTAGGTCAAATGGGCCAAGTTGACAAAATTGACCCATTTGACCTATTTGAGCTAGTTCATGGGTAAGTTCATGTTTTTCTGGTCATATGAGATTGATTGGTATCTTTGTTTCCAATGAATTTTGGTTAAGTTTGAATTTGGCTGGATTTGACTCTTTAGGTCAGGTTGGTTCAAGGACAAAGTTAGGTCTAGTTGGCCAATTGAGATTTTGGTCAAGCTCAACAATCATTTTGGAATGAACTTGACCCATTCGTTTTTATTAGTTTGGCTTAGATCATGTTTTGACACATTTTGACTTTTAGGTCAAGTTGGGTCAACTTGAGCCAAGTGGCCAATTGGGCTAGGTTAGGCTCAAATGTTGACTTGGTCAAGTTCAAACATTGGTCATGAATGAGTTTTGATCAATGATTTCAAATAATTTATCCTATGGTGGGTTTTGGTTATGTTAGGTTATATTTTAGCTAAGTGTTAACTTGGTCAACCCTTAGGTTTGACCTGGTTTGACCCAATTTGAGTGATTGATCATCTCATGATGATTGTTGATCATGATGAGAGGCTTAGGTGAGCTTTGTTCAATGTAATTTGGTTAGGATTAGAATTTGGCTCGTAAGGGTACTTTAGGTCACTTTAGGTCACGTGAGCCTAAGTGGGTCAAATGGCTTGGTCAGAGCTTGATTTTAGTTTTATTTAACTCATATGGACTTATGATTGAAATACAAATGCATTTGCAAGTGGTTTTAAGTCAAATGGGTTTTGATTTATTTGACAATTTCAAGTTCAAAGGGTGAACATGAAATGGATTTTGGCTTGATTTTTGAATTTATTTTTGGTTAAGTGATTGAAGTTTGTATTTATATTTGGATTCATGATTGAAGGATTGATTGAATCATGAAGAAAAATCAAGAGTTTGGCCTGATTTGAAGTTGATTTGGCTAAGCTCAAGAATTTGATTTGAAAGGCTTAGGTTGGATTTTGATTGAATTTGAGTTTGATTTTTGGAGTTGGTTTGGGTTGTTTGAATTTATATTTCATTTATATATATGAATATAAATGGGTTATGAGAAAATTTCATGGATTTGAGGTGATTTGAACATGACTTAGGCTAAATCCTTAAGAGAAGATTAAAGGACTTAGGAAAGATTTGGAATTTTGGATTTGAATTTTGGATTTAGTTTGATTATTTCAAATTTATATTTCATTTATATATGTGAATACAAATGAGAATATAAATGAGTTGTGAGAAAATTTCATGAATTTGAATTGATTTGAATATGATTTAGGCTAAGTCCATGAAGGGAAATCAAAGGACTTAGACAAGATTTGGAGTTTGGAATTTCAATCATGTAGAATTGATTTTAGTTTGGAGAAAATCAAATAAGATTGATTTGGTGTTTGAGAAAATCAATTAAAATTGATTTGAAGTTTGTCTTGAAGGAAGGAAGTGAGGAATGTGATTCAAGCTATAGGGTAGGCAAAGTTTCCTAACACCCATAAGGCATGACCTTTTCCTATGGCTAACACTTCTAAGTCTCTAGGGCTAGGTTGAGTGTCCACCTAATCACTAGATGTATCTTAAGACTAAGGAACCCTTAGTGTCTAAGAGAAGTTGTATGTCTAAAGGGGAGGGGTTGAGAGCTCATCCTAAAATGAGGTGAACAAAGGGTGCCCAATAGGTGTGGTGTGACTGACAAGGAATACGTATTAGTGTTGACCGAAATAATCAACTACACCAAAAGATCACAAGCACTAACAAAAACAATTTACCCCTAACCCAAGGTGTAGAAGAAATCTAGAGCTTAGTGCAATGTGGCTCTGCTTATTTCCAAGAAATAAGAAAAAGGGAAGAGTCCACTAAGGGATAGAGTAGGTGAACCTTCCACTAGGGAAGCAAGTTCAAGTCATCCACAAGAGGATGAGAGGTTTGATCTGATATGAGTCTCACTGGGAAGAGAAACTTGATTTATTTAATTAAATTTTGCCGGGGAAGAGGGTTGAATTCATTTCAATTTGTTGTTTGCTATTTAGGCTCCACTAGGGATAGAGAAGTGAACCCTCCACTAAGGAAGCAAGTTCAAGTCATCCACAAGGGAGGGGTTGTGAAATCCACTGAGGGATTAAAATTCTAGATCCATTGAGGAACTAGAAAGACTTGCATCTCACTAAGGACAAGCAAAATATTTGATTTAGATTGATTGATTATTTTGTTTCTTTTTTCCATGGATTTATTTTGTTGAATTTTATTTTAGATTTTTAGATTTTGGATTTTTGAGATGGATCCTGTTGGTTTGCAATGGATCGTACTAAGTAAGAGCCAAAGAGGCCTAGATCTAACTGAGATTTATCAATCCAAAGGGGTAGTCTACTAAACACATAGTAGGACTAGCCAACTAAAGGGATACCTTTTAGTATGCAACAACTATACTAGGAAGAAAGTATAGTAGACTTACATCCTCCAAAGTAGGGACTAGCTGCTGGGGTAATCTATTGGCAAGGAAATAGATTGAACCCAACCTAGGGATGACTATTGAGTGAACGTCGCTGAGGTATTTAAACCAACATAAGGATAGTCAACATTTAATTTAATTTTTAGAATTTTTTTGATGGGTCCCATTAGTTTGCGATGGACTACACTGAGTAGGGGCCACAGTGGCCTAAACCTAACTCAGACTTACCAATCCAAAGGGAGTAGTCTACCAACCATAAGGTAGGACTATCCAACTGAAGTGGTGCCTTTCAGTGTGCAATGGTAAAGTCTTAAGAAGAAAGCGCGGGGACTCACATCTTCCAAAATAAGAAATCATTGGGGTGATCGGTTGCTTGGGCATCAAATCGAACCTGGCCTAAGGCTGACTATTGAGTGAATGTCGCTAGGGGACTTAAATAAGATCATAGATAGTCGAAGGTTAATTTCATTTTTTAGTTTATTTTGATGGATTCCATTAGTTTACGATGGATCAAACTGAGAAGGAGCTTATATCAGCCTAGACCTACCTCAGATTTACTGAACTAATGGGAGTAGCTTCCTAGCCGATGGGAGAACTATCCGACCAAAGGAGTGCCTTTCAGTTTGCAATGATCAATCTAAGGAAAGAAAGCTCAGGGACTCACATCTTCAACTATAAAATACCATTGGGGTGATCGGTTGCTTTGGCAACAAATCCAACTCAACCTAGGGCAGCCTATCGATTTGCAATAATCATGCTAGAAAAAATCCATCATAGTCTTACATTTTGCAAAGTGGAATGATAGCCGGGGTAACCTACTTGTAAAAAAATAGATTGAACCCGACCTAAGGGTGATTATGGAGTGAGTACTGACTTGGTGATTTATCTCAACTCAAGTAGGCAAGCAATTCCTATAGGGAGTTTTGCTGACACTCCCATAAAGATAGGATGTCTGCTTAGGAAGAGGGGCCATTTGGGGGCTTGAATTCCTAATCCATAAGCAGATATTTTGTTTAGTTTGCTTAGTTTGTTTTATCGTATACCCTGTTGGTTTGTGAGAGATCAAACTGAGAAGAAGCTTATATCAGCCTAGCCCTATCTCAGATTTACTGAATCAAGGGAGAATCTATGCATCTGCTGAAAAAATTCTCCTACCACAAGGATGGCTACTAGGAAAGGGGGACTGTCCAATCCAAAAGTAACCTGGGTAGTGTCTAAATCGGGTCGCAAAGGATGTGATCCTAATAGAATGCTTGCAGGGGATGGGGCCGCTAAAGGCTTAATCCAAATCCCTGGAGAAAATGACATGGCTAGTCATATATCCAATAGGTATTCGGTGCCCAACTCAAGGAGAAGGCATGGGGACTCACATATGCCAAGAATGGTGTACTCACCGAGTGACTTGCTATCAGCATAGCGAACATCAATCAACCTAAGGTGCCCATTATTTTACAACAAGCAGCATAGGATGAAAGCTCGAGGACTCACATCCTCCTATAATAGAATTGATTGTTAGGATAGTTTGCCTTTGGCTCGACAGGTGCCATCCGACCTAGGGTGGCTATTGAGTGAATGTCGCTAGAGGACTTATATCAACTCAAGCATAGTCAAGAGGAAAGGAGCCTCTGGGGAACTTATCCTAAATCTCAAATATACTCAACCTAGTTAGTGCATGATGGCGAGTTCAAGAAGAAAGCACGGGGACTCGCATCTTCTTAAGAAAAGTCAACATGAGGTAGCTTACTAGCTAGGCAATAGAGTCTACCATACTAACAAGGTGCTCATTGGTTTGCAATGATCAAGTTAGGTAGAAAGCATGGGGACTCACATCTTCAAACAAGTGACCACTAGGGTGACATACTAGCGAGGTAGCATTTAGATCCGACCTAGAGCAGCTAATGAGTGAGTGCCATAGGGGGCTTGCTCCCACATCAAAGTAGCATGAGATAAAAGATTTATATTTGTTTTTAAGCATGTGTTAAAAGGAATAGGATACCTTTGGGGGACTCTTACACCTATTTTAAACACATTCATGAGTTTGATGGAGTGGTGCCATGAATGGCAGCCCGGAATTCCCACTAAGAAAGGATGTTGTTCGGGTTCTCTTACACCTAACTTAGTTGTGCTAATCAAAATAGGATGCTTCTTGGGTTCTCTCACACCTATTCTAATAGCATTGGGAGGTTGTGTTTGTGGTGTGAAAGAGGGATACGATGTCGCTGGGAAACTCTTACACCAACCCTAAACATGTCATGGGGGATTCGCAAGACAAGCAAACAATACTTCGAAAGAAGAGAAAATTATTATGAAATGGAATCAAATTTTTGTTCTTTTTATTAATAATTGTTTTCAAACATGGTTTATTTCATGGGTAATATTTCTTTAGGTAGAGCCCATTAAATGGAAGCATTGGATGTTCCCCTTTACAATCGACATATATGATCCTCCTTGTTAGCCTTCTATAGCATGGGGCCTTCCCAAGTGGGTTCAAACTTGCCTCCCATCTTTGATAATAATTGGTCTCTCAACACAAGTACTCTAACTTGGAAAGACTAGGTCAGACCAGCTTGTTATGAGATTGAATAATTTTGGCTTTCTACAACTTGAGGTTATTACACGCCCGTAGGTGACTCTCCTCCAAACCTTCAAGCTCTTCTAATTACAACTTTGAATTCTGCTCTAAAGTGAGCTTGCTGCCCAATGCTATCCTTAGTGATGGGAGTTGAACTTCTAAAGGTAGAATAGATTCAGACCCATACACTAAGGAAAATAGAGTAGACTGAGTTAGAGTTCAGTATGTGGTGCAGTAGGCCCACAAAGCTTCAACCAACTGCTCATGCCACTATTGTTTGTTATCATCAAGAGTTTTCTTCAATATCTGGATGAGAGTTTTATTGAATGCTTCTGCTAAGCCATTTGCTCTGGGGTAGTAGATACTAGATTATATCCAATCTATACTGTGTCTTCTCATGAAGCTATTGATCTTTGCACTTTTGAATGAAGTCCATTATGGGATATAATTCATCAAGACACTCCGAACCTATATACGATATGGTTCCAGAAAAATTGAAATACATGTTGAGCTATGACCTCTCTAAGTGGGATGGCTTCCGCACACTTGGAAAAGTAGTCGGTGGAAGCTAGAATGAACCAGTGACCCTTAAAAAAGGAGGGTCGATAGAACCCACAATGTTGGTACCCCAACACTCGAATGTCCATGATGCCAATGTAGGGTGTAGAATGTTGGGTGGTTTGTGGAGGACCACACTATGTACCTAACACTAATGACATCTCCTAGCTACATCCATGTAGTCTATAATCATCAAAGGCCATAGTATCCAAGTCGCTTGATCTTCATCTTCATCTTTGGACTGGATTGATGTGCTCCACATTGGCCTGAATGTACCTCAGTTACAATGCCACGGGCTTCATGTTTATCTAAATAGCGTAACCACATTTGGTCAAAGGACAGGCGGTACAGGGTTCCATCAACTAAAGTGAGGGAGCTCTCTATTTCACATGATGGGCTTGTGAATTTTCTTGAGGTAGCTTGCCAGTATTCAAATAGTGTATGAACAGTTGCTTCCAATCCAACTCCTTGTCCTTTTTGATAATGACAATCTTCCCTTCAAAAGAAAGTCTCTCGATGAGTTCAACATCAATAAGGGACATGACTTGTCTATTTTGGACCCTTATTGAAATGGACTCATCTTCCGAATGTGTCAGTTCTTTAGCAAGTTTGGCCAAAGCATCTGCTGCTGCGTTCTCTGCTCAGGGAACATTTTAGATGGTGACTACAGGAATCTGGGTCAACAACTTCATGGTATACTCATGATAATGATGAAGCTTGGGTTTGAGAACCTTGTAAGACCCAATAATCTGGTTGATGACCAATTGAGAATGCCCATAGATGTTGATGCTCTTGACATTGATTATGATGGTTAACTCTAGACCAGTAATCAAAGCCTCATACTCAACTTCCTTATTGGTGCAGGGGTTAGAAAGATAGTATAAGAATCTCATCACATCATAATTTGGGGTTAGGAGAACTATTCATACCCCTGCCTTTCTTAGGAGAATAGATTGTGGTGCTTCCCTTTTATGAAAAGAAGCTGCACCATCAAAATACATCTCCAATCGGCAGTTGTCGTCCTCCCCTAAGTTCATGATTTTTTTCATCGAGGAGATTATCACTAAGCGAAGAATCAGCAGGAAGTGGGTGTGCTACTAAGAAATTCGCTAGTGCTTGTCCTTTTATTGCACGGAGGGGTATGAATGTGATGTCAAAATACGAGAGGATCATGGACCATTGTGTCAAACTTCCAAGTAGCTTTGGCAGTGTCAAGAGGTACTACAGTTGATTGGTTTTGGAGATCAAGTTCACTTTATGAGAAAGCATATAGTGTCATAGCTTTTGGTAGACAAAGATTAAAGCTAGGCAATGTTTCTCAATAGGTGGGTAGTTCACTTCAGTAGCAATCAAACGATGATTGAGGTGGTAGAGAGCGCTCTCCTTTCCTTCATCATTGGCTTGGGCCAACAAAGCGCTGAGAGAGTCATCCAATGTAGTAGTGTAGAGGATGAGTGGCCTACCCAGGATAGCAGCTGCTAGAACTAGCGTCTTCATCAAATACTATTTGATGTCTTCAAAGGCATGCTGACACTTATCATCCCACTTGAACTTGGTGTCCTTTTTGATAAATGCTGAAAATGGCTTGCATCTTCCTGATAGGTTGGAGATAAAGCGTCATAGATTTGCCTACTATCATTGGAATGATCTAAGTTGTTTTAACTTTTAGGATGCACCATTTCTAAGATAGCTTTGATCTTTTCAAGATTTATCTCTATTCCTTGGTGTCCGATAAAAAACCCAATGGAATTTCCCTGAAGCTACTCCGAATGCACACTTCAGTGGATTCATTTTGAGGTTACATTTTCTTAACAGTTCAAAAACTACTCTCAAGTCAAAAAGGTGGTTTTTCTTTTCTCTACTCTTGACTACTAGATCATCAACATAGCACTCAACCTGATGGATGAGTTCATTGAAGATCTGAGTCATGGCCCATTGGTATGCTGAACCAGCATTTTTAAGACCAAAAGGAATGACCTTATAAAAAAGTTTTGATCGGGTTCAAAAGTATGTTTCTTTCATCTTGAGACATCTTGATTTGGTTGTAGCGATGACCCATCCATAAAAGAAAACACTACATAAGATGTGGCGATGTCCACCATTAATTTTGGTATAGAAAGAGGAAACTCATCCTTAAGACATGCCTTGTTTAAATCCCTCAAATTGACATAAATGCAAATTTGGCCATTCTTCTTCTTAATTGGTACGACACTGGCTAACCAGGTAGGGTATTTTTCTTCCCTGATGAAACCATCATCGATTAGTTTCTTGACTTTAGAAATGACCTGTTGTTCGATTTCTATCAAGCATGCATCTAGGAGCTTGTTAATAGAGGTAGCGTTAGGATCTATTGCTATATTGTGGACTGCTATGTTAAGAGATAATCCGAGCATCTCTTCATAACTCCATGCGAAGCAATCTTTAAACTCAGTCCATAGCATAACTAAGTCATTGGTTACTTCTTCATTCAACAACAAACTGATGTACGTTAGGCGTGGATTTTCTTCTATCCCGAGGTTGATTTTTTTGAGCTTGTCAATTGTTGAATGAATCTCCTCTTCAAATTCTAGAGGTGCATACTTGATCTAAAGATCATCTGGATCATCTGAGGTTTCTAAACACACATTCTCATAAGAGTTGAGGTTGTGTGAAAAGAACCTATCAGACTCCAAATGATTGGTAAAAACCAAATAGTAATCGTCATCATCGACTGGACCCATTGTATCAAATCCTAGTCCTACCCTTGATTGTGCTTCACTACCTGTATTGTTCCACAGCTTCTCAAAATACTCTGACCTGTTCCTGGACCATGTATGAGGAACCAAACCTTTTTATATAAGATTATGAACACAAGGTGAGTAAAAGTCAAGCAGTAATTCAATTAATTTTTTAAATGCATCTTCCTCAAGTTCTATATCAACTTTAGGACTTGAGGATGATGATCCCAAAAAGAATCTCTTCGGCTTCACATCTATGGAAGACTTAGGGGCTTCCTCAACTACTAAACCTTCAGCTTTTTGAGATGAAAGTGAGGTTAGACCTAAGGTTCCTAGCTGCTGCCTAATAGTCTCACATAAACCTGATTCAAATGCTTTGCTTTGTCTGGAGGCTTGGTCTTCGTCACTGATTGGATCAAAAGTCACCTCCAATGGAACCTGCTGAGAGGGGTTGGTTGGTATACTAATCATATCAGACTCATCTTCTGAGCTAGATTCCAATCTATGTGAATAATGGGGGTACTCCTACAAATTAGAACATAACCATTGTTGGCTGATGACCAATCAGGGGGTCTTCCACCTTTAGAACTGTCTCTATTTCTGCCTCTACCTTTGCTTGGTGGAGGTTGATTCATCCTATCTACATGTCCATATGATGGAATGAACAGTGGGTATAATATGATATGTGGCTCTATTTCTTCTTCAATTCCCCTTTTTTGTGCACTTGGATTTTCATTTTTCTTTTCTTTTTTCTTTTGTTTTTTCTTTTTCTTCATTTTCTTTTTCTTTTGTGTTTGAGTTTTGTCCATGTTCATGAGGAAGGGTGTTTTGAAGAAGATAGTAGGTCGTATCCTCATAAATCTTAACCTCTCTAACTAAAAATGGCTTTTCATCTCTATTGACATGGTATTCAATTTAACCCTTTCTAAACTTGATACACTGATGGAGGGAAGATGGAATTATCTTGTTCTGATGTATCCAAGGCCTACCGAGCAAAGCAGTGAATGAAGAATTGGAATCAATGATTTAAAACTTGGCTTCAATCTTCCAGTCACTTATCTCCAAGGGTAGCACTATGTAACCTAAAGCCCTCTCGCCTTGTTCATTGAATCCTCTCAACATCATCCGATTTCCTCAAAGTGTGAAGATGTCGATCCACAAATAGGCAAGACTCTTTAGTCTCATAATGTTCACCAATGCACCTGGATCAACCAAAACTCTGGCCAGTCTAAATCTACCCATGTTAACTATGATGCAGAGGGGATGTTTGTCTTCCAAGTCTCCCAAAAGAAGATCTTCATCTGTGAAAGTGATCCCCTGAGATTCTTTTGCATAATGTGCCTCCTCACCAATAGTGGTCAGCTGAGCTAAGCATATCTCAGGATCAAGGAGAGCCTTGATTAACGATTCCCTCATCTCTTTAGATAAGACAATGGCATCATATATGCTTAGCTTATATAACAACTTTCTTAGATGAGAGAGGATATTATAGTCCACCTTAGGCTGATCCTCCATAAGTATATCCAAGGGTGGAGCATCCTGTGGAGGGGCTTTTCGATTCTCTGTACCAATGCTTATTTCACTCTATCTCGAGGTGCTACCTTAGGAGGTAGAACCTTGCCACTATGGAGGTTGACTTTAGTGATCTCTTGTGGTAGGGAGATGGAAGGTTCTACCTAAACATCAGGCTCACCTATAGATTCTCCTATGGGACCCTCAGAATTGGATGATTCCAAGTCTATCTCAAGAGGCGAACCCATAGTATTTAGAGTAAGAAAGTCCAACTCTGAATCATAAAGAGGGAGATCAGAATTATTATAGTTATTTTGACTTGAAGAGTTATCATTAAGAATAAAAGTAAAAAACCCATCAGAAGTGACACAGATGTAATTCAAGCTAGCTTTATTCTTCAATTTCTTAGATTTGATAGGATGTACAAAGTAGAAGTCAAGTATAGTAAGAAGGGTAAGAGATTTGGTGTCGTTATCTGCCAATACAAGAGTTCTACTAGTAGTAGAAGAAGAAGAGCTAGCTAAAGTAGGAGAACTCTAGGATGTGGTAATTTCAACGGTAGACTAGAGGCTGGACTTGGTGGTTGCGCCTTGGTCTATCCCAGTGGCTCTCGGTGCTACCGAAGCTCCCCTTTCCCGGTTGGCACTAGCAACTTGCAAACCTTCCATGATGTTAGAGGCTTGAGCTGACTCATGATTAGATGATCATGATTATATCTGCTAGATTGATCTGATTTAATCCTATTAAGGTGTGGGATTAATCGTAGCCATTCGATCTAAGATCGGTTAGTGGATGAGAAAGCACATCCGCTGTCGCCACGTAAACGCTAAGTCGGTTAAGTTTTAAGTAGCCAATCTCGCGGAGCCACGTGGAAAGCATGCCGCATCATCTCGTCATGTGGCGCCAACAGGATTATGCTTTCATTAGGTTTAATTAATCATTTTTAATGGCTGAAACTTCTAAAAATCATAAAAAATCATAGAGAAATAAAAAATATAAATAAATACTCATTTTAAATGTATTTCAAAGTAGAATTAATTAAAAATGATCTTAACTAATTCTGAATAGTAATTAAGGTTTAATTAAGGTTTTATTGTAAAATTTATTAACTTAATTTCTCCTTAATTATTTGAGCAATTAATCCCAAATTTTATTGGTTAATTTAATGGGATGACCTCTGCTCCCTTGATTTTCTTGGGATTTATTGCTCAAGTTAGGAAAATTGACTAATTAAACCTTAACTACTCTTCTAAGTTAATGATTAATTAATCTTAATAGTAGTAATAAATTGGTTAATTAAGTTTATTAATCATTCTTCAATAGTAACTGACCTAAGGAATAGGGTTGGGAACCCTTTCCCTAAGTTCATTTCACCCTTTTTTAAATTAAAATTAATTAGGATTTAACTAATTAATTAAATCACTTAATCAAATTAAAATCATAATCACA
The DNA here is from genome assembly GCA_021442155.1 of Cymbidium sinense. Classification (NCBI taxonomy): domain Eukaryota; kingdom Viridiplantae; phylum Streptophyta; class Magnoliopsida; order Asparagales; family Orchidaceae; genus Cymbidium; species Cymbidium sinense. The sequence continues at coordinate 184,952,567 of CM038215.1, forward strand.
TCAGACCTTAATTAATTATATCAAGGGGTAGATCTTTAAGTGTTTAATAACCTAAAGGAGTTTATTGAAATTATGGTTAGTCCACATGTGTGGAAAAGCATAAGTGTAATTAATAACGTCCCTTAATGTAATTAACCATTAATCATGAGCCATTTGCATTAGGCCCCTTTTATTTCCTTGGATCATTCTAAGTTTATTTTCCATGCATATCATGTTGGCTCATAATTATTTAATTAATTACTTTAAGGTGACATAAGTAAGGGTAATTAATTCATCTAATTAAGGGTTCAACTTAATTAACTCATAAAATCAACTGAATTACATTTCCTTAAATTAAATCAAATCACTAATGTCAGAATGGAATTAAAATAATAAGAGATGATTTCTCTTTTCCTCTTTAAATTAATTCAAATCCAAAACTTAATTAATAAAGAAGCTTTGGTTTGCTTTTAATAATCTTATTTGATTTGATTGTCCTTAAGAACTAGTTTGGTTGAATGAATCACATGCTAATATTTGATTGTCCTCTTACGAATCATGTTAAATTTGGTATGTCTTTTGAATCCATGCATCCATCTTTTCAAAATCAAGTGAAATAAAATGGATTTCCTTTATGTAAGCTTTCATGTGTTGATTTAATTTAATATATGCGTGGCTATTATCATTATTAAATACAAATGTATTTTTTCTAAAGCTTATAAATGAATAATAATATGTGCTATGATGCTAGTTATAAATACATAAGAAAAGCATGTGCTTATAGCTTAAGTGTATGAATGTTGAGTTCTCTTTCTTCTATTCATGTGTTGATTTATATAAGGTTGAATGGTAATTGTAATATAGTTTGAACATCTTGGGAATACGAGGCTTTAGCTTGCCCAAGGAGGTCCTTTGATTACCTCACTTCCCTGGTTTAATAATGCTATGTACCATTTGATTTAATTCTTATGTATTTCAACATTAGAATTTGGATAGAGCTTTAATTCATATATATAAATGTTTCAATAAAAAAAATATACAATCTTTGCATGATTTTCTTTCCCTCATTTATGTATACATCCATGTGTGTCCAAGAAAAGCAAGTATATAGTCTGGACATCCTTGGAATAGGAGGTTTTAGTTAGCCCCAAGGAGGTCATTTGATTACCTCACTTCCTTGGTTTAACAATGACACATACTTGTCTATATCTTTATACATGTATATGTATATGTGATTAGTGAATGAAAATACCATTTTACATTAAAATTGCATGCATTTATAATTGACTAAGTGGTTGAATTAATTAGCCATATGATTTGGAGCTTACTTCCTAAGTTCATGTATACGAATTTACATACGTTTGAATGCAAATGGGTATATATTCTAGACATCCCAGGAATACGAGGCTTTAGCTAGCTCCAAGGAGGTCATTTGATTACCTCACTTCCTTGGTTTAACAAAGGCACATGCTTATTTAATTTCATTCTTATATCCTTTTTATATAAGAATTTGGATAAAGTATTAAATTAATATGTTTAAATAATTCAATCAAATAAAATATTAATTCTAAACATAACATTCATCATTTAAGTGTGCTAAAATATGTTGCATGTATAGATACACTTAAGATTAAATCAGATGCATGTTGCATGTGATGGAAAGGAATGATTTAATATATGTCATGTGGTAGTAATTGAATTAAATTAATCTTAAGATGCCTTTCATTTTGAATAGGATTATTTAAAGTGAACCTAAACTTAGGATTAATTAAATCATTTAATAAGCCATTCACTAAAGATAATTAAATCAAATTAACATACTTTAGAAAGTGACTTAAGGTAGGGATGAAAGAGAGCAATCCTCTTTTCCTCTCTTTATAACACTTAGTTGCTAAGTGCAATCAAATGAAACAAAATAAAACACAAAATAAAATTCTCAAATCAATTAAACTACTTCAAGTGAAATCAACCTTTCATGTTAAATTGAATCCTTCTACACTTAGAAAATACAACACTAATGCCTCACAGGACTTACCACAGAAGCCTTAATACACACATTAGAATTAAATCACCTCTTCTAGCTCTAAGTTAGGGTGGTGTATGATGTGATGCATGTTTTGTTTTATGATGTATTATTTTAGATTAAATGTTAGGGTGTATGCTACATAGAATAAATCATAGGACAATATTAGCCTGATCATGTTTTTTGTGGGAGATTATGCTTAAGGGATGATTATAAATAAATGTGATTGCTCTTTTTGCAGGTTGATTAAATCTTTAAGCATAATCCAAGTTAGGACAGGTGGGCATAGTTACCCTATGTAGGGTGCTAAGTCCAAATTATAAATATAACTTCTTGGGATTATATGTATATTTAGCTAACCTCTATTTTACAAGTTTAGTTAGATTTACTTTTCCCACATAAATGTAATTTTATCAATATGAATTAGGATTACATCTATGGGAGATTAGGATGAGCAGTGGCCAGAAGGCTTTGTCTTAGGTTGCCCTGTGATGCCTTTGAAGAAAACACCATCCAAATGAAAGAAGGAACCAAATCAGAAATGGAGATATGAAGAAAGAAGACCCCCATAATATTTAATACAATTATAATTATTCTTTCATATTCCAGGTTGTATAAGGGTAGAGTTCGGCTACCTATCTTTTCTTACTTTGGGTTGTATGGTGGTACTCGACCGCACTAGCCTTTTATTCTTTTACGATAGTTTATATAATTGTTTGATGTTATGTTTATATTGTGCATTAGGATGGCATGCTTTTCATAGTTTCTTAAATGATTGATGCTTTAATGTGTGGCTTAGATACGATTAGGCTCTTAGGATAAAAATAACTTTTCTACCCAACTAATCACTCATAACTAAATTAACCTCATCATAAAGCCTAATACATAAATAAGATAATTAAAAAAAATTAGCAACCCCTTAGCTGTATAGTTATATTTTTCACATCATGCATGCATATTATTTCTCTCTTGAACATGAAAGATCTCCATCCTTGCAAGATAAAGGAATGCTTGACCTGTGAGGGCATCTCTTGTGGTGAGAACACCTTCTTCTAGCTAATTTGACCCATAACCTATTTCATCATGCATTTAGGCATAAGAAATCCTAAATCCTTTATCAAAATAATGTGTCTAAAATGAAATAAAATTTGAAAATATTTTGTATCTATAAATTAAGTCATATTGTCATACCACTCATGCTCTAGTCTTATAGGGAGAGTGTTTGGGACTTTAGTCTCTTTCTAATTTAATAACTACCCTAGCTATCTTGCAATTCATAAGACCGAAACTACATATTTTTAAAATCATAGGAGTTACCTAACGACCACTCTAGGCTATTATAAGTCTAGAAGTCAGATAATTTATTTTCTTTTATGGAGGTAAACCCTTATGCCCACCTGTAGCTTAGATTTAGGTCGAGCTTTAGCTCGTACTAAAGCTCCTTAGATTTAGGATCCGAGGTAGCTATTTTGTTCAGGCTACGAGCATAAATCCTCACCTCTTAGGCATTCTTACAACCTTGTGTTAGTATATTATAAGCCTTAATAATCTAATTAAATTTCAACTCAAAACATATAAATCTCCTCAACTTCAAAATTATAAAGCCCAACCATATGATATATTTGAATACTCAGTAGGCTTCCTAGTATCATGAGCATTTCCTACTTATTTCATTTGGATTCCTAAAATAAGTCTTCTCTTTGAACATTCCCAATTAATTTTCCAAATACAACAAATCCTTTGATTCTCTAACCTTGAAATATTTGGAGATGATAATTATCTACTTTGATCGAGAGTATTCTTAGAAAATTTCATTTCCTAAGATGTAATGAACAATAGAGGCTTACTTCCATAGGGAACATAAGAACCTGGTTTAATATAAACCTTACTTTATTCATCCATGTAAAGTAGGGGAAAAATCTCAGGTACATTTGAAGACCCATCATGCCTTAGGAGTCCTTATTACATGATTAAGTTCATTGTAGGGTGATGCATCTTTCGAGATAGTACATCATACCTTAATATTGTACTCGATCACCTCAAAAAGTACCCCCCATACATTAAAAAATAAACACCACAAGGCCCTCTCGCCATTTGCCTCTCTCAACATCATCCTTTCTTTTGAGTTTGGAGATGTCGATCCTCAAGTAGGTTCTTAGACTAATAATGTTGAGATACACTGGGTCAACTAACTGACAGCTGTATCTACCAACATATATGTAATGTAAAAAAGGCGGTTATGGTCAGTTGTCCCTAGGAGTAAGTCTTCATCGTTGAATGTAATTAAATAAAAACCTAAACCTAAAAAATAAACCTAAAAATAAAACATAAAAATAAATAAAAAAGAAAACCTAAACCCTAAACTAAAAAAAACTAAACCTAAAATAAAAATATAATAAACAAAATAAGATAAACCTAAACCTAAACTAAAATAAATAAAACCTAAACCTAAACCTAAATCCTAAACTAAATAAAATAAAATAAACTAAAAATAAACTTAAACCTAAACAAAAAAATAAAGCCTAAAAATAAACCTAAAATAAAAACCTAAAACATAAACAAAAACTTAAAAATAAAAAATAAAACTTAAACCTAAAAAATAAAATAAAAATAAAACTAAACTAAAAAATAAACATAAACTAAAACCTAAACCTAAAAAATAAACTAAAATAAAAAAACCTAAACTAAAATAAATAAACATAAAATAAATAAACTAAACAAAATAAAAATAAAAAATAAACCTAAATAAAAATATAAAATAAACTAAACAAACTAAATAAACGTAAACCTTCCAGTTGACTTAATTTTGTTTTTTTTTTAAAACCCCTAACCGTAAACACGAAATCCTAAACCCTTAAACCCTAAAACTAACCCTAAACCCTAAACACTAAAAAATCCTAAATCCTAAACCCTAAAATAACCCTTAACCATAAACCCTAAACCTTAAAAATCTAAACCCTAAAGCTAAAGCCTAAAGCCTAAACCTTCAACTAATAGTAAACCCTAAACCTTAAACCTTGAAAACCCTAAACCCTAAAGCCTAAATACTAAACCCTAAACTCTAAATCAAAACCCTAACCCTAAACCCTAAACCCTAAAACCTTATACCCTAAAACTCTAAACCTAAAACCAAACCCTAACCCTAAACCCTAAACCCTAAACCCCAAACCCTAAAAACCTAAAAACCTAAAAACATAATCCTAAACTAAATAAAACATAAAATAAAATAAACAAAAAAACCTAAACCAAAATAAAATAAAAATAATAATGAAAACCTAAACTAAAACTTAAACCTAAACTTAAAAATAAAATAAAATAAAATAATAAGAATCAACTAAAATAAAATAAATAAAAACCTAAACTAAACTATAAAATAAAATGAACCTAAGAATAAAAAACCTAAATAAAATAAAAACTAAGCGTAAAGTAAAAATAAAATTAACTTAAAATAAAATAAAATAAAAATTAAATAAAAACCTAAATGTAAAAAATAAACCTAAAAATAAATAAAAAATAATACCTAAACCCTAAATTAAAAAAATCTTAAACCTAAAATAAAAATAAAATAAACAAAATAAAATAAACCAAAACCTAAACTAAAATAAATCAAACCTAAACCTAAACCTAAAATAAACTAAACCTAAACCTAAACCTAAACTATAAAATAAAATAAACTAAAAATAAACTTAAACCTAAATGAAAAAATAAAACCTAAAAATAAACTTAAAATAAAAAGCTAAAACCTAAACCTAAAAAAATAAAATAAAAACCTAAACCTAAATCTAAAAATAAAAAGTAAAACCTAAACCTAAACCTAAACCTAAAAAATAAACTAAAATAAGAAACCTAAACTATACTAAATAAAAAAATTAAATTTAAATAAAAAAAAGTTAACTAAAATAAATAAAAGATAAACTAAATATACTAAAGAAACCTAAACCTATTGGTTTACTTAATTTTTTTAAAAAATATACCTTAAACCCTAAATCCTAAACCCTAAACACTAAGCTCTAAACCCTAAACCCTTAAGTTTCAACCCTAAGCCTACAACCCTAAACCCTAAACCCAAAACACTATAAGCATAAACCCTAAAATCCTAAACTTCAAACCCTAAACCCTAAACCCTAAAGCCTAAACCCTAACCTTAAACCCTAAACCCTAAACCCCAAACCCTAAACCTAAACCAAAAATAAATAAATAAATTATAAAATAAACCTAAACCTTAAAACCTAATAAACTTAAACCTAAACCTAAACCCTAAGAATGGCAGAACCTTGATGGTAGGAACATTACTGCCAACCATCTTCAGTCTAGATCTAGAGGTGGAGGGAAGGAGAAGCATTATCATAGTGGTGGTGGAGGATCTGGAGGTGCTGGTGGATATGGAGGTGGTTGCCAGAGCACTGGTGGTGATGGAAGAGGGAGGAGCGATGGAGGTTATAGCTGCGGTGGTGGGGGAGCGAGAGATCAGGGATTTGATGGTGGATAATGCTTCAAGAGGTCATCATGGTTCTAATGGTAACCGAGAAATCAAGAATGATCTCGACTGCTTATAGAATTATGACTTTATAGTTGAGACGATTCTAGTTATCTAGGGTTTTTTTATTTACTCTATGCGTACTCATTTTTAATCTATGTCGTCACTTGTGTCTTAGAAAACTTGGTGTGTTACTTGGTTGATGAAATTGAAATAAGAAATATTGAGTCTGAATTTGTTCTCTGTTAAAAAAAAAACCAAAAACTCTAAACTTTAATCTAAAACTTGAACCCTAAACCTAAAACCTAAACCATAAAGCCTAAACCTGAAAACCATAAACCCTAAAGCCTAAAACCCTAAACCCGAATGCCTAAACCCTAAATCCTAAAACCTAAACCCTAAACTAAACCTAAACCCTAAACCCTAAACCCTAAACCCTAAACATTAAACCCTAAATAATTAACCCTTAACCTTAACCTTAACCCAAAACCCAAAACCCAAAACCCAAAACCCTAACAGTCTAAAGCTAAACTCTACACTATGCCTAAACCCTAAACACTAAACCCTAAAGTCTAAACCATGACTCTTAAACTAACTATAAACCCTGTTAACCTAAACTAAGCTAAACCTAAAACCTAAACCTAAATAAAGAACTACTAAACTATAAACCAAATTTAAACTGGTATAAACTAAACCTAAAATCCTAAACTAAACCTAAACTATAAACTAAACTAAACCCTAAACTCTAAACCCCAAACCTTAACCACTAAACTTAAACCTAAAACTAAAACCTAAAACCTTAAAACCTAAACTCTAAACTAACTAAACCACTAAAACCTTAAGCTCAAAAGCTAAAGTTAAACCCTAAACCCTAAAACCTAAATCCTAAACTAACTCTAAACCCCTAACCCTAAACCCTAAAAATTATAAACCCTAAACCCTAACCATAAACCCTAAACCTAGAAACCCTAAATCCTATACCCTAAAACATTAAAATCCTAAACCCTATACCCTAAACCCTAAACCCTAAACTGTAAAAACTTAAAAACCTAAACCTAAAATAAATAAAACCTAAATATAAAATAAATAAATAAAATCTAAACTTAAATAAAATAAAATAAAAAATCTAAGCTAAAACCTAAACCTAAACTTAAAAATAAAAAAGTTTAAAATTAAAAATAAATAAAAATAAAATAATTGAAAACCTAAATCAAATTAAAAAAATAAAATGAACCTAAGAATAAAAAACATAAATAAAATAAAAACTAAACATAAAATAAAAATAAAATAAACCTAAAATAAAATAAAATAAAAACTAAATAAAAACCAAAACCTAAAAAATAAACCTAAAAGTAAATAAAAAATAAAACCTAAACCCTAAATTAAAAAAAAGTAAACCTAAAATAAAAATAAAATGAAGAAAATAAAATAAACCTAAACCTAAACTAAAATAAACTAAACTAAAATACATATATTCTATACTTAAACCTAAAATAAACTAAACCTAAACTAAACTTAAACTAAATATAATAAAATAAACTAAAAATAAACCTAAACTTAAACTAAAAAATAAAACCTAAAATAAAGACCTAAACCTTATAAATAAAAAATAAAATAAAAGCCTAAACCTAAGAAGAAAATAAAAAATAGGACTTAAACTTAAAAAAAAAAAAAAAAATTCAACTAAAAATAAACCTAAACCTAAAAAAAGAAACTAAAATGAAAACCCTAAACTAAAAATAAATAAACTAATCTAAATAAAAATAAATAATAAACCTAAATAAAAATAAATAACAAAATAAATTAAAATAAATAAAAAATAAAATAGGTAAACTAAATAAATCTAAACCTATTGGTTTACTTAATTTTAAAAAACCTTAAACCCTAAATCCTAAATCCTAAACCCTAAACCTACAACAGTAATCCCTAAACCCTAAACCATAAACCCTAAACCCTAAAAGCATAAACACTAAAACCCTAAACCCAATACCCTAAACCCAAAACCCTAAACCTAAACCTAAAGTAACTACATAAATTAAAAAATAAACCTAAACCTAAACCCTAAGATTGAGCAGAACATTGACAGCAGGAAAATCACCATCAACCAGGCTCAGTCTAGATCTAACGGTGGAGGCGAAGGAGGAGGAGGCGGTTATCACAGTGGTGGTGGGGGATCTAGAGGTGCTAGAAGATATGGAGCTGGTGGTCAGAGCAGTGGGGGCTATGGAGGTGGGGGGAGCGACTAAGGTTATAGTCATGGTGGTAGTAGAGGGAGTGATCATGATATGATGGTGGATTTCGCTACTCGAGTGGCCAAGGTGGTTCAAATGGGAACTAGAAAAATTGAAGAATGGCCAATCCGATCTAGGCCAATACTGAAGTACTCTATCGATATGCATCCGGAACATACACCACAATAGAACAAAATTATCATATTAATGAAAAAGAACTCTTAGCCATTAAAAAGGCTATCAAAAAATTTGAAATATTTTTAAATGAATATTTTATAATATAAATAGATAACAAAACAACAATCTCTTTCATTAAGAGAAAAATAATTGATTCATTACCAAATAAAATACTTATTCGCTAGAAAAGTTGGTTTTTTGCATATAATTTTGACATAGAATATATTGAAGGAAAAATAATTATCTAGCTGATACATTAACATGAGAATTTTGCAGGACATGAGCACAGAACCAGATATTGATCTACAAATTATTGATATCCCGGAACATATGGAGGAACCAAATATACCATCAGATAAAATCTCGACAAAATCTGACGCGCAACTTATTGACAATTATGTACAGATACTTGAATTATAGATGTGGAAATTAAAATGTGAAATCTCTTATGGTACCAATATTCTGGCCGAATTACAAAAAGTAAAAATTTATCTCAATGTTGAAGCTGATGAAGAAGAATTACCATCGCTTCCTTAATTATAGACAATATGCAATTACCAAAAAAGGATGCCATCCACAAGTACAAATAAATAGACAAATATAGCTTTTTACTCTTCGGTTTTACAAAAAGAACCCAAGATAACGGAACCCAAAAATATACTTGAAATTGCAAAAGAATGGCAACAATTTTCTCTATTTCATAAACGAATTAACTCACAAATATATTTCCATACACAGGGAAATATTAATTTACGCTACATCTATGGAGAGACTAATCCAAAACTTACTCAAAAATAGTATCATAGTGGCTTGATCAAATTAATATATCTCAAAAGTCTTCAAACAATTAGTCAGCTACCTAAAATAATTATTGAAGCAGTAGAAACGTTCCAATTTATTATAAACCTTGGAATATTTATGCAAAATTATTCTCAACATATCCTGACATAAATGAAGAAAATGTGACCTTAATGCAACTCAGAATAAGCAGTGAACCATATTTACATAAATATATGGAAATTAAAAAAGCTCCAAAAAGATTGAAGGAAGACGATCTGCTTCAAATATGTAATGAGACAAGAAAATAGACATTTCAAACATATGGGTCTATCATTGCTCAAATGAACTCTTCATTTACAGTCATTGCAGACAAAAGAAAAAGCAAATTCATGAAGTCATGTACCAAAAATGGACTAATATAGTGTTAAAAAAATATGATACGAGCAAGTACCGAAGTAAAAGAAAAATTTTGTAAAAAATTACAGAAAGAAAATATACACAACTGTATATTTTGAAAAAGTAAAAATACCTTGCAAACAGTAAAGGAGAAATAAGAATCAAAGCTGCTCGACATCTGACATAAATAATGATGAAATCAATAGAATGAAGAAATTAGCATTATGACATAAGCACTTACATCATACCTAGTTATACAGATATTTCACAAAGCTCTATATATGAAAGAAGAAGGTTTAGGGGGAGGGGGCAGAGCTCACAAGAATCCTTTCTAAACATTCATCTTAATCCTATGAAGAAGTTATGTATCATAGTCGTAGAGGTTAAATTATCTCTTCTCTAGTTTATGTTTGTAAGTATGTTTGGCTTATGATTTCTATAATGGCTATTACGTATCTGTAAGATTATTATGATCTTAATACTATGTTATAATGTTATACTTTCTCTTTAATCTGGTTATGCTTAGTGTAGGAAATGAACGAAAGCTGTGCTGGTATTCTCTGAAGTAATCTTATAAGGTTGTGGCCTTTGTTTGAGCCTGTATCTCCCCAAGAAAGCCACAGGAATAGGAGAATAAGATATGAACTGGAGAATATATGGTCAATAGCTAGATCGGATAGGAAGGATAATTGTATAATAGGTTGTTAAGATTGGTGTAATCTACAGAAGAATGATGGACCTTTATAGCTATCATATGATTAAAACTAAAATATAATAAAATAAAAACAAAATAAAAACCTAAACTTAAAAAATAAACCAAAAAATAAATAAAAATAAAACCCAAACCCTAAACTAAAAATAAAAACTAAACCTAAAATAAAAGAAAAATAAATAAAGTAAAATAAACTTAAACTTAAACTAAGATAAATATAACCTAAACCTAAACCTATAATAAATTAAACCTAAACCCTAAACTAAATAAAATAAAATAAACTAAAAATAAACCTAAACCTAAACTTAAAAAAATCAAACTAGACCTAAACCCTAAACCCTAAACCCTAAACACTGAAAAGCTAAAAACCTAAACCTAAATTGAATAAAACCAAAAAAATAAAATTAATAACAAAACCTAAACAAAAATAAAATGAAATAATTAAATAAAATAAAAATAAAGACTAAAACCTAAACTTAAACCTAAACCTAATAAGAAAATAAAATAGGAAAAATAAAAAACTAAACTAAAATAAAATAAATAAAAGCCTAAACCTAAACTAAGAAAATAAAAAAACTTAAATAAAATTAAAACCAAACATAAAATAAAAATAAAATAAAAACTAATTAAAAACTTAAACCTAAAAAAACCCTAAAAATAAAACATAAAAATAAATAAAAAATAAAACCTAAACCCTAAACTTAAAAAAAACCATAAAATTAAAATAAAAATAAAATAAGCCTAAACCTAAACCAAGATTAGTAGAATCAGTCAAAACGGCATCTTCAAGAGAACAAACTAATTATTTCATATTTTTGATATTGGCAAAAAGATTTTTAAAATGATGCTTGTTCCACCAATTTAGGTTTTGTTTAAGCCTTTAAGCTTAAGCTAAGCTCTTCTTAACCGAATTATCCGGATGAAGAGGAGCCATATAGTTAGTGGATACAACATTGATGAAATCAATGTGTTGGATCCACATATTTTAGAATCTGAAAGAGGTTGGGGAGGGTAATCTAATAGAGGGATTTTGGACAGAAATCAAAAGCAGAGCATGATCAAATAAAGTTCTACTCAAATGTTCAATAGAAGTAAGGGGCCATTGATTGATCCAAAGAGAATTAAAAAGAGTCCTATTAAGCCGCTGCCATAGTCTATAGTTATGCCATGTATAATCCGAACCTGAATAGCCAATACCAATCAGATTGCAATCAAGAATCATATTAGAAAAGTCTTCCATGGAATGAATATTAGGAGAGAAACCTCCCCTTCTTTCCGAGGAAGAGAGAATAGTGTTAAAATCAACCCCAACCAACCAGGGTTGGTTGATCGAGGAGGCAAAGGTTCTAAAGTTGTCCCAAAGGATGTTCCTACCAGCTCTATTACAAGAAGCGTAAATAAAGGAACCTAGAATAGAAAAATCACCCAATGAGATGTGGACATTAACCAATTGTTGAAGATCATCAAGGATAGATATGTTGACTAAATTATTCCAAAAACACCAAATTTTATTGCTACTATTATAAAAGAAGTTTTGAAAGCCAAGCGTAAAGTAAGGGGTAGGAATAGTTCTCTAAACTCCAGACCACGATGTGATGAGATTATAATATCATCTGTCCAATCTTTAAACCAACAACGAAGCTGAATATGAGGCTCTAATTTCTAGTTTAGTGTTAACCATTACTCTAATCATCTAGAACATCAACACCTTCAGGGATTCTCAACTAGTTATCAACCAAATCATTGGGTCCTATAAGGTTATAAAGCCTAAGCTCCATCACTACCATAAGTACATCATAGAGTTATTGGCACAAATCCCAGAGGTTCTGATTTATAAGATTCCTCGAGGAGAGAACCTCATAGTGTATCCTTTAGCCAAGCTTGCCAAGGAGTTGGCATGTCCAAAGGATGAGTCCATATTAATAAAGGTCCAAAATAGTCAAGTCTTATCCCTTATTCATATTGAACTCATTAAAAAGTACTATCTTAAAGGGGAAGTTGCCTTTGCCAAGAAGGAAGACGAGTTATTTTGGAGGCAACCATTCATGGATTACCTAAATAAAAGTAAACTACCTAAAGAGAAGTCCCAAGCCTTTCAGATGAAGCAAACATCACTTTTCTGCACTCTTGTGGATGGTGTCTTGTACTGGCAGTCTTTCCATTATATGTGGTTTAGTTATTTAAAAAAGCACGAAGCCTGTAAGATCATGATCGAGGTACACTCAGGATTATGTTGAGCCAACCAAGCTAGTCCAAAGATGAAAGCTAAGATCAAGAGACTAGGATACCACTGGTCGTCGATGATAAAAGATTATAAGGATACGGCTAGGTGATGCCACCAATATCAAATACATGGTGTGGTTTTACACCAACCACCCAGCATTCTACATCTTACAATATCCTAATGGCCATTCGAGTGTTGGGATACCAACATAGTGGGTCTGATTGATTCTCCATCTTCCAAGGGTCATCGGTTCATCTTAGCTGCTACTGACTACTTTTCTAAATGAGTGAAAGAGATTCTACATAGAGAGGTCACAGCTGAGCATGTGCTCTAGTTCTTTAGGAACCATATAGTATATAGGTTTAGAGTACCTCGAAGAATTATATCTAATAATGGTACTCATTCAAGAGAAACGAGATCAACAACTTTGCCCAGAATCACAGCATAGATTAAGGATATTCTACCATCAACTACTTGAGGGAAAACTTCTTAGCAGAAGCCATAAAAAAACTCTAATCAAAATACTAAAGAAGACACTTGACAATAATAAACGATAATAGCATGAGAAGTTAATTGAAGCCTTGTGGGCCTACCACACCACATATAGAACTCCAACTCAGTCTACTTCTTTCTCTTTAGTATATGGGTCTGAAGCCATTATACCAATATAAATCCAACTCCCATCACTAAGGATAGTTGTGGGTAGCAAGATCAAAATAGAGCAGAACACCAAGTTATGGTTAGAAGACCTCGAAGGTTTGGAAGAGAGATGCTTGCGGTCATGCCAAAAGCTCGAGTTGTACAAAGCTAAAATGATTCAAGCTCACATCATGTTGGTCTGTCATAGAGCTTTTCAAGTAGGAGAGCTTATTTTAGTTTTGAGAAGATCAATTGTTGCCCATCATAAGATGGGAGGAAAGTTTGAACCCACTGGGGAAGGCCCTTTTTCCATAGAGAAAACCTACCAAGGAGGATCTTATCAGCTTTTTAATCATAAGGGAGAGTGCACAATGCTTCTAATCAACAGGATCTACTTAAACAAATATTAGAAATCATGTTTGTAAATAATTATCATCAATGAAAATTACATTTTAAATTTAACCTCTTCCATGTTGAAAGTATTCTTGTTTGTGAATCCGCCATGATGTGTTTACGATAGGTGTAAAGAACCCGAGTGATGTCCTATCCTTCATCGACACAAGCCAAACACAAACTACACACAAACATATAAAATAAATGCATATCTTTTAGCTCGGGCTAATCTAAGTTGAGATACCGCCCTCAGTGGAACTCACTTAGTAGCTGCTCTAAGTCAGGCTGACATGCTACTCTATTAGTGTGTCACCCCAGTGGTCTTATTACTTTAGAGGATGTAAGTCTACTACACTTTCCTTCATTACTTGGCCACTGCACACCGACGAGTGCCTTATTAGTTTGGTAGGCCTTACTACGTGGCTAGTAAGCAACCTCATGTTGGCTTCATTTAAGAGGATGTGAGTATGCTACACTTTCTTCTTAGATTAGCCTTCGTCACTAACTGGGTAGAGTATATTTGACATTTAGGATAAGTCCCCTAGTAGCTCCTTCCCTCTTGACTGCTTCAAGTTTAGGTCTAGTCCTTCTTTGGGGCTCCTCGCTTAGAAGTGGCTCTAGATTAGATAGCATCTATTCTTTTGATGATAGACTATTTCAATGATCGATTCTACTTGGGAAGTTGTAAGCCTACATGCTTTCTTTCCAGATTGATCATTGCACACCGACGGGCACCTTAGGTTTGTCAATTCTCACTATACTGATGGATACAACACGCATGCTGATGGATACACCTTAGGTTGGTTGGTTCTCGCACCTTAGGATACACCACTCATGGCAGACATAAGTATTGTATGTTTTCTTCTTGAGTTGGCCACCGTATACCTATAGGCTTTCTTTTTTAGGGCTCAGGATAATGTTCCTAGCATCACCTAGCATGTAGGCACTATATTTGGATCACATCCTTTGTGACCCCATTTAGACACTACCCAGGATACTATCAGATTGGATAGTTTCCCTTTCCTAGTAACCACCCCTGTGGTTGGAGAATCTGTCCTATGGATGTGCAGATTCTTCCTTGGTCTAATAAATCTGAGATAAGTTAAGGCCGACATAACCCATTCTTAGTGTGGTCCCATGCACACCAATAGTGTCCACACAAACATATAAAAATATATATATACTCACTTGTGGATTAGGAAGACACCCCTAATTATACCTTTTCCCAAGCATGTATCCTATCTTTAGGGCAATGTCAGTAAAAATCCCCATAGGAATCATCCGACTACTCTTGAGTTGATATAAGTCTCCAGTGACATTCACTCAGTAGTCGCCCCTAATTCGGGTTCAATTTATTGTGCTACCAATAGGTCACCCCAACGATTGTTCCCTGCTTCGAAGATGTAAGTCTAATACACCTTCTTATCATAATCATTGCACACCGAAAGGCAACCCCTTATGTTGGCTAGCTCTACCCCACGGCCTATAGAGTATGCCTTTGGATTTTTAAATCTGAGATAGGACAAGTCTGATATAGCCCCTTCTTAATGGGTCCATAAATAAAATCTATTAAATTTTACCAAGCTCACATCCCAACCAAATATGCCCTCAATTCAAAAATAAACTAAACCAAACAAACCATATCAAATCACATAAAATTAAGATAAAATAAATCTTGACTACTTTTGAGTTGACATAAGTCCCATGACACTCAAGAGCCCTAAGTCAGGTTTGATTTATTGTGCATCCAATAGGTCACCCCAATAATTTTTTCTCGCTTTGCAAGATGTAAGTCTGCTACACCTTTCTCTTAGCATAGCAGTTGCACACAGAAAGGAAACCCCTTAGGTTGGCTAGCTCTACCCCCCAGCCGGTAGACTATCCCTTTGGATTTGTAAACCTGAGATAGGTCAAGGCTGATAAAGCCCCTTCTCCGTGGGTCCATCGCACATCGATAGGGTCCATACATCAACTCAGATTAAATTAATCCCAATCTGATTTTTCCTAGTGGAGTTAAATCACACTTTCTCCCTAGTGGATCCCCAAATCATATATAAATAAGTTAAGCAACTATAACTAATTAAAACCCAACTTCTCTAGTGGAGCAAAATGAAACCAGCTCCCCCAAGAGAGTCTAGATCAAAGAAATCCAACCAAACTCTTATACCCAGTAGATACATCCCCAAATAAATCTATGAAATCAAAATCAAATTCCAATCCCCAGCGGATAGCCCGAACATGCTTCTCTAATGGAAGGTTCATATACCCCATCCTTGGACTGAGAACATATCTCATGTGATATGCCTCCACAATAATAAAAATTAAACAAATCAAAGTCGATTCGATCTTAATTGTAGGTGGATTATAGATTCTTATCCCTAGCAGATCTTCTTTGAATAAATCATATAATCAAATCAAATTCAAACCTTATCCCTAACAGATTTTCTTCTTCTATTCCCTTAACATAGACCCATCACATGTCATGTTCAATGAATGTGTGATCCCCTAGCGGATCTCCCTCCGTGTCCTTAGATTTGGCCAACTCCCATCATCTCAGCCTATAAATCAATAATTTTATAAATTTTACTAGTACAAACTATACTACATCATACTATAGCAAACTAAAATATGCTAAAAAAAGTAGTAATACATAGTAGTATGCTATAATGCATGATGTTACACTATGTTATGGCATCTTATATTATAATACACTATAACATATTATATTATATTATATGGAATATCACATCAGAAGGGATTGCTTAAGATAAAAAATCATAAAATTAGTCTAAATAATAAAAAACTATATATTTTAGTCGTATCACTTACATATTTTAAATTGAAACAATATATTATGATGCCATGCTCTACCAATTATGAATTTGTTCAAATTCCACTATTTTAAAGTCTAAATCAACATTTTTATAAATAATGTTAGTGTAGGCTCGACTGCATGACTGTAAAATACTAAAAGAATTTAAAATGCGTAGAATAATATATTAAGATACATGATGCTATACTATGCTACATATTTATGATTCATGATTATGGGCTCAACATATAATATTTATTCTGAACATAAAATCTTACTTTTTAGACTACAAGTGGTGTAGCACACCTTTGGTACTACAACTTAATTCCCACTTCAAATTTAACAAATTTTATCATCTGATTTATTAAATTAATATTTTTATGATTTATATTAATTTAGACTATAGGGCACAATACCATAATATACTAAAACATTTTAAAACATATTATAAGATCCAAAAACACATCACTACATGCTTAAAGATATGATTCTACATTGTACTATAATATATGATATTATAATATGATTTAGGTTTTGGGTTTAGGGTACTCAAATCTCTAATAGTCAAGGGAAAGTCTCTTGAAGACATTTTCTTTAGCTACCATAACTATGTTAGGATTTGGTTATTATTTAGATCTACTCTTAATGACATCTTTAGTCAAGGTTTAGGGTTTAGGGCTTAGGGTTAGGTTTTAAGGTTAGTTTAGGGTTTAGGGTTTAGGGTTAGTTTAGGGTTTAGCATTTAGGGTTTATGGTTTAGGATTTAGGGTTTAGGGTTTAGGGTTATAGGTTTTAGGGTTTTGGGTTTAGGGTTTATGAATTTAGGGTTTAAAGTTTTGGATTAAGGGTTTAGGGTTTTATGGTTTAGGTTTAGGGTTTAGGGTTTAGTCTTTAGTGTTTAGGGTTTTTAGGGTTTAAGGTTTAGGATTTAGGGTTTAGTGTATAGGGTTTTGGTTTTAGGTTTAGAGTTTAGGGTTTAAGGGTTTTTTTTTACCGAGAACAAATTCAGATTCAATGTTTATTCTTTTCAATTTCATCAACCAAGTAGCACCCCATATTTTTTATGACACAAGTGATGACATAGATAAAAAATGAGCACCCATAGAGCAAATCAAAAACCATAGATAAGTAGAATCGTCTCTACTATAAAGACACAGTTCCATAAGTAGCAAATTGGATTGGCCATTCTTCATTTTTTCTCATTCCCATCAGAACCACCACCGCCTATCGAGTCACGGGATTAGCCATCATATCCCCGATCTCTCCCTCCGCCATGACCACGGCTATAACCTCTCCTCCTGCCTCCATAACCACCACTACTCCGATCGCTACCTCTATATCCACCATCACCTCTATATCCCTCACCACCTCTACGTTAACTGTCGCCTCTGCCTTCGCCTCCACCACTAGATCTAGACTAAGCCTAGTTGACGGTGATGTTCTTGCCATCAAAGTTCTTCCCATTCTTAGGGTTTAGGGTTAGTTTAGGGTTTAAGGTTTAGGGTTAGTTTAGGGTTTAGTGTTTATAGTTTAGGGTTTGGAGTTTAAGGTTTAGAGTTGTAGGTTTTAGAGTTTAGGGTTTAGGGTTTAGGGTTTAGTGTTTTAAGGTTTAGGGTATAGGGTTTAGGGTTTAGGGTTTTTTTTTTTAAATTAAGTAATAAGGTAGGTTTAGATTTATCTAGTTTACTTTTTTGTTTATTTGAGTTTATATTATTTTTTATTTTTATTTAGGTTTATTTTTATTTTTATTTAGTATAGTTTATTTATTTTAGGTTTATTTATTTTAGTTTAAGGTTTTTATTTTAGTTTATTTTTTAGGTTTAAGTTTATTTTTTAGTTGAATTTTATTTTTATTTTGTTTTTCAAGTTTAGGTTTTATTTTTTATTTTTATTTTTAAGTTTAGGTTTTTATTTTATTTTTTAGGTTTAGGTTTACATATTTATTTTAGGTTTATTTTTAGGTTTTATTTTTTAGTATAGGTTTAGGTTTACTTTTAGTTTATTTTATTTTACTTAGTTTAGGTTTAGGTTTAGGTTAAGTTTATATTTAGTTTAGGTTTAGGACTTATTTATTTTAGTTTAATTTATTTTAATTCAAGTTTAGGTTTATTTATTTTTATTTTAGGTTTTATTTATTTTTTTAGTTTAGGGTTTAGGTTTTATTTTTATTTAATTTTTTGGTTTTATTTTTATGTTTATTTTTTAGGTTTAGGTTTCTATTTAGTTTTTATTTTATTTTATTTAGGTTTTTATACTTAGGTTTATTTTATTTTTTTAGTTTAATTAGGTTTTTTATTTATTTTATTTTAATTTATTTTTATCTTTTATTTTATTTTATTTTTGGTTTAGGTATAAGTTTTAGTTTAGGTTTTTATTTTATTTTATTTTATTTATTTTATTTAGGTTTAGGTTTATTTATTTATTTTATTTATAAGTTTTATTTAATTTAGGTTTAGGTTTTTAGGTTTTTAGGGTTTAGAGTTTAGGGTTTAGAGTTTAGGGTTGTAGGGTTTAGGGATTTTTTTTTTAAGGAAGCCCCATGTAGGGGTATTTTATTGCACAAAAAGTGGATTACAAAGTCCTTAAAAGGGATAAACTCTAAAACTACTGCTCAAAGAGCTACAATCAGCCTAAGGAGTAAATCCCCTATCTAAGTATATCCAAAAGCAGAAGAAGACCTTAAAGCAATCAAAAGATACAAGTAGATAAACATAATAAGCCAAAGAAAGGTTACCATTGCTCAAGAACTTGAGAATGCATGACAATATGGAGCAAACTTGCAAGAGAGAATCACCTGCAAAATAGGACAAGAGAGAATCACCTGCAAAATAGCAATAAGAAAGTGATTAGGACAGTTAAGATAATACAGACAAAAGGATGAATGAAAATAACATAATATGAGAATGATAGTAAGGAATTGAGATAGAGAAGGCTCTCCACACACAAGTTGCGATGCAAATATCATCCAAACTTTAGCAGAAGGGTTACATCACAAGAGCTACTACCAAACCAAAAGAGAGTGGAATCCTCATAGCCATCATAGCCAACAAACCTGTGAGAAGATAACAGCTAGTTGTTGAAAGTCTTGTGGGCTTTATTACCTGTAAACCTAAATAAAACTATAAAGAATATAAAGAGAAAATTATTAAGGGCAGATAAATGAGTGATCCCATGCCTAAAAAGTGATCCTCCATATGGCCACCATGAGGATACTTATATATATGAAATAGGCCAAGATAGAAACCATCCATAGGAAAACAATGAAGAGGTAGCTAAATCTAAGCAAGTCAATGAGTCTATAAGTTACACCATCCCAATTATATGATATATAAATGAATCTCGAAATGTACCTTGAGGTAGATGTAAAGTAAAATGAGCCCAATCAAAATAAAGAATGCTGATTGGAACAAGCCCCTTATTAGTATCCATATCAATAGTTGGCAAAAAAATAGGCAAAGAAACCAAAAGCAAAGAAAATACCTAATAAGGATAATAACAGAGCTCAGAGAAAGTTGGACTAAAGACCAGAGAATCCAGATCAATAAAAAATGAAGGCAGAAAGACAACAAAAGATAGTAGTAGTTGATAGTACCACCCCTTAATAATAGAGATTATATTCCAAGGAGTAAGCAGCACAAACCTGACTGATCCCAGATGGGAAAAATTGGGAGTCCAAATAGGATCCACATTAGAATCCAGAAAAAACATGACAGCAGATAACCAAGACCAAAAATAGCCCAGGTAGCAGTAGCCAATACAGCCAAAGCCAAGACAATAAGGGACCGCATAGAGATTGCATTCCAAGACTGATCCCCAAATAGGATCCACAGTAGAATCCAAAAAAAACATGACAAAGCCAAGGCAAAGAATACCAAGAACTACAAATGAGACACATGGGGACAAAGATGGAGATTGCATTCCAAGGAGAAAGCAAAGACAAGCACCAACCTTGAGAATAGAAATAGCAAGGGTAATGTAGATCACAGCTATCAGAAAATAAACAATACCCCAGACAGAAATAGGAAGGGAAATAAAAAAAAAACAACCTCAACAACAAAATAGTTAGTGCAGCATTGGAACCCACCAGAGGATAGATCAAAACAGGGATACAAATTAGGATCCACATTAGAATCCAGAAAAATAAGATAGCAAATAACCAAGACAAAAAATAGCCAAGGTAGTAGCAGCCAAGACAGGAAGGGACAGCAATCAGAAAAGACCTAGCAAAGGTTAGAAACCCAGTAGATAGAGCATAGTACAATAGATTAGAAAAGCCATAGCCTAGACACCAATGACCAAAATAATCAGAAATAGCATAATCAGAAAGAGCATACAACAGAGAAGGCAACATGTTGAAACCCTTATCAATATCCAAAGCAGCATAGTCAAACACAGGAAAAGGACTGCAACCAACCAAAAAAGGCACCAAATGAATACAATCAGAGCTACATCGCCAGTTGCACCATTCAGGACCAAAAATTTGATAATCCAGATTAACAAACAACCAAGATAGCAAGACAACAAAAGGCAACAACTGGCCATAATACCACCCAATCAACATAAACAGTGCATACGATAGCACAAACCTAACTGAATCGAGAGGGGAATAGAGACAACAGCAGGTAATGAAGAACATAACTAATGTGTGATGAAGCAGCTGACGAGAACAACACGTATGTGAGAGCCAACCCCAACAGAGGTTATTGCCACAATGGAACCCACTAGCAAAAGATCAAAATTGGATTCAAATGAGTATCATCATTAGAATCCAAAGAAAATAAGACAAAGAAAACCAAGGTAAAAAAACTAGCCAGACAAAGAAATTAGGACAACAACATCCAAGATAGGAAAGGACAGCAAGTTGGCCATAAATCCACTCAATCCGAGTAGACAAAGCCATAGTTAATAACCAAGTAGATATAGCATAATAATAGGTATCTTGAATGCAAAGAATCCGCATAACAACAAAAAAAAATCCTCTAACAAAGAATAAATGTAAACAACTCGAGCATAGGACCCAGAAATCCTACAGCCAATAGGGATTGAGCCAACATAGGAGTCCTAAAAAACCAAGATAGCAAAAATCTAAGACAAGAAACAACCAAGACAACAAGAACTAGTTTGCTTGCCATAAAGCCACCCATCCAGGATAAATATTGCAATAAAAACAAGTTTAGCTACAAGAAGATGGAGAAAGCAACATCAAATAAAGTAAAATAATGAATTAAGATGATAGGCATATAATAAACCATTAAGGGGGTTCAAACCAAAATCCACCCAGCAATCAACAACTTCAAAGGGGAGTTGTTGAGCAAACTAGACCAAAGCCCCATAGACAGCAGATGGAGTAATAATCCAGTTCAGCCAACAACCAAGGCAGTTAATACCAACAAGCTGGGCAAGAGTCCACCCAAAAGCATTAGTAAAGAACCAAGAAATCGATGGATAATCCTGTGGATCTCAAAGAAAGGAATGAAAATCCTTTAAGTAACTCCAAACCTGCTGAGCATGGGACATAAGTCCAGAAATAGCAAGATAGCCAGTAGCCTCAAGGGTCCAATTCAGCCATCAACTAAGAAAGGGGATACTAACAAGTTGGCCATAGGAAAAGCCATTAAGAGTAGAGAGTTAATAAAAATGAGCCCAAAATAAAAGAGGAGAATTCTGACTATGACAAAGAACTGTGATGAAGACTACAAGCATGTGTGATCAAAATAGCCCAGCTGATAATAAAACCAACTATAGGAAAATCGAGAATCATAAAATAACCATAAGTCATAAAGAAAACAATCTGGAAATAAGTCCCAAAAATAAGACCTTTCCAGATCAGAAAAAATAGACTAGCAGCAAGGGCCAGAAAGAGAGGAGAAATAAAGTAGAAATAAAAGAGAGAGGCAAACATGAAAGCCCAATCCAGCTGAGAGTAAGGGAAAACAGCCAGCAAAAAACCCAGAATTATCCAAGTATTCATCAAAAAGGTTAGCTCAAGTTTTGAGATAAGGAAACCCTGAATTATCCAAGTTAACCTGTCCACGCAAGTGTTTGGGTAAGGTGAGTTGATCAAAGAAAATGATACCATCAGATCTAGCACCAAGTTGGCAAAGTCGCGACAAGCATTTCCTTCATGTCAAACATGAGTGATGTTAAAATTCATGGGAAAGAGAGCTCTAGTTTGCTTGAGGAGGTAGTAATTCAAGGTCGCTCATTTTGGTGGAAGTCAAAGATCAAACAGAAGAGCATCCACCTCAATCCAAATATTGAGCCGCCATTTTGGAGGCAAATATCAAGAGCTTTGTGAACCCATAAGCTCAAGAATGGGACGATGGAAGTAAGGGGATAAGCAAAAGCACATAGTACTATACCCTTAGAATTCAAAATGCCACCACAACCGAGCCATTATGGGAAATGAGCCATCGGTATAATTTTAATAATGTGGTCAAGAGGTTTTTTCCAATAAACAATCGTGTCATTTGGACAATAAGGTTGGTTAGGCAGAATAAAACCCAATTTATTGGCCATAAATTTATAGCCTTTGAATTATCTGTAATGAATAAGATTGGCTTTAAATAAGTCACGAATTTTTTTTTTAGTTTTAGCAATAATCCTCACGTGGTTCGTAAGGATCCCATGATGTTTTGCATCATTTTGATCCATCCATATGAACGTGATAAGAGTGATAGCAGTGATGACTTTAATGTGACCTGTAATAATATTGTCAAAATAGACTTCAAGAAGTTGATATAAAGTAAGAGAGCCATTGAAATTGACAGTGTTAGAAAGATCATCATACCAAATCCAAAGTTTTGAAGCAATGGCCCCATTGACAAAAATATGATTAACATTCTCAATATGGAAACAACAATGACATTTAGAGGGTAAATGAAAACCTTTACCCCATAATAAGGAATCAACAGGGATAAAATGAATATGCCAAGTAAGAATAGAATAAGAAGTAGGGATATTATTATTCCAAAGTTTGGAGAACACATGGAGGAAGCAGTATCTTTAATGTGGAGCCACACATTTTTGAAGTTGAAATCACCATTATGTGAGAGCTTAAAGAGAATATGATCTTGATTATTTGGAGTGATAGGAATAGAAGAAACCATAGTCAAAAAATTAAAAGGGATACAATCAGCAAGCTTACTATTGTTCCACTTATTGTTATGCCAGAAAGAGTTTACTTTAATAGCGACAGTGGAATGAGTGGTGAGTAAGTCATCAATGGAACCACTTCCACTCCAGTTATCTTGCCAAAAGAAAGAAGTG
Organism: Cymbidium sinense; assembly: GCA_021442155.1. Taxonomy (NCBI): domain Eukaryota; kingdom Viridiplantae; phylum Streptophyta; class Magnoliopsida; order Asparagales; family Orchidaceae; genus Cymbidium; species Cymbidium sinense. The sequence goes on from CM038215.1 coordinate 184,976,679, forward strand.
CCAGAGTTAATTCCCCAAGAAATTAAGGATTCTACATCCCATTTAACAGAACAAAGTCTTTTCCACACAGGAGAATCACCCGATTTAAAAGGACAAGTAAGGGGGTGCTTACCTTGGCAATATTTAGCAGTCAAGAAATTAGCCCAAAGTCTATGATTACTCCTAAAATTCCACCAGAGTTTATAGGAAAAGGCAATTGTAACTTCTTTTATGGATTTACAACCAAGACCACCATCGTCAAAAGTGCCAAAACTTTTAAACCAAGAGGTCCAGTGCATTCTTTTAGAGGAGGTATTGGAGCCCCGTAAGAATTTGTTTAGAGACGCCAATGATGATAGAAATGGTCACACAATGGTTTGGATGAGATGTAAAGGCATGAAATTAAGAGTGCTCTTCAATCGCCTACACCAAAAAGAGAGTAAATGAAATTCCCAAATTGAAATTTTATTAGATATTTTTGAATAAGGTCATAAAAAAAGATGGGATCTTTTCGGCCTTTAAAGTGAGCCCCGAGATAATTAATGGGAAGTTGATTTTGCTTAAAATTAGTAATTTCGAGATTTGATTAAGTCTATTGTTAGGAATCTTAGCAGAGGGGATAAAACAACATTTTCTTTCATTAAGAAAGAGACCACTAACTTTGCCAAAATTATTTAAGAGATTCTTAATAGTTTTAACATGGTGAAGAGAGGCATTGCAGAAGATTATAAAATCATCAGCAAAGCTAAGATGAGAAATGGTAAAACCACCATGAGTTTTAAAAGACATGTTAGGAGTTTTAGTGAAAAGATCATTGAGGCTCCTTGAAAGATATTCTACAACAATAATAAAAAGAGAAGGAGAAAGCGGGTCACCTTATCTGAAACCATGACTTGAATTAAAGAAACCAAGGGACTCACCATTCATGATAACAGAAAACCAGACATTAGTGATACAACTTTTTATATGCCGGATAAAATTCTCAGAGAAACTAAATAAATGGAGGATTTGAAAAAGAAAATCCCATGAGAGGTTGTCAAAGGCTTTAGAGATGTCCAGTTTGAAGAGGATATTACCTCCTCTAGAAGGAACATCAATGTCCTAAACCAGCTCTTGAGCGAGAAGAATATTATCAGATATGGCTCTATTTTTAACAAAGCCAGTTTGGTTAGGGGAGATGATTTTTAAAAGCAAAGGGCTAATCCTATTGTTAATTAATTTAGCAATGAGTTTGTAGAAAAAAGTGCAAAGACTAATAGGTCTAAAATCACCCCAAGATTCAGGGTTATTAGTTTTGGGAATAAGGGCAATAGTAGTACATGAAAATATCCGAATAGAGTACCATCAAAAAATTCAATAACAAAGATCAACAAGATCGATTTAATAAAAGGCCAACAATAAAAAAAAATGAGTCGATAGCCATCGACCAGAACAAAAATCGTGTTCATGCTATTGAAGTATCGCTAATCTCTGCCCGAGGACGAAAGTGAGCAAATGGTTTTCCTTGTTAATCATAGAAGGGATAAGATGTGTGTTGGAGGGGTTTCTAATGAAGGATTAGAATTTAATAAATTTTGAAAGTGATGGATTCCTTTTTTCATTGTTATTAGTTATCCAAATCACCATTAGAGTTCATAATTTTCTTAATCGAAGTTTAATGCTTTCCGTTTATTGCAAATAGCATGAAAGTACCTTGTTTTCGCCATCTAATATGTTTGCTAGCCTTTTGAGCCAATAGGTTTCCTCCATATTTTGGTAATTAATCAAGTTATCTTTGGCGTTCACCATCGAAGCAGGATCCGTAAGAACAACCTCTTCAAGAGAGCAAACAACTTGCTCCATAGCTTTAAGATTGGTAAAAAGATTTTTAAAAATATGCTTGTTCCACCAATTAAGATTTTGTTTAAGTCTTTTGAGCTTAAGCCAAAGATGAATCATACCTTTAACAAAATTATCTTGGTGGACAAGAGCCATCCAATTAGTGAAAACAACATTAGTGAAATTGCCATGTTGGGTCCACATATTTTGGAATCTAAAAGGTGAGGGAGTAGAAGAGTTAAGGGGGGAAGCTTTGATAGAGATTAAAAGAGCATGATCGACAATGCTCAAATGCTCAAATGAGGAAAGAGGCCATTGATTGATCCAAAGAGAATTAAAAGGGTCCTATCAAGATCGCCAAAGTCTAGAGTTATGCCAATGTAGTAATCAAAACCAATGTCAATTAGATTGCAATCTAGAATCATATTAGAGAAGTCTTCCATGGAATGGAGGTTAGGAGAACATCCTCCCCTCCTTTCTGAAGAAGCAATGATAGTGTTGAAATCACCCCCAATCAACCAGGGTAGATTAACCGAGGAGGCGAAGGTTCTTAAGTGATTCTAAAGTATGCTCCTACTGGCTCTATTACAAGAAGCATAGATAAAGGAACCAAAGGCCGAAAACTCACCTAAAGAGATTTTAACATTTACTAATTATTCGAGATCATCAATGATGGAAATGGTGATGGAATTATTCCAAAAACACCATATTTTATTATTAAGATTGAAGAGGAAATTTTGAAATCCAATTGATGTAGCAACATGGGAAATCTTCAAAGAGTGAATGAAAGGCTCAATAATAACAAGCAATTTGATGTTATGAGTGTGACATAGGCTCCTAACACGGTTGCAGATAGGGAGAGTCCACAACCCTGGATATTCCAGATAAGAAAATTAATCATAAGGAAACAAAAAAAAAGGAAAAAGGAAATGTAAAAAGAAGAGAGGAGGACATAATTATATGTGAGGTGTTAGAGAAGAATGTGTGGTTCTAGTGAAGTTATTATTAGAAATTTTGGCTTTGGAAGATTTTTTTTAAATAACTGTTTGGAAGGGTCTATCAGTATCTAAAGTATCTCCATCAGAAAGGGATTGGTTTTTTGTATCCAGAATAGGAGCAATATCAGTCAATATTTTATTAGTGGTGATTTCTCCTTCTTCAGTATCAGAGTAAGAATGAGAAATGGGGATAGCTTGAGTATCACTCTGTAGAGAAGTAGGAGAGGTTCTTGCACCACTCAAAGTACAAATATCATTCTCAATACCATGATGCATAATCTGATTTTGATCTGACACCAAAGGTTGTAGTGTTTAGGGTTTTAGGGCTTAGGGTTTGGGTTAGGGTTTAGGGTTAGGGTTTAGGGTTTAGGGTTTGTTGTTTAGGCTTTAGGGTTTAAGGTTTTTAGGGTGTACGGTTTAGGGTTTATGATTTAAGGTTTAGGGTTATTTTTTGGTTTAGGATTTAGGGTTTAGGGTTTAGGGTTTAGGGTATAGGGTTTATTTATTTATTTATTTTTAGGTTTAGGTTTTCATTTAGTTTTTATTTTCTTTTATTTTATTTTTATTTTATGTTTATTTTTTATTTTATTTAAGGTTCTGATTTTTAGGCATATTTTATTTTTTAGTTTAATTTATGGTTTTAGTTATTTTATTTTATTTTAGTTTTTAGTTTTTATTTTATTTTATTTTTACATTTAGATTTAGGTTTTGGTTTTAGTTTAAGTTTTTATTTTATTTTATTTAGATTTACAATATTTATTTATTTATTTTATTTTTATGTTTTTAGTAGTTTTAGGTTTTGTGGTTTTGGGTTTAGGGTTTGGGTTTGGGTTTTGTGGTTTAGGTCAGGTGGGTAAGGGTTTAAGATTTAGGTTTAGGGTTTAGGGTTTAGGGTTTAGGGTTTTAGGGTTTAGGGTTTAGGGTAGGATTTAAGGTTTAGGGTTTTAAGGTTATTTTAGGATTTTTAGGTTTGGGTCCGTGGGTTTAAAGTTTAATGTTAAGGTTTTTTATATTTTATATATAATTTTTTAAATTAAGTAAACTCATAGGTTTAAGTTTATTTAGTTTTTTTAAATTTTTATTTAGGTTTATTTTTATTATTATTTAATTTGGTGTATTTATTTTTGATTTAATTATTTTAGTTTATTTATTTAGTTTAGGTTTAGGTTTAGATTTATTTTTTTAGTTTAATTCTATTTTTATTTAATTTTTAAGGTTTAGGTTTTATTTTATATTTTTAGGTTTAGTTTTAGTTTTTTATTTTATTTTTTTAAGTTTTAGGATTTTATTTTTGGTTTATTTTTAGGTTTTATTTTTTAGTTTAGGTTTAGGTTTTTTTTAATATATTTTTTTTATGGTTTAGGTTTAGGTTTAGGTTTAGTTTATTTTACGTTTACGTTTAGGTTTTATTTACTTTTTAGTTTATTTTATTTTAGTTTAGGTTTAGGTTTATTTTATTTTTATTTTAGGTTTAGGGTTTTTTTAGTTTAGGTTTTAGGTTTTATTTTTTATTTATTTCTAAGTTTTATTTTTAAGTTTATTTTTTAGGTTTATGTTTTTATTTAGTTTTTATTTTTTATTTTATTTTTTTTAAGTTTAGGTTTAGGTTTAGGTTAAGGTTAAGGTTTTAGTTTAGGTTTAGGTTTAGATTTTTATCTTTTTAGTGTTTAAGGTTTAGGGTTCAAGGTTTAAGGTTTAGGGTTAAGGTTTTGGAGTTTAGGGTTTAGGGTTTATGGTTTAAGGTTTAGAGTTTAAGCATTAGGTTTTAGGGTTAAGGGTTTTAGGGTTTAGAGTTTATGGGTTTACGATTTAGGGTTTAGGGTTTAGAGTTTAGGTTTTATGTCTAGGGTTTTAGTTTTAGTTTAGGGTTTAGGGTTTTTGTTTTTTTTTTAACAAAGAACAACTTAAGATTCAACATTTCTTCTTTTTAGTTTCATCAAATAAGTAATGCGCCAAGTTTTCTAAGTTTTATCATAAAAAAATGTGCACGATAGAGAAAATAAACCATAGATAAGTAGAACTATCTACTATAAAGACAATTCCATAAGCGAGATTGGATCGTTCTTCATTTTCTCTAGTTACCCTCAGAACCACCCAGCCTCTCGAGTAGTGTGATCCACCATCATATCCCAGATCTCTCCCTCTGCCACCACGATGATTGTAACCTCCGTCCCTCCTCACGCCTCCATAACCACCACAGCTCTGACCACCACCTCCAGATCCACCACCACCACTTTGATAATCGTCTCCTACGCCTTCGCCTCCACCACCTGATCTAGACTGAGCCTGGTTGACGGTGATGTTCTTGCTGTCAAGGTTCTGCCCATTCTTTGGGTTTAGATTTATTAGGTTTTATTATTTAGGTTTATTTTTTAATTAATTTAGTTACTTTAGGTTCAATTTTAGGGTTTGGGGTTTAGGGTTAGGGGTTAGGGTTTAGGGTTTAGGGTTTAGGGTTTAGGGTTTAGGGTTTAGGATTTAGGGTTATAGTTTAGGATTTTAGGGTTTAGGGTTTAGGGTTTAGAGTTATAAGTTTAGGATTGTAGGTTTAGGATTTAGGGTTTAAGGTTAGTTTTATGGTTTAGGGTTTGGGAATAGATTTAAGGTTTATGGTTGAGTTTTTTTTAAAATAAAACCAGGTTTAGTTATTTAGTTTATTTTATTTATTTTAGTTTATTTTATTTTGTATTCTTAGTTAGGTTTATTTTTTATTTTTATTTAATTTAGTTAATTTATTTTAGGTTTATTTATTTAGTTTAAGTTTTTTATTTTAGTTTAGTTTTTAGGTTTACGTTTAGGTTTATGCTTATTTTATAATTTAGTTTTATTTTTATTTTATTTTATAGGTTTAGGTTTTATTTATTATTTTTTGGTTTAGGTTTAGGTTTTTATTTTATTTTTTAGGATTAGTTTAGGTTTTATTTTAGTTAAGGTTTGGTTTATTTCATTTAATTTATTTTATTTAGGGTTTAGCTTTAAGATTAGGTTTTACTTTATGTTTTCTTTTTTTATTTTATTATTTTATTTTATTTTATTTGGTTTTGGTTTATTTAATTTAGGTTTAGGTTTTTTAGCTTTGGGTTTAGGTTTGGATTTATGGTTTAGGGTTTTAGGGAGTTTGGGGTTTTAGTTTAGGGTTTAGGGTTTAAGGTTTAGGGTTTAAGGTTTAAGGTTTAGGGTTTTAGGATTTAGGGTTTAGGGTTTAAGGTTTAGTGTTTAGGGTTTTTAGGGTTTACTATTTATGGTTTATAGTTTAGGTTATAGGTCTAGGGTTCAGGTTTTAGTTTAGGGTTTAGGGTTTTTTTTAATAGAGACAAATTCAGATTCAGTATTTCTTATTTTTAACTTTATCAACCAAGTAACACACCAAGTTTTCTTAAACACAAGCGACAACACGTATCAAAAATTAGCACGCATAGAGAAATTCAAAAACCCTAGATAACTAGAACCATCTCTTCTGTAAGAATAAAGTTCCATAAGTAGAAGATGGGATCGGTCATTCTTCAGTTTCTCCAATTCCCATGAAAGCAACCTTGACCTCTTAAGTAGTGGGATCCACCATCGTATCCCCGAGTTCTCCCTCCGCCACCACCACGGTTGTCACCTACAGCACTCATGCCTCTTCCATAACCACCACTACTCCAACCACCACCTTCATATCCACCAGCTCCTCTAGATCCTCCTCCACCACTACGATGATCGCCATCTCTGCATTCACGTCCACCGCTAGATCTAGACTCGAGCCTGTCAAGGTTCTTCCCATTCTTAAGGTTTAAGTTTATTAGTTTTTAGGGTTTACTTTTTTTTTTAATAAATTTACTTTAGGTTTAGGTTTAGGGTTTAGGGTTTAGGAATTAGGGTTAGGATTTAGGGTTTAGGGTTTAAGGTTTAAGGTTTAGGGTGTAGTGTTTAAGGTTTAGGGTTTATGATTTTAGAGTTTAGGGTTTAAGATTAGGGTTTAGGGTTTAGGTTTTAGGTATAGTGTTTAGGTTTTAGTTAAGGGTTTAGCTTTTTTGGTTTTTTTTAACAGAGAACAAATTCACATCCAACATTTCTTCTTTTTAATTTCATCAATCAAGCAACACACCAAGTTTTTTAAGACATAAGCAATGACATAGATCAAAAATGAGCACACATAGAGCAAATCAAAAACCCTGGATAACTAAAACTATCTCTACTCTAAAGACACAGTTCCATATGTAGCAGATCGGATCGACCGTTCTTCAATTTCTCTAGTTCCCATCAGAACCATCCCGACCTCTCGAGTAGCAAGATCCACCATCATATCCCAGATCTATCCCTCCACCACCACCATGGCTGTAACCTCCATCGCACCTCTCGCCTCCATAACCACCACTGCTCTGACCACCACCTCCATATCCACCATCACCTCCAGATCTGCCACCACTACTATGATATCCGCTTTGCCTTCACCGCTAGATCTAGATCGAGTTTTTGGTGATGTTCCTACCATCAAAGTTCTACCCATTCTTTGGGTTTAGGTTTAGCTTTATTAGGTTTTAGGGTTTAAGTTCACTTTTAAAATTATTTAATTACTTTAGGTTTTTGGTTTTTATTTTAGGTTACTTTCAGGTTTAGGTTTATTTCTACTTAATTTTATTTTATTTACTTTAGGATTTAGGTTTAGTTTATTTTAGATTTAGGTTTAGTTTTTATTTATTTTAGTTTAATTTATTTTTTAAGTTTAAGTTTATTTTATTTTTTATTTTAGGTTTAGGTTTTTAGTTTAGGGTTTAGGTTTTATTTTTTAATTTATTTTAGATTTATTTTTAGGTTTTTTTTTATTTGGTTTTTATTTTATTTTATTTTTATTTTATGTTTAGTTTTTATTTTATTTAAGTTTTTTATTTTTAGGTTTATTTTTTTAGTTTAGTTTAGGTTTTTATTTATTTTATTTTATTTTAGTTTTTATTTTTTATTTTATTTTATTTTAGTTTCTATTTTTTATTTTATTTTATTTTTGGATTAGGTTTAGGTTAATGTTTAGGTTTAGGTTTAAGTTTGAGTTTAGGTTTTTATTTTATTTAGGTTTTTACTTTTTTTTTATTTTTTTATTTTTAGGTTTTATTTAGTTTAAGTTTAGGTTTTTAGGTTTTTAGGTTCGTAGGGTTTAGGGTTTAGCGATTAGGGTTTATAGTTTAGGGTTTGGGGTTTAGGGTTGTAGATTTTAGGGATTACGATTGAGGGTTTAAGGTTTAGGGTTTAGGGTTGCAGGTTTTCAGTTTAGGTATTTTTTATTTATTTTTAAATTTTTTTATTTTTTGATTTTTTTAAAATTAAGTATAGTGTTAGGTTTAGATTTATTTTATTTATTATTATTCTATTTTTTATTTTTATTTAGGTTTCTTTTTTTATTTAGTTTAGTTTATTTTTTTATGTATAGGTTTAGATTTAGATTTATTTTTTAGTTTAGTTTTATTTTATTTTATTTTTTAGGTTTAGGTTTTATACTATATTTTAGGTTTAGGTTTTTATTTTATTTTTTAGGTTGAGGTTTCAAGTTTTTATTTTAGGTATTATTTTTTAGTTTAAGTTTAGGTTTATCTTTATTTTATTTTATTTAGTTTTATTTTAGGTTTAGGTTTTATTTATTTTTGTTTAGTTTATAGTTGTTTAGGTTTAGGTTTATTTTATTTTTATTTTAAGATTAGTTTTTTTTTAGTTTAGGGTTTAGGTTTTATTTTTTATTTATTTTTAGGTTTATTTTATTTTATTTTAAGTTTATTTTATCTTTATTTTAGGTTTAGTTTTTATTTTATTTAGGTTTTTTATTTCTTTTAGTTTAGTTTAGGTTTTAATTTATTTTATTTTAGTATAGTTTTTAGTTTTTTATTTTCTTTTAAGGTTTAAGTTTATGTTTTTGTTTTAGTTTATGTTTATATTTTATTTTATTTTTTTATTTTATTTTTGTTTGGTTTTTTTAACTTTTTTATTTTTAGGTTTTATTTAGTTTAGGTTTAGGTTTTTAGCTTTTTAGGGTTTAGGGTTTAGGGTTTTGGTTTTAAGTTTTTATTATAGATTTATGTTTAGGTTTTTCATTTTTGTTTAGGTTTAGGTTTGTTTTTAGTTTATTTTATTTTATTTAGTTTAGTGTGTATGTTTAGTTTATTTTAGGTTGATGTTTAGGTTTGATTTATTTACGTTTAGTTTATTTTAGTTTGGGTTTAGGTTTATTTTATTTATCTTAATTTTATTTTAAGTTTAGTTTTTATTTTTAGTTCAGGATATGGGTTCTATTTTTTATTTATTTTTTATGTTTAATTTTTATGTTAATTATCTAGGTTTAGGTTTTTATTCAATTTTATTTTATAGGTTTATTTTATTTTTATTTTTCATTTAGTTTTTATTTTAGTTAGGTTTTCTATTCTTAGGTTTATTTTTTTTAATTTAGTTTAGGTTTTTATTTATTTCATTTTATTTTTTTATTATTTATTTTATTTTTTTATTTTAGGTTTGTGGTTTTAGTTTAGATTATTTATTTATTTTATCTTTTCTTATTTTATTTAGGTTTAAGTTTTATTTATTTAATTTTAGGTTTTATTTTATTTTATTTTAAGTTTTAAGTTTTAGGGTTTAGGTTTGTGGCTCAGGGTTGGGTTTAGGGTTTTAGGGCTCAGGGTTTGTGGGTTTAGTTTGAGTTTAGCTTATTTTAGGTTTAGTTTTAGTGTGGGCTTGGGGCTCACTATTTTAGGGTTTAGGGTTTATAGTTGGTTTAGGGTCAGGCTTTATGGTTTTTAGGGTTCAGTTTTAGGTTTTGGGTTTTAGGCCTGTGGAGTTTAGGTTTAGATTTTGGGTTTAGGGTTTAGGGTTTAGGATTTAGGGTTTTTTTTTTAAATTAAGTAAACCAGTAGGTTGGGTTTATTCACTTTATTTTTATTTAATTTAGTTTTTTATTTTTTATTTTTATTTAGTTTAGTTTATTTATTATATGTTTATTTATTTTAGTTTAAGTTTTTTATTTTAATTTATTTTTTAGGTTTAGTTTAGGTTTATATTTAGTTTTAGTTTAGTTTTATTCTTATTTTATTTTTTTTTATTTTTTTACATGTTTAGGTTTTATTTAATTTTATTTTTTTGCTTTAAGTTTTAGGTTTTTATTTTAGGTTTATTTTTATGTTTTTTTTAGTATAGGTTTAGGTTTATTTTTAGTTTATTTTATATAATTTAGGATTTTGGTTTAGTTTATTTTAGGTTTAGGTTTAGGTTTTATTTATTTAGTTTAGTTTATTTTAGAGTATGTTTATTTATTTTATGTTTATGTTTATTTTATTTTGTTTATTTTAGGTTTAAGTTTTTTTTAGTTTATGGTTTATGTTTTATTTTTTATTTATTTTATGTTTTACTTTTAGGTTTATTTTTTTTAGGTTTAGGTTTTATTTATTTATTTTATTTAGGGTTTTGTGCCACCATCCTTCAAGATCTGAGGCAATAGAGCTATGATAACACATTGCACACTTTAGAGCCAACTTTTGCAACACCGATGATAGTAATGCACTCCTCTTCCGCCTTTTCCTTAGCAGTATGTTAGGTGTTGCATATGATTGGTACGCCAAACTACCCAACAGTTCGGTGAAAAATTTTGCTAAGTTTGAGCACCTCTTCATCAAGAGGTTTGTTGGAGCTCAGTAAAGGGTGACTGTAGGTGACCTCATTATAGAGAAACAGAAACTCAACGAGTTCCTTCTTGATTACATTCCCAGGTGGCGCAACCTGAGCATGAAATGCGAACCACAGATGTTTGAATAGAATGCCATTAAGATTCTTCTCAAGAATATCCATGGCCCGGTCGCCTTCATGCTTAAGGGCTTTACCATCAAAATATTTGAGAAATTAAATAATAATGCAGCTAGCCTACAAGAGGAAGCCAAATAGTTGCCCTTTCCCAACCAATCATCTAGGCCCAAGTCACAGAAGGTGTTTGAGAAGAAGCCAGGGACAATTGTGTCAGTGGCCAGAGGGAAGCAACCAGCTAGAGTTTAGTATGAGAGACTTCGAGCTCAGTAGCCTCATTTGCCACTTCCTCTTCCACCACCTCGGCCATCATATCGGCCACCGCATCCACCACAATGACTAGTACTAGCACCTCAGTAGCCTACGCAGCAGCAGTATTCATATCCATCACCAGGTAGCTACTTTCCACCTACTCTTGTCGATAGATTGAATAAACCATATTCATTCTAGAGGGAGGTAGTTAGAAAAATCTTTAAGAATCTCTTAAAGAAACCTGACCTTTAGTTTTAAGAGCCTAAGAGGCTGGAGGAAGTGGGCAAGAGCGATGATCTGAGCTATTGCCCCTAGCACCACATGTTAGGCCATGTCTTAGACGATTGCCTCACTTTTAAGGACTAGATTGAGCATAGCTACAATTTGAGACATAGTTATCCCTAAGAAATACTTATTAGAATAACCATCCAATTCTGTTAGAGTAATCCTTGGGGATAATTATGATCCTCTTAAGACCAAAGAAGGTTAGTATATCTCCTTATCCCGAACCTCTAAGAAGATTATTTCTATGATCAAGAAACTTTCCTTGTAGGTGCCTGAAGTAGCTCAAACCTCCAACACCAAAGAAGGTTTGCTAGTTACAAAGGATAACTCAGGCAAGGTGATAGCGCAGTAGCAGCAGCAACTCACCATACTTGCCCAGGATAGTCCAATAGCGTAGCCACCGTCCGAGTCCAATACTCTCTCCATCGTTGTAGCTACAACCTCTTCTACTAGCTCCTCTTCTAATGGCAGAAGAGTTGTATCAACGGATAACGGTATTAAATTCCTCACTCTACTTACTTTATTTGATTTCTATCATGTATCTCCACCCAAAAGGAAGTTAATGAAGAAAGCTAATTCTACTTATATATTATTTACTTCTGATGCTCTTGATTTTATTCCTATTGAAAGCTCTCCGACTCTAAATAAAAATAATAGCTCTAGTAGTTTTGATCCTTTCCTTTTGATTGAGTCGACTATCCTTCAATCAATCGTTCACCTCGAGATTGACTTGGAGATAACTAACTCTAAGGATCCAATAGGAGAAGCTGTAGGTATGCCCGATGAGAAGGTAGAACTTTCCACAAGCTCATCATTCCAAGAAGTCACTAAAGTCAACCTAGCAGTGGAAAAATTCTATCTCCTAGGGTAGCACCTCAGGATAAAGGTAAGCAAGTTATTAGTTTCAATGAGCAGATAGCCCCTCCATAAGATGCTCCACCCATAGATATGCTTGTGCTGGATCAAGGCAGAGTTAATTATATTGTCCTAGCTCACCTTAGAAAGTTTCTAGCTAAGTTAAGCATATGATGCCTTATCTTATCCAGAGATAAGGGAATCTCTAATCAAGGCCTTACTTGATCCGAGATATGCTTACCGACCGCTACTAAAGGGGAGGCATGTCACTCGAAGGACATCTTAGGAGTTACATTCTGTGATGAAGACTTATTCCTAGGGACGATTGGGCAAAACCGCCTCTTTACATTACAGTGGATGTTGGAAGATATAGGCTATCTAGAGTTCTGGTTGTCCCAAGTGTATCAATCAACATTATGGGTCTATGAAACCTTGCCTACTTGAGTATCGACATCTCCAAACTCCAAAAAAAAGGATGATGTTGAGAGGATTCAATGAACAAGGTGAGAGGGCCTTGTGGTATTTATTTTTTGATTTATGGGTGGGGGGAACAACACGCAGGTCATAGGGGGTTACTTTTTGAGGTGATTGGGTACAACATTGAGGTATGATGTACTATCTCGAAAGATAAAGACATCACTCTACAATGGACCTAATCATGTAATGAAGACTCCTAAGGCATGATGGGTCAATGAATGTACCAGAGATTTTTACCCTACTTTACATGGATGAATAAAGCAGGGTTTATATTAAACCAGATTCTCAAGTTCCCTATGGAGGCAAGCCTCCATAATTAATTACATCTTAGAAAATGAAATTTCCTAAGAATATTCTCGATTAAAGTAGACAACTATCATCTCCAAATATTTCAAGGTTGGACTATCAAAGGATTGGTTATATTTGAAAAATCAATTCAAAAAGTTCAAGGAGAAGACTTATTTTTGGAATCCAAATGAAATAAGTAGGATATTCTCATGATACTAGGAAGCCTAGTGAGCTTTCCAATCTATCTTATGGTTGGGCTTTATCATTTTAAAGTTGAGGAGATTTGTAAGTTTTGAGTTGAAATTTAATTAGATTACTAATGCTTATAATGAACCAAGACAAGGTTGTGGGAATGCCTAAGAGTGAGGATTTATGTTCGTAGCCCAAAAAAATAGCTACCTTGGATCCTAAATATAGGGAGCTTTAGTATGAGCTAAAACACGACCTAAATCTAAGCGACGGGTGGACATAAGGGTTTACCTCAACAAGAGTAATTAAATTGTCTAACTTCTAGACTTATAATCGCCTGGAGTGGCCGCCAGCTAAGTCCTCATATGATTTTAAAATAATGTAGTCCTATCTTGTGAATTGCAAGATAGCCAGGGTAGTTATTTAATTAAAAAGAGACTAAAGTCCTAAACACACTCCCTAAGAGACTAGAGCATGAGTGGTATAAGCATATGAATTAATCTATAGATGCAAAATATTTTCAAATTTTATTTCATTTTATACACATCATTTTGACAGTGGCTTTAGGATTTCTTATGCCTAAATACATGAAGAAATAGGTTATGGGTCAAATCAGCTAGAAGAAGGTGTTCTTCACCACAAGGGATGCCAGCATTCTTTTATTGTGCAAGGATAGAGATCCTTCATGTTCAAGAGAAAAAGATTATGCATGCATGATGTGAAACATACAACCATATAACTAAGGGGTTGCTAAATCTTTTAATTATTTATTTATGTCTTAGGCTTTATGATAAGGTTATGAGTTATTTAAAATTTAGTTATGAGTGAATAGTTGGGTAGAAAAGTTATTTTTATCCGAAGAGCTTAATCGTATCCAAGCCACACATTAAACCATCAATCATTTAAGACACTATGAAAAGCATGCCATCCTAATGCACAATGTAAGAATAACATCAAATAATTATATAAAATATCATAAAAGAATAAAAGGTCGACGAATGGTACCAGCATAACTAAGCGAAAAGATGGTTAGCCGAGCTCTACTCTTATACAACCTAGAATATGAAAGAATAATTATAATTGTATTAAATGTTATGGGGTCTTCTTTCTTCATATCATCATTTTTGATTTGGTTCCTTCTTTGATTTGGATGGTGGTTGCTTCAAAGGCATCACAGGGTACCCCAGGACAAAGCCATCTAGCCACTACTCATCCTAATCCCCCATAGAACAAATCCAAATTCCTATTGCAAAAATTACAGTCATGTGGGAAAAGTAAATCTAACTACAGCTGTAAAATAGAGATTAGCTAAATATACATATAATCCCAAGTTTTAGTATTTATAATTTGGACTTAGCACCCTACACATGGTTAACTAAGCCCACCTGTCCTAACTTGGATTATACTTAAGGATTTAAGCAACTTGCAAAAAGAGCATTCACATTTTTTTAAGCATCCCTTAAGCATAATCCCCTATAGAAAATATGATTAGGCTAATATTGGCCAATCATCCGCCTCTAAGCATACACCATAACATCCAATTTAAAATAATACATCATAAAATAAAACATACATCACATCATACACCATCCTAACTTAGAGCTAGAAGTGGTGACTTAATTCTAATGTGTGTATTAAGGCTTGTGTGGTAAGTCTTGTTAAGCATTAGTGTTATATTTTCTAAGTGTGGAAGGATTCAATTTAACATGAAAGGTTGATTTCACTTAAAGTAGTTTAATTGATTTGAGAATTTTAATTTATGTTTTATTTTGTTTCATTTTATTACACATAGCAACTAAGTGTTATAAAGAAAGAAAAAGAGAATCTTCCTCTTTCATCCATACATTAAGTCACTTTCTAAAGTATAGTAATTTGATTTAGTTCTTTTTAGTGAATGGCTTATTAAATGATTTAATTAATCCTAAGTTTAGGTTCACTTTAAATAATCCTATTCAAAATGAAAGGCATCTTAAGATTAATTTAATTGAATTACTACCACATGACATATATTAAATCATTCTTTTCTATCACATGTAACATGCATATGATTTAATCCTAAGTGTATCTATACATGCAACATATTTTAGCACACTTAAACGATGAATGTATGTGTATGTTAAGAATTTATATTTTATTTGATTGAATAATTTAAACATATTAACTTAAAACTTTATCCAAATTATGATATAAAAAGACATAAGAATAAAATTAAATAGACATGTGCCATTGTTAAATCAGGGAAGTGAGGTAATCAAATATCGTATGCTCGGGATGTCTAGACTATATACCCATTTGTATTCAAACATATGTAAATTCATATACATGAACATAAGAAGTAAGCTCCAAATCAGATGGCTAATTAATTCAACCACTTAGTTAATTATGAATGCTTGCAATTTTAATGTAAAATGGGATTTTCATTCACTAATCACATATACATACACATGTACAAAGATATAGGCAAGTATGTGTCATTGTTAAACTAGGGAAGTGAGGTAATCAAATGACCTCCTTGGGGCTAACTAAAGTCTCGTATTCCCGGGATGTTCAGACTATATACTTGCTTTTCTTGGACACACATGGATGTATACATAAATGAGGGAAAAATACCATGCAAAGATTATATATATTTTTTTTGATTGAATCATTTATATATATGAATTAAAGCTCTATCCAAATTCTAATGTTGAAATACATAAGATTGAAATCGAATAGGTACGTGCTCTTATTGACCCATGGAAGTGAGGTAATCAAATGGCCTCCTTGGGGCTAGCTAAAGCCTCGTGTTCCCAAGATGTCCAGACTATATAACCATTATCATTAAATCTTATATAAATCAACACGTGAATAGAGGAAAGAGAACTCAACATTCATACACTTAAGCTATAAGCACATGCTTTTCTTATGTATTTATAATTAGCATCATAACACATATTATTATTGATTTATAAGCTTTTGAAAAATACATTTGGATTTAATAGTGATAATACCCATGCATATATTAAATTAAATCAATACATGCAAGCTTACATAAAAGAAATCCATTTTATTTTTCTTGATTTTGAATGATGGATGCATGAATTCAAATGACATACCAAATTTAACATGATTGGAAAGAGGACAATCAAATATAAGCATGTGATTCATTCAACCAAACTAGTTCTTAAGGATAATCAAATCAAATAAGATTATTTAAAGCAAAGCAAAGCTTCTTTATTAATTAAGTTTTGGATTTGATTTGATTTAAAGAGGAGAAGAGAAATCATCACTTGTTGTTCTAAACCCATTTATGCAATAGTAATTTAATTTAATTTAAAGAAATGTAATTAAGTTGATTTTATGGGTTAATTAAGTTGAACCATTAATTATATGAATTAATTACCCTTACCTATGTCACCTTAAAGTAATTTACTAAATAATTATGAGCAAACGTGACATGCATGGAAAATAAACTTGCAATGATCCTAGAAAATAAAAAGGGCCTAATGCAATTAGCTTATGATTAATAGTTAATTAGATTAAGGAACTTAATTAATTACTCTTATGGTTTTCTCACATATATAGACTAACCATAATTTCATTAAACTCATTTAGGTTATTAAACACCAAAAGATCTACCCCCTGATTTAATTAATTAAGGCCTGATATGATTATGATTTCAATTTATTTAAGTGGTTTAATTAATTAGTTAAATCTTAATTAATTTCATTTTTAAAAAAGGTTGAAATGAACATAGGGAAAGGGGTTCCAACCTTATTCCTTATTTCACTTACTATTGAACAATGATTAATAAACTTAATTAACCAATTTGTTACTATTCATGAGATTAATTAATCATTAATTAATTTAAAAGTGTAGTTAAGGTTTAATTAGTCAATTTTTCTAATTAATTGAGTAATAAATCCCAAGAAAATCCAAGGAGGAAGAGGTCATCCCATTAAATTATCCCACAAAATTTGGCATTAATTACTTAAGTAATTAAGCTAATAAATTTTGTAATTAAACCTTTATTAAACTTTAATTACTATTCAAAATTAGTTAAGATAATTTTTAATTAATTCACTTCTAAAATACCTTTAAAATGAGTATTTATTTGTATTTTTTATATCTCTATGATTTTTTTATTATTTTTAGAAGTTTCATCCATTAAAAATGATTAATTAAGACTAATTGAGGCCTAATCCTATTGGCGCCACATGGCATGTTGACGCGGTGCGCTTTCCACATGGCATCGTAGGATTGGCTACTTAAAAATTATCTAACTCAATGCCTACGTGGCGGCAATGGATGCACTTTCTCTTCCGCCATCTGATCTAAGATCAAATGGCTACGATTCAACCCACAGCTTAATAAGATTAAATTAGATTGATCTAGTGGATCTAATAATGAGCATCCATTTTGATCAAGTGGAACGGATGGTGCGTGATCTTATGTCATACGAGTGAGGGAGAATGGAGTCCGTTCGCCATTGCTCACTTTATCCAAGCCTACCCAGGCTCAGATCAACTCCAAAAGGATCCCACACCTTCACAACATCGATCAAAGGGGATCCAATGGTCAAGATCATAGGAGATGCAAGTTTTCTACAAAAAGCTCCAACCCATTTTTTCCTAAGGTTCAGTTTTGGAAGCATACCTCACTGGAGCTCAAGACCGACAGCTCGAATGATTGAGGAAGCTTCATTTAGTGGAGATGAAGCCATGTTGACCAGCAATTGGATTAATTCCTCAATGTTTGCTCAAAAGGCCATGAATTGATGATTTGGAGCTCGACTTTGATCGATGTCTCACTTTCGGTGCTCGAGAAGCTTGAGAGATGATTTGTTCTTGTTGGACGAGGCTTAGGGAAGGTTCGTGCAAAGTTAATTTGAGTTTGATGGAGAAATGGGGAAGTGAGGTCAGAAATGGGAGTGTCCTATTTTGGGATGAATGGGAATGGTATTTTCGATTGAGGAACGAGCTTGGGATCTTAGGGAATGGTTCTAGTAGCTCATCTTGGGTAGCTAGGGCTTTGAGGAATGATTTATTTATGTTTTTGAGTGGAAATAAGGGGGTTTGTACCTCCTTCATCTTGATTAGATGGTAAGTTCAGGTTTAGCTTCTAGTGGACGTCAGACCATCTCAGGGAGTCATAGGTCTCAGCTTGGTTGGTTGAAGGTGCAGAGGTGGTTGCCAAGGAGGAATCATGGGTGTCTTATGGGTTTCAAATGCTCCAATGGGGATGGTGAGGTGATTTCACCTCCCATGGGTCATGGCCAACCCAACCACCCTTTGGGTTAGGTTGGGCAGTATCCTAGGTGCTTAGGTGGACCATTGGGAGAGTACCAAGTGGCCAAGGAATGAAATTGATCACTTACATGGGTGATTTGTCTCATGTGATGCCCTAGACCCAAGGGTAGAATGATTATTTGGCATTGGATTTGATTTGGGAAAATTTGAAATGAGCCAATGGTGGGTTAGCCCAAATTTCAAGTCAGTTGGAGTTGATTTGGTTAGGTTTGACTTAATTTGACTCATTTAAGTCAAATTGGGTTAAGTTGGGTCAAGTTTACCAATTGGTCAAATTGGGTCAAACCAAAGGTTGGGTCAAGTTCATATGATCATTTGGGATGTTTTGGTTCAATTGGTTTGGTTTAGTTTGGCTTAGATTTGATTTTTGCTCATTTGTATTCAATTGGGTTAAGTTGACCAATTTGACCAATTAAAATTAGCTTAGGTTGGGTGTTGGTTTGGGCTTAGTTGACCAATTAAATATGATTGTAGGCTTTTGTTTCAATTAATTTGGATTTTATTTTACTTTAGGCCAACTTGAACCTTTAGGTCAATTTGGGCTAAGTAAGTCAATTAGGTTCAATTGGGTCCAATCATGGCTTTGGTCAAGTTTAATAATCAATTTGGAATAAACTTGAGCCATTGGTTACAATCAATTTGGTTTATATTTTGATTTGACCTAAATTTGATCTTTTAGGTTAATTTGGATCAAGTTGGGTCAAGAGGGCAAACTGGGTTTAGTTCGACTCAATTGAAGGTCAAGTCATATTCAAATATTGATTTTGATTTGGTATGAATCATTGGTTTTAAGGGATTTGGCTTAGGTTATAATTTAGCTAGTTTGGGTTCATATGGGTTAAGGGGTTGACTTGGTCAAATGACCAAGTTGACTTGGTTTGACCTAATTTGGGACAATTAATCAACTTAGGGTGATCAACAATCATGATGGGAGATTTTGATGGGCTTGGTTCAATCCAATTTGGGTAGGATTAGAACTTGGCTCAAAGTCAAGTTTTGGGTCAAGTGGACCAATTGGGTTTAGTTGGCCTGATTTTGGGTTGAGTTTGATTTAGTTGAGTTTATATATGGATTTGGGATTGATATATAAATTTAATTACAATTAACTTGGGTTCAAATGGGTTTTGGTTCATTTGAATATTTCAAGTCAAAAGCGTTAAGTTGGGTTTAACTTGGGTAGATTTTAGTTTGGCTTGATGATTGTAGATTTCATTTATATTTGTGAATATGATTGATTCATGAGAAAATCAATTGAATTTGGGTTCTGGAATGAAGGAATTTGGCTAAGTCCATGGAGTTGGGTCAAGTGGCTTAAGTTTGGATTTTAGTTTTGTTTGATTTAGTTTTGATGATTTAAATGTATATTTTATTTAAATTTGTAGAGATGATTGAAAATATGATTTATTTGTGAGAAAATTAATTGAGTTTGAATTGATTTGGATTAATATTTTACTAAGTCCATGGGATAGGCCATATGGCTTAGGAAGGGTTTTGATTTAATTTGATTTAGTTTGATTTAATTTTGATCATTTGAATGTATATTTGATTTATATTTAGAAGATGATTGAAGATATAAATTGATTTTGGATTGATTTGAATTAATATTTGGCTAAGTCCATGGGATAGGATCATATGGCTTAGGAAGGGTTTCAAGTTTGGATTTGATCATGGGCTTCAATCATTTGGTTTTGAATTGGGGCTTGGATTTGGATTTGAATTTGATGTTTAAATTGAACTTGAGGTTTGGTTTGAGAAGGTGAATATGGATTGGATTTGGGTTGTAATGTAGGTGGATTATCTAATCCAAGAAATAACCTAATCCTATGGTTAACCCTTCTAAGTCTTTGCTTAAGTTAGCTTGTTTAGTTGTTAGTATCTTATAGGGAAGTCTTAGTGTCTAGAAGACTCTAAGTCTAAGATGGGAAGATTGAATCCGTGCTTCAAAAGTGAGGTCAAGAGGCCTGAGGCTCCATAGTGTTGCTCTTGGATATAGATGATTGGAAGATTGAAACCATGTTTCACATTATAGACTCAGATAAATCTTTCAAAACTTTGCTTGGGAAACCATGGATACATGAAAACTACATAGTTCCATCTCAAGCCATTTATAGTTCATGAGGTCAGCATATATGAGGATGAAGAATACTACATCCCTCAAAATAAACAAGTCTATTCTCGTAAACTTGGAAAAAGTTTAAAAATAAATAAAAAAAGAGATAGAAAAGGAAAGAGAAAAAGAAAAAGAAAAGAAAAGAGAAAAATAAAATAAAATAAAAGGGAGTAAAAAATAGACATGGAGGAGGAAGTTGAGCCTGACATTAAATTCCACCCACAGTTCATTACTCCATTCGAACATATGGATGACCGACCTCCACGGTAGAAGAAGAGGCAGTTAGGAGGTCCTAGGGGTGAAAAACCTCTTTAAAAGCCACTTAATAAAATATTTGTCCCAACTACTAGGAGTACACCTCCTATCCATATAGACTTTGAATCTAGTTCATAGGATGAGCCTTATATGGTTGGCACACCAGCCAGCTCTTCTCAGTAGTAGATTCCCTTGAAGGTGACACTTGAGCCAGATAGCAATGAAGACAAGGCTCCAAAGCAAAGCATAAGTGTATCAAAGTCTATATGTAAAATAGTTAGGCATCGTTGGGAACCCCTCTTTCTCTCCCAAAAGCAAGGGTTTGGTAGTTAAGGAAGCCCTAAGTCATCAGGTGTAAACACTGGAGGTTCTTTAGGAGCATCATCCTCAAGTTAAGAAGTTGATGTAGAACTTGAGGTTGATTCATATAAAGATTTAATAAAATTACCTTTTGATTGGTACTTGTCATGTGTTCATAATTTAGCAATGAAAGGGTTAATCCCTAATACTTGGTCAAAGCGTAAGTCAGACTACTTCAAAAGAATATGAAAGAACAAATGCAAAAGCTCTCCATCAAGACCAGGACTAGGATTGGTATAGGTCGATGATAATTCGCTAGTCATCACCAATCATTTAGAATCTGATAGGTTCTTTTCAAATAACATTAATTCATATGAGGAGCTGTGCTTAAAAAATTTAGATGATCTAGTTGATTTTGAAGGAAAAGATGCATCACCAGAGTTTGAAGAATAGATCAAGTCAACCATCGATGAGTTCAAGGAAATCAACTTAGGAACTGAAGAAGATCCATGCCCAACATACATCTGTTCTTTGTTGAATGAAATTGAAACCAATGACTTAGTTATGTTATTGATTGAGTTTAAAGACTTCTTTGCATGGAGTTATGAAGAGATACTTGCATTAGCTCCTGATGTAGTAGTCCATAAATTAGAAATAGAGCTTACTACTAACCCTATTAAGCAAGGTCCTAGATGCATGTGATTAGACATTGAACAATAGGTCATTTATGAAGTCAAAAGCGATAATGCCTTCATCCAAAAAGATACATGGTTAGCCAGTGTCATCCTAGTTAAGAAAAAGAATGGACAAATTCACATATACTTTGATTTTAGAGATTTAAATAAGGCATGTCCAGAAGATGAATTTCCACTACCAATCCCAGAACTGATGGTGGACATTGCCTCATCTAATGCAATTTTTTCTTTCATGGATGGCTCATCTAGATATAACCAAATAAAGATGGCCCCTGAAGTTGAAAGAAATACTACTTTTAGAACCCATGATCAAAATCTATTATTATAAGGACATGCCTTTCAGCCTTAAAAATGCCAGTGCTACATACCAACAGGCTATGACTCGAATCTTTGACGAACTCATTCACCATCAGGTCGAGTGTTATGTCAATGATCTCGTGATAAAAAGTAGAGAAAAGGAAGACCATCTCTTTAACTTAAGAGTAGTTTTGGAACAATTAAGACATTTTAACCTCAAAATAAACCCCATAAAGTGTCATTCAGAGTAGCTTTAGGAAAATTCCTTGGGTTTTGTCATCCGACACCATGGAATCAAAATTGATCTGGAGAAGATTAAAGCAATATTAGAAATGTCACCCCCTAATAGTTTAACTCAACTTAGATCATTCCATGTGCAGTTGGCATATCTAGGATACATTATATCCAACCTATCTGGAAGATGTGAACCATTCTCAGCATTTGTTAGAAAGGATGCCAAGTTTAAGTGGGATGGTAAGTGTGAGCATGCACTTGAAGACATTAAGCATTACCTGATGATGCTGCCAGTTCTAGCAGCCCCTATCTCGGGCAAGCCCTTGGTTAGATGACTCCCTTGGTGCTTTGTTGGCCCAAGCCAATGATGAAGGGAAGGAAAGCACACTCTACTACCTCACCTATCATCTAATCCATGCTGAGGCTATTTATCCACTCATTGAGAAGCATTGCTAATTATAATATTTGCATCCCAAAAACTATAGCACTACATGCATCCTCATAAGGTGAACTTAATCTCTAGGATCAATCCACTACATTATCTCATGATAACACTGAATCTATCTGGACAGTTGGCACAACGGTCCATGATCCTCTCATAGTTTGACATTACCCTCGTACCCCTCCGTGTGGTGAAAGGGAAAGCACTAGCAGATTTCTTAGCAACACACCCACTTCTTGCTGACTCTCCACTTAATGATGATCTCCCCGATGAACAAATCATGAACTTAGGGGATACTAACATTCACTACTAGGAGATGTACTTTGATGGCGTGGCTTCCTTAAAAAGAGGAGAAGAACCACAGTCTACTATTCTAGGAAAGGCAGGGGTAGAAATAGATCTCTTAATTCTAGAATGTAATATTTTGAGATACTTATATCATCTATCCAATCTTTGCACCAACAACGAAGCTAAATATGAGGCTCTTATTGTCAGTCTTGAGTTAGTTGTTACTCTAAGCATATAACATCAATATCTTGAGATTCTAAGTTATCAACCAAATTATTGAGTCTTATAAGGTTATAAAGCCCAAGCTCCATCACTACCATAAGTACACCATGGAGTTATTAACCTAAATCCCAGAGGTTAGCTTTTTTAAGAATACTCGAGGTAAGAACGTTGTAGTGTATCCTGTAGCCATGCTTGCCAAGGAGTTGGCATGTCCCAAGGATGAGTCAATATCAATAAAGGTCCAAAATAGACAAGTGCTATCCCTTATTGATATTGAACTCATCAAAAAGTACTCTCTTGAAGGGGAGGTTGCCATTGCCAAGAAGGATGAGGAGTTAGATTAGAGGAAACCATTCTTGGATTACTTAAATAAAGGCAAACTACCACAAGAGAAGTCCCAAGCCCATCAGATGAAGTAGAAAGCACATTCTTATGCTGTTGTGGATGGTGTCTTGTACTGACAATCTTTCGATCATATATGGTTACATTGTTTAGACAAGCATGAAGCCCATAATATCATAATTGAGGTACACTTAAGATTATGTGGAGCCAACCAATCTAGTCTCAAGATGAAAACTAAGATCAAGAGACTAGGATACTACTGGCCATCAATGATCAAAGATTCAATGGATATGGCTAGGCGATGCCACCAATGTCAAATACACAGTATGGTCCTACCACCAAACATTCTACATCCTACATTGGCCTCATGGCCATTCAAGTGTTGGGGTACCGACATAGTGGGTCTGATTAATCTTACTTCCTCCAAGGGTCATCAGTTTATCTTAGCTGCTACTAAGTACTTTTCTAACTGAGCAAAGACAATTTTGCTGAGAGAGGTCACAGCTCAGCATGTGCTCTAGGTTTTAGGAATCATATCATATATAGGTTCAAAGTGGCTCAATGAATTATATCTGGTAATGGTACTACATTCAAGACCACCGAGATCAACAAATTTTCCTGAAGACACAACAACTTTGCCTAACATCAATAACTTTTCCTCGATCAATTATATTCTACCATCAACTACCTGAGGGCAAACAACTTAGCAGAAGCCTTCAATAAAAATCTCATCCAAATACTAAAGAAGACACTCGACAATGATAAGCGACAGTGGTATGAGCACTTAGTTGAAGCCTTATGGGCCTACTACACCACATATAGAACTCAAACTCAGTATACTCCTTTCTCCTTAGTGTATGGGTCTGATGCCATTATACCATTAGAAGTTCAACTCCCATCACTAACGATAGCTATAGGTAGCAAGATCATAACAAAGCAGAATGCCAAGTTGCGATTAGAAGAACTTGAAGGTTTGGAGGAGAAACGACTGCGGGCATACCAAAATCTCAAGTTGTACAAAGCTAAAATAAATCAAGCTCACAATAAGTTGCTCCGTCCTAGAGCTTTTCAGGTAGGAGAGCTTATTTTAGTTCTGAAGAGACTGATTATTGCCCTTCGTAAGATGGGAGGCAAGTTTGAACCCACTTGGGAAGGCCCTTTTTCCATAGAGAAGGCCTACTAAAGAGAATCTTATCATCTTATTAATCATAAGGGAGAATTCCCAATGCTTCCAATCAATAGGCTCTACTTAAAGAAATATTATGAATCTTTTTTGAAAATAATTATTATCAATGAAAATTCCATTTTGAATTCAATCTCTTCCATGTTGAAAGTATTCTTGTTTGGGAATATACCATGATGTGTTTAGGGTAGATGTAAGAAACCTGAGCAGCATCCTATCCTTCATGGACACAACACGAACACAAAATACACATAAACATATAAAATAAACACATATCTTTTATCTTGGGCTACTCTGAGTTAAGATAATGCGCCCAATGACACTCACTCAATAGCTGCTGTAGGTCAAGGTAAAATGCTTACTTGCTAGTGTGCCATCCAATAGTCTTATTGCTTTCGAGGATGTAAGTCTGCTAAGCTTTCCTTCCTTACATGGCCACTGCACACTGATGAGAGCTTTGTTAGTTTGATAGGCCTTAATGTGTGGCCAGTAAGCTACCTCATGTTGGCTTCATTTAAGAGGATGTGAGTCTGCTATGCTTTCTTCTTATATTAACCTTCGTACACTAACTGGGTCGAGTATATTTGAGGTTTAGGATAAGTCCCCTAGCGGCTCCTTCCCTCCTGATTGCTTCAAGAATAAGTCCAGTCCTTTCTCGGGCCTCCCCGCTTAGTAGTCTCTCTAGGTCAGTTGTAAGCCTACATGCTTTCTTTCTAGATTGATCATTAGACACCAATGGGCACCTTAGGTTGGTTGGTTCTCACTATGCTCATGGATACATCACTCATGCTGATAGATACACCTTAGGTTGGTTGGTTCTCGCACCTTAGGATACACCACTCATGGCAGATGTAAGTCTGCTACACTTTCTCCTTGAGTTGTCCACCGTACACCTATAAGCTTTCTTTTCCAGAGCTTAGGATAACGCCCCTAGTAGCACCTCCCCTATGGGCATTATATTTGGATCACATCTTTTACGACCCCAATTAGACACTACCAGTTACTTATGATTCGTTCCTTTTATTAACCACCCGGTGATTAGAGAATCCATTATGTGGATGTACAGATTCTCATTTAGTCTAGTAAATCTGAGATAGGCCAAGGCCGATATAGCCCCTTCTTAGTGTGGTCCCTCACACACCAACAGGGTCCAAGCTAACATATAAAGAAAATATATATTCACTTGTGGATTAGGAGGACACCCCTAGCGATACCTTTTCCCAAGCAGGTATCCTATCTTTAGGGTGGTGTCAACAAAACTCCCTATAAAAATTGTGTGACTACTCTTGAGTTGATATAAGTCCCTAGCGACATTCACTCAGTAGTCACCCTAAGTCAAGTTTGATTTGTTGTGCTACCAACAAGTCACCCCAATTATTGTTCCCTGCTTTAGCCTTCTTCCTAGCATATTCATTGCACACCAAAAAAAAAACTGCTTAGATTAGCTAGCTCTACCCCACAGCCAGTAGACTATCCATTTGGATTTATAAATTTGAGATAGGACAAGTCTGATATAGCTCCTTCTCAGTGGGTCCATCGCACACCGACATGGTCCATAAATTAAATCAATCAAATTTGATTGAGCTCACATCCCCAGCAGACATGCCCTCAATTCGAAAGCAAACTAAACTAAATAAACCATATCAAATACATGAAACTAAAATAAAATTAACCCTGACTACTTTTGAGATGACATAAGTCCATAGCGGCATTCACTTAGTAGTCACCCTAGGTCAAGTTTGATTTGTTGTTCATCCAACAGGTCACCCTAGCAATTGTTCCTTGCTTTGGAAGATTTAAGTCTACTATGCCTTTTCCTCTACGACCATTGTACACCAAAAGGAAACCCCTTAGGTTGGCTAGCTTTATCCCATAGCCTGTAGACTATCTTTTTGGATTTGTAAACCTTAGGTAGGCTAAGGCTAATATAGCCCTTTCTTAGTGGGTCCATTGCACACAAACAAGGTCCATGAATTAACTCAGATAAAATTAAACCCAATGTGATTTTTCCTAGTGGAGATAAATCACACCATTCTCCCTAGTGGCACCCCAAATCATATATAAAAAAGTCAAGCAAACAAATCAAATTCAAAACCAACCTTCCTAGTGGAGCCAAATTAAACCAACTCCCCAGTGAGTCAATCAAAAAATCCAACCAAACTCTTATTCCTAGGATACATCCCCAAACAAATCTATGAAATCAAACTCAAATCCCAATCCCTAGAGGATAGCCTGAAGCTGCTTCCCTAGTGAAAGGTTCATATACTTGATCCCCAGCGGACTTGAGCCATATCTCTACCAGATATGCCTCATCATCAACTAAAATAAAATAAATTAAAGTGATTTGATCTTAATCTTTGGCAGATTATAAATTTTTATACCCAATGGTCCTTCTTTCCAGAAATCATATAATCAAATTAAATTCAAACCTTATCCCCAACAGATTTTCTTCTTCTATGCCCTCGATATAGACCCTTTACATGTCATGTCCAATGCATGCGTGATCCCCTAGCGGATCTCCCTCCATGTCCTTGACATGGAATTCTCATAAAATCCTATTTTTTCTCTTATGCACACCTTTAATACTTCAACCAAAATCCTAACAATGTATCCGTTCAAATTACATCATCTTAACACTGTAATCAATATTTTATGATTTATGATGGTGCAAGCTCAAACTAAATATACAATATCATGCTAAACATAATTTAGTGTGAATTAACACACTGTGCTATATTATAATATATGATGTTATATTATAATTTGTTATAATATAATATATTATCTAACATTACACCTCATTAGAATCACTTCAAAGAAAAAAATAACAAAATTTTCTCAAAATATGAATAATGTTCATTTTGGATGTAAAATTATTAATTTTCTATTATAAATGGTGCAAAATAGCATAATTTTAGTGTTGCTTCTTGGTGTGTGCCATGAATTTGGCAAAATTCTTCCATCACAACCTTCAAATTAACACTTTTGTGAGTTTTGACCCAATGTACAATAACATTTAGTAACACACCACCACATTCATATATATATAAATTTATTTTATTATGTACGTTATATTTTAATACTCTTTCATATTATATATTATCTTACATTACTCCTCAAAATGAATCACTTTAACCAAAAAATTTATAAAATTTGGTTGAAAAATGAACATTTATTTAGGATGCAAAATTCAATTCTTTTGATTAAATGACACAACATAGCACACCCCCAATGATGTTCCTTAAAGCTTACCTTAAATTTGGCCAAATCCCATCATCTCATCCTATAAATCAATATTTTAATGAATTATACTAGTACGAACTCGACTACATCATACTATAACAAACTCAAATTTGCTAAACAATAAATAGTAATATGCAATAGTATGCTATAATGCATGATGCTACACTACGTTATAGCATCCTATATTATAATACACTATAACATATTATATTATATTATATTGCATATCACATCACAAGGGATTGCTTAAGATAAAAATCATAAAATTAGTCTAAATAATAAAAAATTATATATTTTAGTGTATCACTTACATATTTTAAATTGAAATAATTCATTATGATGCCATGCTCTAGCTATTATGAATTTGGCCAAATTCCACCATTTTAAAGCCTAAATCAACATTTTTATAAATAATGCATGCGTAGGCTTGACTGCATGATTGTATAATACTAAAAGAATTTAAAATGTGTAGAACAATATATTATGATATATGATGATATACTATGCTACAACATATAATATTTATTTTGAACATAAAATCTTACTTTTTTACTACAAGTGGCATAGCACACCTTTGGTACTACAACCTAATTCCCACTTCAAATTTAATAAATTTCATCATCAAATTTATTAAATCAATAGTTTTATGATTTATATTAATATAGACTATTGGGCATAATACCATAATATACTAAAACATTTCAAAACATCTTATAACATACAAAAAAACACATCACTTGCTCAAATATATGATGCTACATTATACTATAATATATGGTATTTTGATATGATTTAGGCTTAGGGTTTAGGGTATTTAAGTCTCTAATAGTCAAGTGAAAGTCTTGAAGACATTTTCTTTAGCTACCATAACTATGTTAGGATTAGGTCATTCTTTAGTTCTACTCCTAATGACATCTTTATTCATGGTTTAGGGTTAGGGTTTAGGTTTAGTTTAGAGTTTAGGGTTTCGGTTTAGGATTTGTTTAGGGTTTACTGTTTAGGGCTTAGGTTTTGGGGTTTAGGGTTGTAGGTTTTAGGGTTTTGGGTTAATGTTTTTAGAGTTTAGGGTTTAAGGGATTAGGGTTTAGGGTTTAGGGTTTAGGTTTTAGGGTTTTGCATTTAAGGTTTTTAAGGTTTAGGGTTTAGGGTTTATGATTTAGGTTTTAGGTTTAGGGTTTAAGTTTTAGTTTAGGGTTTAGAGTTTATGGTTTAAGGTTTTCTTTTTAATAGAGAATAAATTCATGTTCAATAATTTTACTTTTTGATTTCATCAACCAAGAAACACACCAAGTTTTTGAATACACAAGTGATGAGATAGATAAAAAAGGAGCACACATAGAGTAAATCAAAAACCCTAGATAACTAGAACCATCTCTACTATAAAGACAGTTCCAGTAAATTAGATTGACCGTTCTTCAATTTCTCTAGTTCTCCAACCTCCCTAGCCTCTCAGTGGCGGGATCCACCATCATATCCCATCTCCCTCACCAACACCACAACTATAACCTCTCACTCCTCTCCCTCCATAACCTGCTTCACCACCACCTCCATATCCAGTATCACTAGATCCCCCACCCACCATGCGATAACCACCTCGCCTTCTCCTCCTCCACTAGATTTAGACTGACCCTAGTTGACAGTGATGTTCCTGCCATCAAGGTTCTCCACATTTTTAGGGTTTAGGGTTTAGGGTTAATAGAGAGTTTAGGGTTAGTTTAAGATTTAGGTTTTGGGGTTTAGGGTTTAGGGTTGTAGGTTTTAGGGGTTTAGGGTTTATTATTTAAGGTTTTAGGGTTTTAGGGGTTAGGGTTTAAGGTTTTAGGGTTTAGAGTTTAGGGTTTAGGGTTTAGGGTTTAGGGTTTAGGGTTTAGGGTTTTAGGGTTTAGAGTTTAGGGTTTAGGGTTCAAGGTTTAGGATTTAGAGTTTAAGTTTTCTTCTAAATTAAGTAAACTGATAGGTTTGGGTTTATTTAGTTTATTTTTTATTTATTTGGGTTTTTTTAATTTAGTTCAATTTATTTATTTTAGGTTTATTTATTTTAGTTTAGATTTTTTATTCTAGTTTAGATTTTTTATTTTAGTTTATTTTTTAGGTTTGAGTTTGGTTTTTAGTTGAGTTTTATTTTTATTTTATTTTTTAGGTTTAGGTTTTTTTTAGGTTTATTTTTAGGTTTTTATTTTATTTTTTAGGTTTAGGTTTTAAGTTTTTATTTTAGGTTTTTTTCTTTAGGGTTTAATTATAGTTTATTTTATTTTATTTAGTTTTGGTTTAGGTTTCGGTTTAGTTTATTTTAGGTTAAGGTTTAGGTTTTATTTATTTTAGTTTAGGTTTAGGTTTAGGTTTAGGTTTATTTTATTTTCTTTATTTTATTTTTATTTTAAGTTTAGGTTTTCTTTCAGTTTAGAGTTTAGATTTTATTTTTTATTTATTTTTAGGTATTATTTTTTAGGTGTATTTTTTAGGTTTATGTTTCTATCTAGTTTATAATTTATTATATTTTAGGTTTATTTTATTTTTATTTTAGGTTTAGTTTTTATTTTATTTAGGTTTTTTATTTTTTTATTTAGTTTTGGTTTTTATTTATTTTATTTTATTTTAGTTTTTAATTTTTATTTTATTCTCTTTTTAGGTTTAGGTTTAGGTTTAGGTTTACGTTTTAGTTTATGTTTTTATTTTATTTTTATTTTTTATTTTATTTTGGTTTAGGATTTTTATTTATTTTATTTTTAGGTTTTATTTTTTTAGGTTTAGGTTTTTAGTTTTTGGGGTTTAGGGTTTAGGGTTAGTTTAGGGTTTAGGGTTTGGCGTTTAGGGTTTATGGTTTAGGGTTTAGGGTTTAGGGTTTAGGGTTTTGGTTTTAGGTTTAGGTTTAAGTTTTAGTTTAGGGTTTAGGGTTTAAGGTTTTTTTAAATAGAGAAGAAATTCAAATTCAATATTTCTTCTTTTCAATTTCATCAACCAAGTAGCACCCTAAGTTTTCTAAGACAGAAGCGATGACATAGATAAAAAATGAGCACCCATAGAGCACAAAAACCCTAGATAAGTAGAGCCCTCTCTATTATAAAGACATAGTTTCATAAGCAGCAGATCAGATCAGCCATTCTTCAATTTCACCAGTTCCCATCTAAACCACCCTAGCCTCTCAAATAGCAGGATCTGCCATCGTATCCCCGATCTCTCCCTCTTCCACCACCATGACTGTAACCTCCATCACTCCTCCTGCCTCCATAACCACCACTGCTCTGACCACCACCTCCGTATTCACCATCACCTTAAGATCCCCCACCACCACTGTGATAACCACCACCTCCGCCTTAGCCTCCACCACCAGATCTAGATTGACCCTTATTGATGGTGATGTTCCTGGTCAAGGTTTTGCTCATTCCTAGGCTTTAGGGTTAGTTTAGGGTTTAGGGTTTAGGGTTGTATATTTTAGTGTTTAGGGTTTAGGGTTATGGGTATTATGGTTTAGGGTTTAGGGTTTAGGGTTTAGCATTGTAGGTTTAGGGTTGTAGGTTTAGGGTTTAGAGTTTAGGATTTAAGGTATAGGGTTTTTTTAATAAAATTAAGTAAAGCGATAGGTTTAGGTTATTTAGTTTATTTAGTATATCTTTTATTTATTTGAGTTTATTTTAATTAATTTATTTTTATTTAGGTTTATTTTTTATTTTCATTTAGTTTAGTTTATTTATTTTAGGTTTGTTTTTTTATTTTAGGTTTAGGTTTTTTTTATTTTCAAGTTTAGGTTTTATTTTTTATTTATTTTTAGGATTTATTTTTGGGTTTATTTTTTAGGTTTAGGTTTTTATTTAGTTTTTATTTTTTTTATTTTATTTTTATTTTAGGTTAAGTTTTTATTTTATTTAGGTTTTTTTTTTTTTTTAGTTCAGTTTAGGTTTTTATTTATTTTATTTTAGTATAGTTTTTTATTTTTTATTTTATTTTATTTTTAGGTTTTATTTAGTTTAGGTTTAGGTTTTTAGCTTTTTAGGGTTTAGGGTTTAGGGTTTAGGGTTTAGGGTTTAGTGTTTGGGGTTTAGGGTTTAGGGTTTAAGGTTTGGGGTTTAGGGTTTTGGGTTTAGAGTTTAGGGTTTAGGGTTTAGAATTTTAGGGTTTAGGGTTTACGATTTTGGGATTTTAGGGTTTAGGGTTTAAGGATTTCAGGGTTTTGGATTTAGGTTTTACGATTTAGGCCTAGGGTTCATGTTTTAGGGAATTTGGTTTTTATATCAAATTAAGATTCAACATTTCTTCTTTCTGATTTCATCAACCAAGTAACACACCAAGTTTTCTAAGACACAAGTGATGACATAGATCAAAAATTATCATGCATAGAGTAAATCAAAAACCCTAGATAACTAGAACCATCTTTATTCGTAAAGATAGAGTTCCATAAGCAGTAGATCAGATCAGCCATTCTTCAATTTCTCCAATTCTTATCAGAACCACCCCGACCTCTTGAGTAGCTGGATTCTCCATCATATCCCCGATCTATACCTCCGGCACCACCACGGCTATAACCTACATCACTAGTCCCGCCTCCATAGCCACCACTGCTCTGACCACCACCTTAATATCCACCAACACCTCCAGATCCCCACCCCCATGAAATAGCCACCTCCTTGTCCACGACCATATCTAGGGAGCTTGGTTGATGTCTTTGTTCTGTCAAGGTTCTACATATTTAAAGTTTAGGTTTATGTTTAGGTTTATTAGATTTTAGGGTTTATGTTTATTTTTAATTATTTAGTTACTTTAGGTTTAGGTTTATTATTTAGGGTTTAGGGTTTGGGTTTAAGGTTTAGGATTACGGTTTAGGGTATAGGATTTAGGGTTTTTTAGGGCTTAGTGTTTAAGGTTGTAGGTTTAGGGTTTAGGGTTAGTTTTTGGGATTATGGTTTAGGGTTTCATATTTAAGGTTTAGGGTTTTTTTTAAATTAAGTAAATCGATAAGTTTAGGTTCATTTAGTTTATTTAGTTTATTTTTTATTTTTTTAGTTTATTTTATTTTTAATTTTTATTTAGGTTTATTTTTTATTATTATTTAGTTTAAATTTTTTATTTTATTTTATTTTTTAGGTTAAGGTTTAAGTTTAAGTATATTAATTAGTTGAGTTTTATTTTTATTTTTTTTAGGTTCAAGTTTTATTTTTTATTTTGAGGTTAGGTTTAGGTTTTTATAATATTTTTTTAGATTTAGGTTTTAGGTTTTTATTTTAGTTTTATTTTTGATTTTATTTTTTTTGTTTAGGTTTAGGTTTATTTTTTGTATATTTTATTTTATTTAGTTTAGGTTAAGGTTTAGGTTTAGTTTATTTTAGTTTAGGTTTAGGTTTTTTTATTTTAGTTTAGTTTATTTTAATTTAGGTTTATGTTTATTTAATTTTGTTTATATTTTAGGTTTACATTTTTTTCTTTTATTTTAGGGTTTAAGATTTATTTTTAGGTTTTATTTTTATGTTTATTTTTTAGGTTTAGGTTTTTACTATATTTTATTTTAGATTTATTTTATTTTTATTTTATGTTTAGTTTTTATTTTATTAAGGTTTTTTATTCTTAGGTTTATTTTATTTTTTTAGTTTAGTTTAGGTTTTTCTTTGTTTTATCTTAGGTTATTTTTATTTTATTTTATTTTATTTTTAAGTTTAGTTTAGGTTTTAATTTAGGTTTTTATTTGATTTTATTTTTTAAATTTTATTTAGGTTTGTTTTTTTTCTTTATTTTATTTTTAGGTTTTATTTAGTTTAGGTTTAGGTTTTTAGATTTGTAGGATTTAGGGTTTATGGTTTAAGGTTTTAGGGTTTAGGGTTTAGGGTTTGGGTTTAGAGTTTAGGGTTTAGGGTTTATTGTTTAGGCTTTATGGTTTAATGTTTTTATTGTTTATGGTTTATGGTTTAGGGTTAGCTTAGGGTTTAGGGTTAGTTTAGGGTTTAGGCTTTAAGGTTTAGGGTTTTTAGGGGTTTAGGGTTTAGGGTTTAGGCTTATGATTTAGGGTTTTAGGGTTTAGGGATTAGGGTTAGGGTTAGGGTTGAGGGTTTAGGGTTTAAGGTTTATGTTTAGTTTAGCATTTAGGGTTCACGGTTGTAGATTTAGGATTTTGGGTTTAGGGTTAGTTTTAGGGTTTAGGGTTTTCTTTAAAAAAAAATTAAGTAAACGAGTAGGTTTAGGTTTATTGATTTTATTTTTTTATTTATATTTAGGTTTATTTTTAATTTATAATTAGTTCAGTTTATTTATTTTAGGTTTATTTATTTTAGTTTTATTTATTTTAGTTTAGGTTTTTTATTTTAATTTATTTTCAGGTTGAGGCTTAAGTTTATGTTTATTTTCGTGTTTAGTTTAATTTTTTTTTTGAGGTTTAGGTATGTTTTTATTTTATTTTTTTATTTTAGGTTTTAGGTTTTTATTTTAGGTTTATTTTGAGGTTTTATTTTTTAGTTTAGGTTTATGTTTTTTTTTAGTTTACTTAGTTTAGGGTTTAGGTTTAGTTTATTTTAGGTTTAGGTTTAGGTTTTATTTATTTTAGTTTAGCTTATTTTTGTTTAGGTTTACGTTTATTTTATTTTTAATTTTGGTTTTGTTTCTATTTTTAGTATAGGATTTGGGTTTTATTTTTTATTTATTTTTTGGTTTAGGTTTTTATTTAGATTTTTATTTTATTTTATTTTAGGTTTATTTTTTTATTTATTTTATGTTTATTTTTATTTTATTTAGGTTTTTTATTTTTAGGTCTATTTATTTTATAGTTTAGTTTAGGTTTTTATTTATTTTAGTTTTTTATTTTTTATGTTATTTTATTTTTAGGTTTTGGTTTAGGTTTAGATTTAGATTTTAGTTTAGCTTTCAATTTATTTTATTATTTTATTTTATTTAGGTTTATGTTTTCTTATTTATTTTATTTTTTGGTTTTATTTTGTTTAGGTTTAGGTTTTTAGGTTTTTAGGATTTAGGGTTTAGGTTTTAGGGTTTAGTGTTTAGGGTTTAGGGTTTGGGATTTAGGTTTTAGGGTTTAGGGTTTGGCGTTTAGGTTTTAGGGTTTAGTGTTGTAGATTTTAGATTTAGGGTTTAGGGTTTAGGGTTTTTTTATTTATTTTTATTTTTTTTAAATTGTTTTATTTTTTTAAATTAAGTAAACTCGTAGGTTTATGATTATTTAGTTTATTTATTATTTATTTCAGTTTATTTTATTTTGTATTTGTATTTAAATTTATTTGTAATTTAGTTTAGTTTATTTATTTTAGTTTATTTTTTAGATTTAGGTTTACTTTTTATTTTTTGTTATATTTTTATTTTATTTTTTTAGGTTTAAGTTTTTTTTATTTTTAGGTTTAGGTTTAGGTTTTTATTTTATTTTTTAAGGTTTAGGTTTTAAGTGTTTATTTTAGTTTAATTTTATGTATTATTTTTTAGTTTAGGTTTAGGCTTATTTATAGTTCATTTTATTTTATTTGGTTTAGGTTTATTTGAGGTTTAGGCTTAGGTTTTATTTATTTTAGTTTAGTTCATCTTAGTTTAGGATTAGTTTTATATTATTGTTATTTTAGATTTAGCTTTTTTTAAGTTTAGGATTAAAGTTTTATTTTTTATTTATTTCTAGGTGTATTTTGTGGGTTTATGTTTTTATTTAGTTTTATATTTTATTTTATTTTAGGTATTTTTATATTTTTGATTTATTTTTTTATATAAGTTTTTATTTTTTTAGTTTAGTTTAGGTTTTTATTTATTTTATTTTAGTTTAATTTTTATTTTATTATGTTATTATATTTTTAGGTTTAGGTTTTAGCTTAGGTTTTATTTTATTTATTTTTTTTCATTTTATTTTGGTTTAGGTTTATTTATTTATTTTACTTTTAGGTTTATTGAGTTTAGGTTTAGGATTTTAGGTTTTTAGGGTTTGTGGTTTAGGGCTTTGGTTTTAAGTTTTTAATTTAGGTTTATTTTTAGGTTTTATTTCTTAGTTTAGGTTTAGGTTTACTTTTAGTTTATTTTATTTTATTTAGTTTAGGATTTAGGTTTAGTTTAGGTTTAGGTTTTAATTATTTATTTTATTTTATTTTAATTTAGGTTTAGGATTATTTTATTTGGTGCATTTTATTTATATTTTTGGTTTAGTTTATATTTTTAGTTTGGGGTTTATTTTTGTTTATTTCTAGGTTTTATCTTTTAGGTTTATTTTTTTAGGTTTAAGCTTTTATTTAGTTTTTATTTAGTTTTTATTTAAGTTTATTTTAATTTAATTTTATGTTAAGTTTTTATTTTATTCATGTTTTTTATTCTTAAGTTTATTTTATAGGGTTTAGGATAACACTTTCATGGCAGATGTAAGTCTGCAACACTTTCTCCTTGAGTTGTCCACCGTACACCTATAAGCTTTCTTTTCCAGAGCTTAGGATAACGCCCCTAGTAGCACCTCCCCTATGGGCATTATATTTGGATCATGTCTTTTACGACCCCAATTAGACACTACCCGGGTTACTATCAGATTCAACAGTTCCCCTTTTCTATTAACCACCCCAGTGATTAGAGAATCCATTATGTGGATGTACAGAGTCTCATTTAGTCTAGTAAATCTGAGATAGGCCAAGGCCGATATAGCCCCTTCTTAGTGTGGTCCCTCACACAGCGAGGTCCGCTAACATATAAAGAAAATATATATTCACTTGTGGATTAGGAGGACACTAGCGATACCTACCTTTTCCCGGTATCTATCTTTAGGGTGGTGTCAGCAAAACTCCATATAAAAATTGTGTGACTACTCTTGAGTTGATATAAGTCCCTAGCGACATTCACTTAGTAGTCACCCTAAGTCAAGTTTGATTTGTTGTGCTACCAACAGGTCACCCCAATTGTTGTTCCCTGCTTTAGCCTTCTTCCTAGCATATTCATTGCACACCAAAAAAAAACTGCTTAGATTAGCTAGCTCTACCCCACAGCCAGTAGACTATCCATTTGGATTTGTAAATTTGAGATAGGACAAGTCGATATAGCTCCTCGTTCTGGGTCCCTTTGCCGACATGGTCCATAAATTAAATCAATCAAATTTGATTGAGCTCACATCCCCCATGCCCCCTTAATTGAAAACTAAACTAAATAAACCATATCAAATCACATGAAACTAAAATAAAATTAACCACACTACTTTTGAGATGACATAAGTCCATAGCGGCATTCACTTAGTAGTCACCCTAGGTCAAGTTTGATTTGTTGTTCATCCAACAGGTCACCCTAGCAATTGTTCCTTGCTTTGGAAGATTTAAGTCTACTATGCCTTTTTCCTCTCGCAGCCATTGTACACCAAAAGGAAACCCCTTAGGTTGGCTAGCTTTATCCCATAGCCTGTAGACTATCTTTTTGGATTTGTAAACCTTAGGTAGGCTAAGGCTAATATAGCCCTTTCTTAGTGGGTCCATTGCACACAAACAAGGTCCATGAATTAACTTCGAGATAAAATTAAACCCAATGTGATTTTTCTAGTGGAGATAAATCACACCATTCTCCCCAGTGGCACCCCAAATCATATATAAAAAAGTCAAGCAAACAAATCAAATTCAAAACCAACCTTCCTAGTGGAGCCAAATTAAACCAACTCCCCCCAGTAGAGTCTGAATCAAAAAAATCCAACCAAACTCTTATTCCTAGCGGATACATCCCCAAACAAATCTATGAAATCAAACTCAAATCCCAATCCCTAGCGGATAGCCTGAAGCTGCTTCCCTAGTGAAAGGTTCATATACTTGATCCCCAGCGGACTTGAGCCATATCTCTACCATACCTCATCACTAAAATAAAATAAATTAAAGTGATTTGATCTTAATCTTTGGCGGATTATAAATTTTTTATGGATCTTCTTTCCAATCATATAATCAAATTAAATTCAAACCTTATCCCCAATTTCTTCTTCTATGCCCTCGATATAGACCCTTTTTACATGTCATGTCCTGATCCTAGCGGATCTCCCTCCATGTCCTTGACATGGAATTCTCATAAAATCCTATTTTTCTCTTATGCACACCTTTAATACTTCAACCAAAATCTAACAATGTATGTTCAAATTACATCATCTTAACATTGTAATCAATATTTTATGATTTATGATGGGTGCAAGCTCAAACTAAATATACAATATCATGCTAAACATAATTTAGTGTGAATTAACACTTTATTATATATTATAATATATGATGTTATATTATAATTTGTTATAATATAATATATTGTCTAACATTACACCTCATTAGAATCACTTCAAAGAAAAAAATAACAAAATTTTCTCAAAATATGAATAATGTTCATTTTGGATGTAAAATTATTAATTTTCTATTATAAATGGTGCAAAATAGCATAATTTTAGTGTTGCTTCTTGGTGTGTGCCATGAATTTGGCAAAATTCTTCCATCACAACCTTCAAATTAACACTTTTGTGAGTTTTGACCCAATGTACAATAACATTTAGTAACACACCACCACATTCATATATATATAAATTTATTTTATTATGTACGTTATATTTTAATACACTTTCATATTATATATTATCTTACATTACTCCTCAAAATGAATCACTTTAACCAAAAAAATTTATAAAATTTGGTTGAAAAATGAACATTTATTTAGGATGCAAAATTCAATTCTTTTGATTAAATGACACAACATAGCACACCCCAATGATGTTAAAGCTTACCTTAAATTTGGCCAAATCCCATCATCTCATCCTATAAATCAATATTTTAATGAATTATACTAATGAACTTCGACTACATCATACTATAACAAACTCAAATTTGCTAAACAATAAATAGTAATATGCAATAGTATGCTATAATGCATGATGCTACACTACGTTATAGCATCCTATATTATAATACACTATAACATATTATATTATATTATATTGCATATCACATCACAAGGGATTGCTTAAGATAAAAAATCATAAAATTAGTCTAAATAATAAAAAAATTATATATTTTAGTCATATCACTTACATATTTTAAATTGAAATAATTCATTATGATGCCATGCTCTAGCTATTATGAATTTGGCCAAATTCCACCATTTTAAAGCCTAAATCAACATTTTTATAAATAATGCTAGTGGGCTTGCATGATTGTATAATACTAAAAGAATTTAAAATGTGTAGAATATATTACGATATATGATGATATACTGCTACAACATATAATATTTATTTTGAACATAAAATCTTACTTTTTTACTACAAGTGGCATAGAACACCTTTGGTACTACAACCTAATTCCCACTTCAAATTTAATAAATTTCATCATCAAATTTATTAAATCAATAGTTTTATGATTTATATTAATATAGACTATTGGGCATAATACCATAATATACTAAAACATTTCAAAACATCTTATAACATACAAAAACACATCACTACATGCTCAAATATATGATGCTACATTATACTATAATATATGGTATTTTGATATGATTTAGGCTTAGGGTTTAGGGTATTTAAGTCTCTAATACCAAGTGAAAGTCTATCAAGACATTTTCTTTACCTACCATAACTATGTTAGATTAGGTCATTCTTAGTTCTACCCCAATGACGACATCTTTATTCATGGTTTGTGGTTAGGGTTTAGTTTAGTTTAGAGTTTAGGTTTTAGTTTAGGATTTGTTTAGGGTTTACCTGCAGGCTTAGGTTTTGGGGTTTGGGGTCAGGTTTTGTGGTTTTGGGTTAATGTTTTAGAGTTTGTGGTTTAAGTGATTAGGGTTGTGGTTTAGGGTTTAGTTTTGTGGTTTTGCATTTAAGGTTTTAAGGTTTAGGTTTAGGGTTTATGATTTAGGTTTTAGGTTTAGGGTTTAAGTTTTAGTTTAGGGTTTAGAGTTTATGGTTTCTTTTCTTTAAGAGAATAAATTCATGTTCAATAATTTTACTTTTGATTTCATCAACCAAGAAACACACCAAGTTTTTGAATACACAAGTGATGAGATAGATAAAAAAGGAGCACACATAGAGTAAATCAAAAACCCTAGATAACTAGAACCATCTCTACTATAAAGACACAGTTCCATAAGTAGTAAATTAGATTGACCGTTCTTCAATTTCTCTAGTTCTCATCAGAACCTCCCTAGCCTCTCGAGTAGCAGGATCCACCATCATATCCCTGATCTCTCCCTCTACCAACACCACAACTATAACCTCTGTCACTCCTCCCGCCTCCATAACCACCACTGCTCTGACCACCACCTCCATATCCACAGTATCTAGATCCCCACCACCACTGCGATAATTACCACCTCCTCCACTTTAGAGACCCTCTGACAAAGTGATGTTCCCCGCCATCAAGGTTCTCCACATTTTGGGGTTTAGGGTTTAGGTTAATGTGAGAGAGGTTATTTAAGATTTAGGTTGGGGGGTTTAGGTTGTGGGGTTTAGGGTTTATTATTTAAGGTTAGGGTGGGTGGGTGGTTTAGTGGGAGGGTAGGGTTTAGGGGTGTGGTTTTAGGGGTGGGGTGTGGCTCAGTGTTGGAGGATTTAGAGTTTAAGTTTTCTTCTAAATTAAGCAAACCCGACAGTTTGGGTTTATTTAGTTTATTTTTTATTTATTTTTTAATTTAGTTCAATTTATTTATTTTAGGTTTATTTATTTTAGTTTAGATTTTTATTCTAGTTTAGATTTTATTTTAGTTTATTTTTAGGTGAGTTTGGTTTTAGTTGAGTTTTATTTTTATTTTATTTTTAGGTTTAGGTTTTTAGGTTTATTTTTAGGTTTTATTTTATTTTAGGTTTAGGTTTTAAGTTTTATTTTAGGTTTTTTCTTGGGTTTAATTATAGTTTATTTTATTTTATTTAGTTTGGTTTAGGTTTCTTTAGTTTATTTTAGGTTTAGGTTTAGGTTTTATTTATTTTAGTTTAGGTTTAGGTTTAGGTTTATTTTATTTTCTTTATTTTATTTTTATTTTAAGTTTTTTCTTCTCTTTAGAGTTTAGATTTTATTTTTTATTTATTTTAGTATTATTTTTTTTTGTGTATTTAGGTTTATGTTTATCTAGTTTATAATTTATTATATTTTAGGTTTATTTTATTTTATTTTAGGTTTAGTTTTATTTTATTTTAGGTTTTTATTTTTTTATTTAGTTTTATTTTATTTTATTTTATTTTAGTTTTTAGTTTTTTATTTTATTCTCTTTAGGTTTAGTTTAGGCTTAGGTTTACATTTTAGTTTATGTTTTATTTTATTTTTATTTTTTTATTTTATTTTGGTTTAGGATTTTTTTTATTTTATTTTTAGGTTTTATTTTTTTAGGTTTAGGTTTTAGTTTTGGGGTTTAGGGTTTTAGTTTAGGGTTTAGGGTTTCATGCTTAGGGTTTATGGTTTAGGGTTTAGGGTTTAGGGTTTAGGGTTTTGGTTTTAGGTTTAGGTTTAAGTTTTAGTTAGGTTTAGGGTTTAAGGTTTTTTTTAAATAGAGAAGAAATTCAAATTCAATATTTCTTCTTTTCAATTTCATCAACCAAGTAGAACCCTAAGTTTTCTAAGATAGAAGCGATGACATAGATAAAAAATGAGCACCCATAGAGCACAAAAACCCTAGATAAGTAGAGCCCTCTCTATTATAAAGACATAGTTTCATAAGCAGTAGATCAGATCAGCCATTCTTCAATTTCACCAGTTCCCATCTAAACCACCCTAGCCTCTCAAATAGCAGGATCTGCCATCGTATCCCCGATCTCTCCCTCTTCCACCACCATGGCTGTAACCTCCATCACTCCTCCTGCCTCCATAACCACCACCGCTCACCACCACCTCCCAGATTCACCATCACCTTAAGATCCCCACCACCACTGATAACCACCACCTCCTCCACCCCACCGATCTAGATTGACCCTTATTGATGGTGATGTTCCTACAGTCAAGATTTTGCTCATTCCTAGGCTTTAGGGTTAGTTTGGGTTTAGGGTTTAGGGTTGTATATTTTAGTTTTGTTTAGGGTTATGGGTATTATGGTTTAGGGTTTAGGGTTTAGGGTTTAGCATTGTAGGTTTAGGGTTGTAGGTTTAGGGTTTAGAGTTTAGGATTTAAGGTATAGTTTTTTTAATAAAATTAAGAAAAGTTTAGTTTAGGTTATTTAGTTTATTTAGTATATCTTTTATTTATTTGAGTTTATTTTAATTAATTTATTTTATTTAGGTTTATTTTTATTTTCATTTAGTTTAGTTTTATTTTAGGTTTGTTTTATTTTAGGTTTTTTTTTATTTCAAGTTTAGGTTTTATTTTTATTTATTTTGTGATTTATCTTTTATTTTTAGGTTTAGGTTTTATTTAGTTTTATTTTTTTATTTTATTTTTTATTTTAGGTTAAGTTTTATTTTATTTAGGTTTTATTTTTTAGTAGTTTTTTATTTATTTTATTTTAGTATAGTTTTATTTTTATTTTATTTTATTTTAGGTTTTATTTAGTTTACGTTTAGGTTTTTAGCTTTTTAGGGTTTAGGGTTTAGGGTTTAGTGTTTGGGGTTTAGGGTTTAGGGTTTAAGGTTTGGGGTTTAGGGTTTTGGGTTTAAAGTTTAGGGTTTAGGGTTTAGAATTTTAGGGTTTAGGGTTTACGATTTTGGGATTTTAGGGTTTAGGGTTTAGGGATTTCAGGGTTTTGGATTTAGGTTTTACGATTTTGGCCTAGGGTTCATGTTTTAGGGAATTTGGTTTTTTTATAACAGATATCAAATTAAGATTCAACATTTCTTCTTTCTGATTTCATCAACCAAGTAACACACCAAGTTTTCTAAGACACAAGTGATGACATAGATCAAAAATTATCATGCATAGAGTAAATCAAAAACCCTAGATAACTAGAACCATCTGTAAAGATAGTGTTCCATAAGTAGTAGATCGACGCCATTCTTCGCTTTCTCCAATTCTTATCGTAACCACCCCGACCTCTTGAGTAGTCGGATTCTCCATCATATCCTCATCTATACCTCCCAAGCACCACCATGGATATAACCTACATCACTAGTCCCGCCTCCATAGCCACCACTGCTCTGACCACCACCTTAATATCCACCAACACCTCCAGATCCCCCACCGCCACAACAATAATAGCCAGCCTTCTCCCATAGCTGTGATCTAGATTGAGGTTGATGTCGCTCTGCACCAAGGTTCTACATATTCTGAAAGTTTAGGTTTATGTTTAGGTTTATTAGATTTTAGGGTTTATGTTTATTTTTTAATTATTTAGTTACTTTAGGTTTAGGTTTATTATTTAGGGTTTAGGGTTTGGGTTTAAGGTTTAGGATTACGGTTTAGGGTATAGGATTTAGGGTTTTTTAGGGCTTAGTGTTTAGGGTTGTAGGTTTAGGGTTTAGGGTTAGTATTTGGGATTATGGTTTAGGGTTTCATATTTAGGGTTTAGGGTTTTTTTTAAATTAAGTAAATCGATAAGTTTAGGTTCATTTAGTTTATTTAGTTTATTTTTTATTTTTTTAGTTTATTTTATTTTTAATTTTTATTTAGGTTTATTTATTATTATTATTTGTTTAAATTTTATTTTATTTTATTTTTTTAGGTTTTAAGTTTATAATTAATTAGTTGAGTTTTATTTTATTTTTTTAGGTTCAAGTTTTATTTTTTATTTTGAGGTTAGGTTTAGGTTTTATAATATTTTTTTTAGATTTAGGTTTTAGGTTTTTTTATTTTTATTTTGATTTTATTTTTTTTGTTTAGGTTTAGGTTTATTTTGTATATTTTATTTTATTTAGTTTTAGGTTTAGTTTATTTTATTTTAGTTTAGGTTTTTTTTATTTTAGTTTAGTTTATTTTAATTTAGGTTTATGTTTATTTAATTTTGTTTATATTTTAGGTTTACATTTTTTTCTTTTATTTTAGGGTTTAAGATTTATTTTTAGGTTTTATTTTTATGTTTATTTTTTAGGTTTAGGTTTTTACTATATTTTATTTTAGATTTATTTTATTTTTATTTTATGTTTATTTTTATTTTATGGTTTTATTCTAGGTTTATTTTATTTTAGTTTAGTTTAGGTTTTCTTTGTTTATCAGGTTATTTTATTTTATTTTATTTTATTTTAAGTAGTTTAGGTTTTAATTTAGGTTTTATTTGATTTTATTTTTAAATTTTATTTAGGTTTGTTTTTCTTTATTTTATTTTAGGTTTTATTTAGCTAGTTTAGGTGATAGATTTAGGGATGGAAGGGTTGTGGGTCAGGGTAGTGGGTTTAGGGTTTATTGTTTAGGCTCAGCCTCATGTTAATGTTTTATGTTATGGAGTCACCAGGGCTCAGGTTTGTGGCTCAGTTGGCTGTGGCTTAGTGTGGGTTTAGGGCTCAGTTTCAGCTCATGATTTAGTGTTTGTGGCTCAGGATTAGGTCAGGGTTAGGGCTGCTTTAGGGTTTGGCCTATGTTTTAGTTTAGCATTTAGGGTTCACCTGCAGATTTAGGATCTGGTTAGGTTAGTTTTAGGGTTTTTCTTTAAAAAAAAAATTAAAAAGCAGCAGGTTTTTTATTGATTTTTTATTTATATTTAGGTTTATTTTAATTTATAATTAGTTCATTTATTTATTTTAGGTTTATTTATTTTAGTTTTATTTATCTTAGTTTTATTTTAATTTATTTTTTGAGGCTTAAGTTTATGTTTATTTCTGTTTAGTTTAATTTTTTTTTTGAGGTTTAGGTATGTTTTATTTTATTTTGTTTTAGGTTTTAGGTTTTATTTTAGGTTTATTTTGAGGTTTTATTTTTTAGTTTAGGTTTATGTTTTTTTAGTTTACTTAGTTTAGGGTTTAGGTTTAGTTTATTTTAGGTTTAGGTTTAGGTTTTATTTATTTTAGTTTAGTTTATTTTTGTTTAGTTTCATCGCCTATTTTATTTTAATTTTGGTTTTGTTTCTATTTTAAGATAGGATGGTTTT
The DNA here is from genome assembly GCA_021442155.1 of Cymbidium sinense. Classification (NCBI taxonomy): domain Eukaryota; kingdom Viridiplantae; phylum Streptophyta; class Magnoliopsida; order Asparagales; family Orchidaceae; genus Cymbidium; species Cymbidium sinense. The sequence goes on from CM038215.1 coordinate 185,021,364, forward strand.
ATTTTTATTTATTTTTGGTTTAGGTTTTATTTAATTTTATTTTATTTTATTTTAGGTTTATTTTTTTTATTTTATGTTTATTTTATTTTATTTAGGTTTTATTTTAGGTCTATTTATTTTATAGTTTAGTTTAGGTTTTATTTATTTTAGTTTTTATTTTTATGTTATTTTATTTTAGGTTTAGGTTTAGATTTAGATTTTATTTTCAATTTATTTTATTATTTTATTTTATTTAAGTTTATGTTTTCTTATTTATTTTATTTTAGGTTTTATTTTGTTTAGTTTAGGTTTTGGTTTGGATTTTAGGGTTTAGTGTTTAGGGTTTAGGGTTTGGGATTTAGGTTTTAGGGTTTAGTATTATATATTTTAGGGTTTAGGGTTTAGGGTTTGGCGTTTAGGTTTTAGGGTTTAGTGTTGTAGATTTTAGGATTTAGGGTTTAGGGTTTAGGGTTTTTTTATTTATTTTTATTTTTTTTAAATTGTTTTATTTTTTTAAATTAAGTAAACTCGTAGGTTTATGATTATTTAGTTTATTTATTATTTATTTCAGTTTATTTTATTTTGTATTTGTATTTAAATTTATTTGTAATTTAGTTTAGTTTATTTATTTTAGTTTATTTTTTAGATTTAGGTTTACTTTTTATTTTGTTATATTTTATTTTATTTTTTTTTAGGTTTAAGTTTTTTTTTTTATTAGGTTTTAGGTTTTATTTTATTTTTTTTAAGGTTTAGGTTTTAAGTGTTTATTTTAGTTTAATTATGTATTATTTTAGTTTAGGTTTAGGCTTATTTATAGTTCATTTTATTTTATTTGGTTTAGGTTTATTTGAGGTTTAGGCTTAGGTTTTATTTATTTTAGTTTAGTTCATCTTATAGGATTAGTTTTATATTATTATTTTAGATTTAGCTTTTTTTAAGTTTAGGATTAAAGTTTTATTTTTATTTATTTCTAGTGTATTTTGTGGGTTTATGTTTTATTTAGTTTTATATTTTATTTTATTTTAGGTATTTTATATTTTTGATTTATTTTTTTATATAAGTTTTATTTTTAGTTTAGTTTAGGTTTTATTTATTTTATTTTAGTTTAATTTTATTTTATTATGTTATTTTTTAGGTTTAGGTTTATTTTTTTTCATTTTATTTATTTTTTTCATTTTATTTTGGTTTAGGTTTATTTATTTATTTTACTTTTAGGTTTATTGAGTTTAGGTTTAGGATTTTAGGTTTTAGGGTTTTGGTTTAGGCTTTGGTTTTAAGTTTTAATTTAGGTTTATTTTTAGGTTTTATTTCTTAGTTTAGGTTTACTTTTAGTTTATTTTATTTTATTTAGTTTAGATTTAGGTTTAGTTTAGGTTTAGGTTTTAATTATTTATTTTATTTTATTTTAATTTAGGTTTAGGATTATTTTATTTGGTGCATTTTATTTATATTTTTTAGTTTATATTTTAGTTTGGGGTTTATTTTGTTTATTCTAGGTTTTATCTTTTAGGTTTATTTTTTAGGTTTTCTTTTATTTTAGTTTTATTTAAGTTTATTTAATTTTAATTTTATGTTAAGTTTTATTTTATCATGTTTTTATTCTTAAGTTTATCTTATATTTTTTAGTTTTTTTTATTTAATTATTATTTTATTTTATTTAGATTTTGGTTTTTTGTTTTATTTTATTTTAGTTTATATTTACTTTAGCTTTAAATTTTAGGTTTTAAGGTTTAGGGTTTATTTTATTTAGATTTAGGGTTTTAAGGCCAGGGTTTGTGGTTTAGAGTTTTGGGTGTTTGGTTTAGGGTTTAGGGAGTGTCAGCTTTTAGCCTCTGTGGTCAAGGGAGGTCATTAGTGGTCAGTGGTTTGCTGATCAGGGTTTTTTGGTTAGGGTTTAGGGTCAAGTTTTAGTGGAAAACCATGATTTAGGATTTAGTTTCAGTGGTTTAGGTTTGGTAGGTTGGTTGCAAGTGGTGGTTAGGGTTATTTAGTTTAGGGTTTGGATTTAGGGTTTAGGTTTTAAATTAAACAAACTAGGTTTAGGTTTTTATTTTTATTTATTTTAGTTTATTCAATTTTTATTTTCTTTCAGTTTATTTTTTATATTTATTTATTTTAGTTTAGTTTTTAGGTTTATGTTTATGTTTATGTTTATTTTTTGGTTTAGTTTTATTTTTATTTTATTTTTTAAGTTTCATTTTTTTTTAGGTTTATATTTAAGTTTTGTATTTTATTTTTTTAGGTTTAGGTTTCAGGCTATTATTTTAGGTTTATTTTAGGTTTATTTGTTAGGTTTAGTTTATTTTTTTAGATCATTTTATTTTATTTACTTTATTTTAGGTTTAGTTTATTTAAGGTGTTTTAGATTTTATATATTTAGTTTAGTTTACATTTATGTTATTTTGTTTATTTTATTTTCAATTTAGGTTTAGTTTTTGTTTTTAGTTTAGGATTTGGATTTTATTTTATATTTATTTTTCGGTAAAGGTTTTTATTTAGTTTTTATTTTATTTTATTTTAGGTTTATTTTATTTTTATTTTACGTTTATTTTTATTTTATTTAGATTTTTATTTTTAGCTTTATTTTATTTTATAGTTTAGTTTTATTTTATTTTATTTTATTTTTTAAGTTTATGTTTAGTTTTTATTTTATAGTTTTATTTTATTTTATTTTATTTTATATTTTAATTACTTAGGTTCCCTTTATATATTTTCTTTTAGGTTTTATTTAGTTTAGGTCTGTGGTTTTATGGTTTTGGTATGGTTATGGTTTAGGGTTTGGATTTAGGTGGGTTTAGGGTTGTAGATTTTAGGGTTTAATGTGTGGTGGGGTGGTTTTATGGTTTAGGGTTTAGGTTTAGTGTTTAGGGTTATAGATTTTGGGTATTGGGTATGGTTTAGGGTTTGAGTTTTTTTTAATTATTTTTTAATTTTAAAATTTATTTATTTATTATAAATAAAGTAAACTCATAGATTTAGGTTTATTTAGTTTATTTTTTATTTATTTTAGTTTATTTTTATAATTTAGGTTTATTTTTATTTTTATTTAGTTTAGTTTATTTATTTTAGGTTTATTTATTTTAGTTATTTTTAGGTTTAGGTTAATTTTTTAGTTCAGTTTTATCTTTATTTTATTTTTTAGGTTTAGGTTTTATTTTTTATTTTCATGATTAGATTTAGGTTTTCATTTTATTTTTTTAAGTTTAGGTTTTAGGTTTTTATTTTAGTTTTATTTTAGGTATTATTTTTTAGTTTAGGTTTAGGTTTATTTTTAGTTTATTTTATTTTATTTTACTTTATTTAGTTTAGGTTTAGGTTTAGGTTTAGTTTAATTTAGGTTTAGATTTAAGTTTTATTTATTTTATTTTAGTTTATCTTATTTTAGGTTTAGGTTTATATTATTGCTATTTAGTTTTAGTTTTTTTTTTATTTTAGGATTTAGGTTTTATTTTTTTTATTTTTATGTTGTATTTTGAGGATTATTTTTTAGGTTTAGGTTTTTATTTAGTTTTTATTTAATTTTATTTTACATTTATTTTATTTTTATTTTAGATTTTTATTTTATTTCTTTATTTTAGTTTAGTTTAGGTTTTTATTTATTTTATTTTAGTTTAGTTTTTATTTTTTATTTTATTTTCTTTTTAAGGTTTAGGGTTTAGGTTTTAGGTTTTTATTTTAGGTTTATTTTAGTTTAATTTTTAGTTTAGGTTTGCATTGAGTTTATTTTATGTTATTTAGTTCAGGATTTAGGTTATGTTTTTTTCAGGCTTAGATTTACTTTTAGTTTATTATGGTTTTATTCATTTTAGTTTAGTTTATCTTAGTTTAGGTTTAGGTTTATATTATTGTTATTTTAGGTTTACATTTTTTTTGTTTAGGGTTTCGGTTTTATTTTTTTATTTATTTTTTAGGTTTATTTTTTAGGTTTAGGTTTTTATTTAGTTTTTATTTTATTTCATGTTTATTTTTTTATTTCAACTTTTATTTTTTTTATTTAGGTTTTTATAGTTTTAGTTTAGTTTAGGTTTTTATTTATTTTATTTTAGTTTAGTTGTATTTTTTATTTTTAGGATTAGGTTTTAATTTATGTTTTTATTTTATTTTATTTTTTCATTTTATTTTGGTTTAGGTTTATTTATTTATTTTAATTTTAGGTTTTATTTAGTTTCTCTTTAGGTTTTCAGCTTTTTGGAGTTTTGGGTTCAGGTCTTAGGTTTTTATTTTAAGTTTATTTTTAGGTTTTATTTTTTAGTTTAAGTTTAGGTTTACTTTTAGTTTTTTTTTTTGGTTTAGGATTTAGGTTTAGTTTATTTTAGGTTTAAATTATTTTAGTTTAGTTTATTTTAGTTTAGGTTTAGTTTTATTTTATTTTTATCCTAGGTTTAGTTTTATTTTTTTAGTTTAGGGTTTTTATTTTTATATTTATTTTTTTTTTTTTTGGCTTTATTTATTTTTTTTAGGTTTATTTTATTTTAATTTTTATTCATAGGTTTTTTTAGTTTAGTTTAGGTTTTAGTTTAGATTCTAATTTAATTAAAATTTTTAATTTTATATAGGTGATTTTTATTTATTTGAAGGGATTTACTCCTTTTAGGTTTAGTTTAAGATCTTTTGTGGCTCAGGGTTTTAGTGTGATTTAGGGTCAAAGTTTGGGGCCTAGAATAGGTTGTTTGTGATCAGGTTTTGGGTATTTAGTTTAAGTGGTTAGTGGTTTTTGTGGTTTGGGTTTATGATTTAGGGTTAATTTAAGAGTGGTTTTGGTCAGTCAGTTTTAAGATTTTACAGATTTAGTGGTCCTGGTTTTTTTAAGATCAGATCCATGGTTTAGGCCCATATAGTAGGTTTACTTTAGAGTCATGTGTGGTTAGTTTATGGTTTTATTTTATATGGTCCAGGGTTGAGTTTTTAAAAAAAATTAAGTGCTAAGAGTTTAGTTATTTAGTTTATTTAGTTTATTTTTCTTTATTTTAGTTTATTTTATTTTTATCTTTAGGTTTTATATTTATTTATTTTAGTTTAATTTTTAAGTTTAGGTTTAGGTTTATGTTTATATTTTAAATTAGTTTTATTTTTATTTTTTAGGTTTAGGTTTTATTTTTTATTTTTTATTTTTGGTTCATGTTTAGGTTTATATTTTATTTTTTTAGGTTTAGGTTTTATTTTTTATCTTTAGGTTTATTTTTAGGTTACTTTTTTAGTTTAGTTTTAGGTTTATTTTATTTACTTTAGGGTTTAGTTTTAGTTTATTTTAGGTTTAGGTTTAGGCTTTATTTATTTTATTTTAGTTTATTTTTGTTTAGGTTTAGGTTTATTTTATTTTATTTATTTTAGGTTTAGGTTTTTTTAAGTTTAAAGTTAAGGTTTCATTATTTATTTATTTATTTATTTTATTTAGGTTTATTTTTTTAGGTTTTTATCGTTTTATTTTAATTTATTTTAGGTTTATTCTATTTTATTTTAGTAGATTTTATTTTTAGGTTTTATTATTTTTTTATTATATATTTTATTTAATTTTAAGTTTAGATTTAAGTTTATGTTTAGGTTTATATTTAGGTTTTTTATTATTTTATTTTATTTTATATTAATTTATTTAGGTCAGTCTATTTATTTATTTTTATTTATTTAGGTTTAGTTTAGGTTTAGGTAGTGGTAGGTTTAGGTCCGTGTAGGTGGGCTGGCTCTGGGGGGTTTTACCTGGCCAGTGGGTATGGTCAGGTTTAGGGCTAGGATTTAGGGTTTAGATCATTTAGTGGGTTTGTGTGGTTTCTAAGGTTTGGGGTTTGTGGTTTAGTGGTTTAGGGGATTTGGGGTTTAGTGTTTATGGTTTAGTGTTTAGGGTTTAGGATTTAAGTTTGTGGTTTAAGGTTTAGTGTATAGCATTTAGGGTTTAGGGTTAGAGTTTTTTTATTTTTTTATTTTTAGGGTTTAGGGTTGAGGGTTTAAGGTTTATGGTTTATGTTTTAGGTTTTGGGTTCTGGTTTTAAGTTAGGGTTTAGGGTTTTTGATTTTTTTTTTAACAGAGAACAACTCAGATTCAACATTTCTTCTTTTTGATTTCATTAATCAAGTAACCCACCAATTTCTTTAAGACACAAGCGGCGACATAGATGAAAAATGAGCTCGCATAGTGCAAATAAAAAACCCTAGATAACTTGGTCATCTCTACTGTAAAGACATAGTTTCATAAGCAGCAGATCATAACAGAACCACCCCGGCCTCTCAAGTAGCAGGATCCACCATCATATCCCCAATTTCCCCTCCGCCACCACATGGCTATAACCTCCATCGCTCCTCCCGCCTCCATAACCACCACTACTCCAACTACCACCTCCATATCCACCAGCAGCTCCAGATCTAGACTAAGTCTAGTTGACAAGGATGTTCTGCCAAGGTTCCTCCCATTCATGGGTTTAGTTTATTTAGTTTTTTTATTAGGTTTTAGGGTTTAGGTTTATTTTAAATTTATTTAGTCACTTTAGGTTTAGTTTTGGGGTTTGTGTTTAGTTTTAGGGTTTGTGGATAGGGTTTAGTTTTGGGGTTTAGCGTTTTTAGGTTTATGGTTTAAGTGTTTATGATTTAAGGGTTTATGGTTTGGGTTTGGTTTTAGGGTTTATGGTTTTGTGTTTTGTGGTTTGGGTTTTTTGTGGTTTGGGGTTTAGGGTTTTGAGGTTTAATGTTTAGGATTTAGGTTTAGGATTTGTGGTTTAATGTTTGGTGGGGAGGATTTGTGGTTTAGGGTATGGTAGGGTAGGTTTAGGGTGGATTTGGGTTAGTTTTTTGTTAGGGTTTAAGATTTAGTGGTTAAGGATTTAGGGTGTGGAGTCCAGGTTTCTTTTAAATACAAACCCAGGTTTAAGTTTATTTAGTTTATTTTATTTTATTTTAGTTTATTTTATTATTTATTTTTTTTTAGTTTAGTTTTATTTTAGGTTTATTTTTTAAAGTTTAGTTTTAAATTAGTTTATTTATTTTATGTTTATTTTTTAGTTTAATTTTATTTTATTTTTAGATTGAGGTTTATTTTTATTTTATGTTTAGGTTTAGATTTTTTTTAATTTTTTTAGGTTTAGGTTATAAGTTTTATTTTAGGTTTTATTTTTAGTTTAGGTTTAGTTTATTTTATTTTATTTTATTTAGTTTAGGTTTTAGTTTATTTTAGGTTTTATTTATTTTAGTTTAGTTTATTTTAGTTTAAGTTTAGATTTATTTTATTTTATTTATTTTAGGTTTAGTTATTTTTTAGTTTTGGGTTTAGGTTTAATTATTTATTCATTTTAGGTTTATCTTTGGTTCAGTTTTTAAGTTTTGTGGTTTAGGTTTGGGAGTTTATGGTGGGGTTGGCCAGGTCCAAAGTCAGGTAGTTTAAGGCCTGGGTTTAGGATTTAGGGTTTATGATTTAGGATAGTGTGTGGTAGGGCTCAGGGTCCCAGTGGTCAGTGGTCTAGGGTCTTAGGGTTTTAGGATTTAACTTTAGGGTTTAGGGTTTTAGGGTTTAGGTTAAGGTTTAGGATTGTAGACTGGGGTAGGGTTAATTTAGGTTAGGGTTTTTTTTCCATTTTATTTTTATTTAAAATCAAGGTGGGTTTATGTATATTTAGTTAATTTTTTTATTTTTGTTTAAGTTTATTTTTTTATTTTTATTTATTTTAGTTTACATTTTTTACTTTAGTTTGTTTTATAGGTTTAGGTTTAGGTTTCGATTTATTTTTTAGTTTATTTTTATTTTTATTTTATTTTTGATGTTTAGGTTATATTTCATTTTTTAGGTTTATATATTTATTTTATTTTAGGTTTAGGTTTTAGGTTTTAATTTTAGCTTTATTTTAGGTTTTACTTTTTTTAGGTTTAGGTTTATTTTAATTTATTTATGTTTAAGTGTTGGTTTAGTTTAGGTTTATTTATTTTATTTATTTTATCTTTTAGTTTAGGTTTATTTTATTTGTTATTTTTATTTATTTTAGGTTTAGTTTTTTTAGTTTAGGGTTTAAGTTTTCTTTTATTTATTTTAGGTTTATTTTAGGTTTAGGTTTTTTATTTTCTTTATTTTATTTTATTTTAGGTTTTATTTTATTTTAATTAGTTTTATTTTATTTACATTTTTATTCTTAGGTTTATCTTATTTTAATTTAGTTTTTTTTATTTTATTTTATTTTCTTTTAGGTTTATTTTATTTTCTTAGGTTTTAGTTTAGGTTTTTATTATTTTATTTTTTTTATTTTATTTAGGTTTAGGTTTTATTAATTTATTTTAGGTTTTTTTAGTTTAGTTTGGTTTTAGGCTTTGTGGTAGGGTTTAGCTTTAGGGTTTAGGGTTATTTTATGGTTTTAGAGTTTAGGTTTTAGGGTTTATGGTTTAGGGTTAGGGTTGTGGTTTAGGGTTTAGGTTTAGTTTAGGTTGGGGGGTTTAGGTTTGGGGTTTGTGGTTTATGGTTTTAGGGTTTAGGGCTTAGGGTTTAGGGTTGTAGGTTTAGGGCTTAGGGTTAATTTTAGGGTTTAGGGTTTAGCATTAGGGTTTTTTTAATTTTTAATTTTATATTTTTAGGGTTTAGGGTTTACATTTAGGGTTTATGGTTTAGGTTTTAGGTTTAGGGTTCATGCTAGGGATTAGGGTTTTGGTTTTTTTTTTTACAGAGAACTAGTGCAAATTCAACATTTCTCCTTTTCAATTTCATCAACCAACTCTAAGGCACAAGCGACGACATAGATAAAAAATGAGCACGCATAAAGCAAATCAAAAACCCTAGAAAACTAGAACTATTTCTACTGTAAAACACAGTTCCATAAGCAGCAGTTTAGATAGGCCATTCTTCAAGTACTCTAGTTCCCATAAGAACCACCCCGACCTCTCAAGTGCGGGATCCACCACCATATCCTCGATCTCTGCCTCCACCACCATGATGGCTGTAACCTATGTCGCTCGTCCCTCCTCTATAACCACCACCTCAATATCCACTAGCACCTCCAGATCCCCCACCACCACTGCAATAACTGCCGCCTCCGCCTTCACCTCCACCGCCTTCACCTCCACCGCCAAATCTAAACTGAACCTGGTTGGCGGTGATGTTCCTGTCGTCATTGTTCTTCCCATTCTTAGGGTTTTGGCTTAGGTTTATTTGGTTTTAGGGTTTAGGTTTATTTTTTAGTTTATTTAGTTACTTTAGGTTTAGGTTTAGGGTTTTGGGTTTGGGGTATAGGGTTTAAGGTTTTTTTTTAAAATCAAATGATTTCATAACAAACAAGAAATTGCCAAATCAAATAAGACATTATCCTCTAACAACTAATAAAATAGGATAAAATAAAATGCAATTCAAAAATTAAAAAAAAATAGTATTTCACAAAATAATTTAACTCCTAGAGACAATAAAATTTTATTTGATAGATGGCCAACAAATCTTAATCGAGAAGCTGAATCCCATATCATCATCAGATTCCTCAGTAGGCTCTTCCTTGTTCTCTCCCACTACAACAGCTGGAGCCGTAGTAGCAGAAGAAGAGTACCGTAAGCACAAAATACCACAACAAATTTACTAGATCTTTCAAATACTCCTTAACCTTCTCGGCCTGCGGGTATGTGTAATCAGGGGAAATCATGATGGCGATGACATTCTTGTAAGCATTGATGAACATGTGGGGCACTGCAACAAGGATGCGATAAGAGGGGGCTAGTTAGAGAGAAGTGATCATTGAGAAGCCTACCAAAAAGTTCTCGATGAGATCATGTTTAGTGAGGTCAAGTACCTCAGGACTAAACACCGATCCATCATCATACACTGACTGGACGACAAGGTCATAACAGAATGGCCTAATCCATAGCTTAGCGAGGTGTGCAGCCTTTAACGATCCCACCTTATCACCTTTTTTAATTACTTTAATCGGGGTGATAATTTCAACAATACCCTTACTGATCTTAGTTAGGATGTTGAGAACCTAGAAGAAAGAAGTCTGTGAAGGATCCAGACCGGTGTTGCCTGGAGGAACCATAACACCAATAAAAGTAAGACCAACACGCAGACCACCAACTTTGTATATCACAACCTTTCATAAAAATCAACACAACTAGAGTTTAGGGTTTAGGTTTAGGGTTTAGGGTTAATGTTTTAGGATTTAGGGTTTAAGGTTGGGTTAGGGTTTTGGGTTTAGGTTTTTTGCATTAGGTTTAAGGTGGGTTTAGGGTTAGGATTTAGGTTTGGGGTTTAGTGTGTAGGGTTAGTAGTTTAGGTTTAGTTTAGTTTAGGGTTTAGGTTTAGCTTTAGGGTGGATTTAGGTTAAGAGTTTTTAAAAAAATTAAGTAAACCGTAGGTTTAGGTTTATTTAGTTTATTTATTAATTCTTTTAGTTTGTTTTATTTTTTATTTCAATTTATGTTTATTTTTATTTATTTATTTTAGTTTATTTATTATAAATTCTTTTATTTTAGTTTAGATTTTTTATTTTTGTTTATTTTGTAGGTTTAGATTTAGGTTTACTTTTTATTTGAGTTTTATTTTTATTTCATTTTTTAGGTTAAGGTTTTATTTTTTATGTTTATGTTTAGGTTTAGCTTTTTATTTTATTTTTTTAGGTTTAGGTTTTAGGTTTTTATTTTAGATTTATTTTTATATTTTATTTTTTAGTTTAAGTTTAGGTTTATTTTAGGTTTATTTTATTTTATTTAGTTTAGGTTTAGATTTAGGTTTAATTTATTTTAGGTTTAGATCTATGTTTTATTTATTCTAGTTTAGTTTATTTAAGTTTAAGTTTAGGTTTATTTTATTTTGTTTATTTTATTTTTATTTTAGGTTTAGTTTTTTTTTAGTTCTGGGTTTAGGTTTTATTTATTATTTATTTTAGATTTATTTTTAGGTTTAGGTTTTATTTTATTTTAATTTCAGTTTATTTTATTTTTATTTTACATTTAGTTTTATTTTATTTAGGTTTTAGTTTATTTTATTTTTAATTTAGTTTTGGTTCATATTTATTTTATTTTATTTATTTTTATTTTTATTTTTATTTTATTTTATTTTTAGGTTTAGGTTTAGGTTTTATCTTAGGTTTTTATTTTATTTTATTATTTTATTTTATTTAAGTTTATGTTTTTTTATTTATTTTATTTCTAGGTTTTATTTAGTTTAGGTTTAGGTTTTTTAGGTTTTTAGGGTTTAGGGTTTAGCATTTTTTGGTTTAGGGGTTTAGGGTTTTGGGTTTTGGGTTTATGGTTTAGGGTTTTGGGTTTAGGGTTTAGTGTTTAGGCTTTAGGATTTAGGGTTTAAGATTTAGGATTTAGGGTCTAGGGTTTTTTCTAACTAAAAGGAATTTATTGCTCAGAAAAATAGGTATAAGAAGACCATTTTAGAAACTAAATTCAAGAAGAAAGAAACTATTGCTCAAATGAGATACAATAAAATCCTATAGAATTTAGTCCCTAAACTAATACATCAAAGAGCAATAAAAAAAACAAAGACAAAACTACGAAAGCCTAGCAAAAGGTAGTAAAGGGGAAGAATCCATGGAGCTCTAAAAGAACCTTGAAAGAGATGAAGATCCATAAGAAATGGAAACCTACAACCTGTAATCGAAGACAACTGAAGCCATCTAAGAAAAAATAGACCATTAGTAAGACTCTATAGCTCCCTCCAAGAAGAAGAAAAGACCAACTGAAAAAAAGAACCTACAACCTGAAGAAATCTCAGCCAGAAGGAGATCAAAAAACACAAAGAGAAAAAAACTCAAGCTTAGATATGAGAAAAGAAGGATAGTCAAAATAATGAGGGGCATCAAATCCTAAGTGTATCCTCATTCAAATAAGGGTTACAAACAGGTAGAGTCACCAGCCACAAAAATATCAAGGAAAAATCCATCATATCATCATAGCCATCCCAGCCAAAGAAAAATACAAACCTATCATAATAGCCACCCGGCCAAACAAAAAAGTGAAGCTAAGGAAACAAAAAGAGAGAGGAGACCAACAAATAAAATTAACATAAGGCAATCCCAAGAAAACCAAATATGAACACCTCTTAAAAAGAGGGAGAAAAGAAGCTCACAGCCAAAAAAAAGAAGAAGAAAAGAGCCCTCAAAGACGAAGCCAACAGAGCCCACAACAGCACCAATCCAGTGTCACAAAGGCACCAAGCAAATATAGCCCACAACAACACCAATCCAAAGCAACCAAGGCACAAACCAAAGGAAAGTGAACAACCAATAGAGCAGCCACACAACAAAGCACCCAAGAAAAATGGCCCAGGAAAGAGCAAGTGAACCAAACTAACCAACAAAAAAAAGAAGGCTAGCAATAGCTAAAATAAATAGCTAGAGAAACAACCAACCAATAGACAAACCACACGCTAAGGAAAAAAGCCCAACCTACCACCAACAAAGAAAGCAAAAGCACTAACAAATATAAAAAAGAAGGATTACCAATATTAACAAGATTGTCAGGACCAAAAGTTAAAATATAAAAAAAGAACTTTTTTTCTCCACCATTCTTAATCAAAGAAGGCAAAGAAATAGCCTCTTTCCCATGATCTAAAGTAGAAATAGGAGAAAGAGAAACAACATCCAATTGATTGGAAGAAATGGCGTTAGCATCAATAATACAAACCATCATAATGAAAGGACTTATGCACAACATCCAAACCATTAGAATCATTAACCACAGCCTCTAAAGTCTCCCCTTTAACAAAATAATCTAATGAAACACTTAGAGAATGATTATTAGTTAAAAGATTTTTAAAAACTTCAAAATTACCTTTCGCATTAGACAAATCATTCATAGGTAAAACTTTTTCAGAAGATTCAAAAATTTCATTTTGCAAAACATCAAAATTTTGAAAAGCATATTTTTCATTATCCAACTTGAAAGAATCATCAGTTTTTTCAGCAATTCAATTCTTACTGGTGCTTTTCTTTCTAAGAGAAGGATGAGCAATAAAGCATTCAGAAATTTCATGCCCATTACAATGATTACAAAAAATGGGAAAGTTCTCAAAAATAACTTTCTATAAATAATCACATTTCTCTGAGCCCAACAAAATTTCATTTGGATATTTTTTTAGTAGTAGCAATACTTACTAGAATTCTAATAATAGACGGTCTAGAAGAAGCAGCTGTTGCTTGATCAACTTGCAAAGGCCGACCAATAGCATAAATAAATTGATGATTAAATAGATAAGTCCTCAAGTTAGGTAAAGAAATTCAAATGGAAAAATATGAGACAATTCATTAACATCAAACATAGGTGTCCAATTCAGAATACACATTTGACAATTAAAAACATAGTAAGAATGCCTAGAAAAAATTATTCCGTAATCAAGGTCATTAGAAATTTTAATCTGAACATGCATTGCATCAATTAGCCCAATAGAAAAAGAACCAGATAAATTAAGCTATCAAAAAAAGAAAGAATATCTTCCATCTTTGGCTGTTTAAATGAAAACTTTCCAATCAAAGAAAAAACAAAAGGCTCAGCAAATCTTTCAATATCCTTATCTGAAATCATAATTGTCGGAGTACCTTTAAAAGTCATATGAAGCAAATTCAAAGGAGGCTCGGTGGAGGAATTCTTACCAGCTAAAGCGTCTTTGAAAGATTTAGTAATAATAGGTAATTTAGAGGTAGGGCTACCCCAAAAATCTGATGCCCTAGCTAGATCCATCGGCACAAAGGATTTACCCCATGGATTTGTGGAAGCCGGCGCTGTGACAAGAATAGGTCAAGATCTTTCCAAGGCCGACAATCTATAGAGAATCTAAGAGACAAAGCACTCAGAAACTCACCAAGAACACGAGGGATCCCAAAAGCGCTCAATAAGAGGGTTTAGTTTAGTTTTAGGGTTTAGGTTTTAGGTTTTAGGTTTAGTGTTTATTAGTTATTATTAGGTTTTATTAGTTTATTATTATTTTTATGTTTAGTTTAGTTAGTTTAGTTTTAGTTAGGTTATTAGTTTTGTTTTAGTTATTATTATTTTAGGTTAGTTTTGGGGGGGATAGGTTTATTTTATTAGTTTATTTAGTTTGTTTATTTCTTAGGGTTTAATTTGTTTTAGTATATTTATTATATTATTAGTTAGTTTATTATTTATTTATTTTAGTTAGTTATTATTATTAGTTTATGGTTATTATTATTTAAGTTTTAGTTAGTTTTAGTGGTTTTGTTTTATTAGTTAAGTTTTGTTAGTTTATTATTAGTTTTATTTATTTAGGTTTATTAGTTTATTATTATTAGTTTTAGTTTAGTTTATGGCTTAATTTTTTTATTAGTTATTATTAGTTATATATTATTTATTATTATTTTTTAGTTGCTTTTATTATTCATTTTATTTTAGATTAGATTTTTTTAGTTTGTTATTATTATTAGATTATGTTTAATATTATTAGTTTTATTATTATTTAGCTTATTTATTTAGTTATTTATTAGATAGTTTATTATTAGTTTATTAATATTAGTTTATTAGTTTAGTTAGTTAGTTATTTGTTATTATTATTATTATTCTTAGTTTTTATTAGTTTAGTTATTATTAGTTAGTTTTATTATTATTATTATTATTATTATTATTATTATGTTTTCTATTAGTTAGTTTTTATGGTTTATTAGTTTAGGTTTAGTGTTTAGTTTTATAGTTACTTAATTTATTTATTATTATTATTATTTTATTATTATTTTATTAATTAGTAGTTATTTAGTTACTAGCTAGTTATTATTATTAATGGTTTTATTATTTTTTAGGTTTTAGTTAGTTTAGTTAGTGGTTTAGTTTTATTATTTTAGTTTATTTTATTATTATATGTTTAGTTTATTAGTTTTATTAGTTTAGCTATGGGTTTAGGTTTATTAGTTTATTATTATTAGTCTTTTAATTTAGTTAATTATTAAGTTTTTTAATTAGTTATTAATGGTTATTTATTTATTATTATCATTATTATTAGTTTAGTTAGTTGGTTTATTATTATTTTAGTTTTAGATTAGTTTTTTTTAGTTTATTTTTATTATTAGTTTATGTTTATTATTATTAATTTTATTATTATTATTTAGTTTATTTATTTAGTTAGGGTTCATGGTTTAGTTATTTAGTTATTTATTAATTAGTTTATTATTAGTTTTATTATTATTAGTTAATTTATTTAGTTAGTTATTAATTATTACTATTATTATTATTGATTTTTATTACTTTAGTTATTGTTAGTTAGTTTTATTATTATTATTATTAGTTTATTTATTAGGTTTATTAGTTTTGTAATTTAGTTAATTTTATTTTATTTAGTTATTAGTTTATTAATTTAGTTTTAGTGTTTATTATTTAATAGGATTTAGGTTTATGTATTAATTAGTTTAGTTTTATTAGTTAGTTTTTTTCGTTAGTTAGTTTATTAGTTTATTTATTAGTTATTGGTTTTAGTTATTAGTTATATATTATTAGTTTTATTTTTATTAATTTTATTTAGTTTATTATTAGTTTTAGCTTTTGATTAGTTATTATTAGGTTTTTAGTTTAGTAGTTTATTAGTTTATTAGTTAGTAGTTATTAGGTTTTATTAGTTGTTTATTAGTTTTATTTTTAGTTTTATTATTAGTTTATTATTGTTTTAGTAATTGTTTAGTTATTATTATTAATTTTATTAGTTTAGTTATTAGTTATTTTTGTTTAGTTTAGTTTGTTATTATTAGTTTCATTATGATTAGTTTTATTACTTTAGGTTTAGGGGTTTAGTGTTTAGTTTATTCAGTTTATTATTATTATTATTTTTATTATTAGTTTTAGTTATTATTATTATTAGCTTATTACTTTTAGTTAATTTAGTTAATAATTATTTTTTTTGTTAGTTTAGTTATTAATAGTCTATTATTATTAGTTCATTATTTTAGTTTTATTAGTTAATTTTTATTTAGTTTATTATTATTTATTATTTTCATTAGTTTAATGTTTAGTTTAGTTATAGTATTTTATTATTTAGTTTATTGTTATTATTAGTTTAGTTTAGTTAGTTTTTATGTTATTAAGTTTTATTATTATTCAGTGTTTTTTAGTTATTATTAGTTTTTAGTTTAGTTTATTTTTTTATTATTAGTTATTAACTTATTAGTTTAGTTTGTTTTATTTAGTTTATTATTATTATTAGTTTATTAGGTTTGTTTATTATTATTAGGTTTAGTTCATTTATTTAGGTTTTATTTATTATTTAGTTTAGTTTTTTATTAGTTATTAGTTTTATTTTGCTTAGTTATTATTAGTTTAATAGTTTAGTGTTAATTATTATTAGTTATTTAGTTTTAGCTTATTAGTTTTTTAATTTCATTATTAGTTTTAGCTATTATTATTTAGTTAGTTTATTATTAAGTTTAGTTAGTTTATTAGTTTATTAGTTTAGTTTATTATTAAGTTTAGTTAATTTATTAGTTTATTAGTTTAGTTGAGTTATTAATTTTAGTTATTAGTTAATTATTTATTAGTTATTAGTTTTCATTTAGTTAGTTTAGTTATTATTAGCTTAGTTATTAGGTTTAGTTTTATTATTAGTTAGTTATTTATTTGGTTAGTTATGTTTATGGTTTAAGTTTATTAGTTAGTTATTTGTTAAGGTTTAGTTTATTAGTTTATTCATTTAGTTTTATTAGTTTAGGTTTAGTTTATTAGTTAGTTTATTAGTGGGTTTTTTTATGTTTAATTTATTTATTAATTATTTATTAGTTAGTTTTATTATTATTAGTTTATTAGATTCTTAGTTATTTATTAGTTTAGTTTAGTTTGTTCTTAGTTGTTTTAGTTTATTATTAGTTTTATTTATTATAAGTTAATTAGTTTTAGTTTTAGTTATTTAGTTTAGTGTTTTATTAGTTTATTTAGGTTTTGGGGTTTAGGGTTTAGGATATGGGGTTTAAGGTTTTATGGTTTAGGGTTTAGGGTTGTAGGTTTAGGTTTAGGGTTTAGGGCTAGTTGTAGGATTTAGGTTTTAGTTTAGGTCATTTTTATTTTTTATTTTATTATTTATAGGGTTTAGTGTTTAGGTTTTAGGTTTAGGGTTTAAGTTTTAATTTAGGGCTTAGGTTTTTGGGTTTTTTTTATAAAGAATAAATTCAAATTCAACATTTCTTCTTTTTGATTTCATCAACCAAGTAACACACCAAGTTCTTCAAGACAGAAGCGATGACATAGATAAAAAATGAGCACACATCGAGAAAATCAAAAACCCTAGATAACTAGAAATGTCACAACTATAAAGACATAGTTCCATAAGCAGTAGATTGGATCAGCCGTTCTTCTATTTCTCTAGTTCCCATCAAAACAACCCTAGCCTTTTGAGTAGCACGGTCCACCATCATATCCACAATCTCTCCCTCCGCACCACCACGGCTATAACCTCCGTCAGTCCTCCCGCCTCCATAACCACCACTACTCTGATCACCACCTCCATATCCACCAACACCTACAGATCCCCCAACACCACTGTGATAACCCCCGCCTTTGCCTTCGCCTCCACCGCCAGATCTGGATTGATCCTAGTTGATGATGATGTTCATGTCATCAAGTTTCTTCCCATAATTAGGGTTTGGGTTTAAGTTTAGGTTTATTATGTTTTAGGGTTTAGGTTTATTTTTTAATTTTTTTAGTTAATTTAAGTTTAGTTTTTTGGAGTTTATTTTAGGGTTTAAGTTTAAAGTTTATGGTTTTGGGTTTAGGGTTTACTGGTTTAGGATTTAGAATTTAGGGTTGTGGGATTATTTTAGGGTTTACGATTTTTATTTTTGGTTTTGGGTTTAAGGTTTAAGGTTTGGGGTTTAGTTTTAGTGTTTGGGTTTAAGGTTTAGGCTTTAGTTTTAGTTTAGGATTTAAGGTCAGCTGGGCCTGGAGTTAGTTTTTATGATTTAGCCTCAGCTTTAGCTCAGCTTTTGGGTTGCATTCAAGATTTAGGGCCTGTCTAGAGTTTAGGGTTTAGAATTTAGAACCCAGTGTTTGTTTAGGGTTGAGCTCAGTGATCAGTGGTTAGGGTCAGCAGTTAGTTTAGGGTTTAGGGCCTAGGGTTTAGAATTTAGGATTTAGGGTAGGATTTATGGCTTAGTCTTTGAAAACCATGCAACCCAGGTTTAGGTTTATTTAGTATTTATTTTATTTAATTTTCATTTTCATTTTAAGTTTAATTTTATTTTATTTAGTTTACTTTATTTATTTTAGTTTAGGTTTTTCTATTTTTTTTAGATTTGTGTTTAGGTTTATGTTTATTTTTTAGTTTAGTTTTATATTTTATTTTTTTTAGGTTTAAGTTTTATGTTTTATTTTTAAATTTAGGTTTAGGTTTTCATATTATTTTTTTATCTTTAAGTTTTGGATTTTTATTTTAGGCTTATTTCTGGGTTTTATTTTTTAGTTTAGGTATATTTTTAGTTTATTTATTTTATTTATTTTAAGGTTTAAGTTTAGGTTTAGGTTTTATCTATTTTAGTTTAGTTTTTTTTAGATTAGGTTTTTTATTATTTGGTTGGTTTAGGTTTTGTTTTAGTTTATGGTTTAGGTTTTATTTTTTATTTATTTTTAGGTTTTATTTTTAGCTTTAGGTTTTTATTTAGTTTTTAATTTATTTTATTTTAGGTTGATTTTAATTTTATTTTACGTTTGTATTTTATTTTATTTAGATATTTTATTTTTAGTTTAATTTATTTTAGTTTAGTTTAGTTTTATTGATTTTATTATGGTTTGTTTTTATTTTTATTTTATTTTATTTTAGGTTTAGGTTTAGGTTTAGTTTAATTTTAGCTTAGGGTTTTATTTTATTTTAATTTTATTTAGGTATAGGCTTTTATTTTTTTTATTTATTTTAAAGATTTATTTAGTTTAGTTTAGGTTTTAAGTTTTAGGGGTGCAGGGTAGGGTTTAGGGTTAGGGCACAGGGTCAGGTGGTGTGGTCCAGTTTGTTTTTATGGTTTAGGGTTTAGAGGGAAGGTGGGGTTTAGGCTTTAGGATTTAGGGTTTAGGGTTGGTTTTAGAGTTTAGGGTTTAGAATTTAAGGTTTAGGGTTTAAGACTTAGGGTTTAGGGTTTATAGTTTATGGTTTAGGTTTTTTATAAAAATTAAGTAAATTGATTGGTTTAGGTTTATTTATTTTAGTTACTTTATTTTTTTTATTTTAGTTTAATTTAATATATTATTTTTATTTAAGTTTATTTTTTATTTTTATTTAGTTTAATTTATTTATTTTAGTTTAGCTTTTTTATTTTAGTTTATTTTATAGGTTTAAGTTTAGATTTATATTTATTTTTATGTTTAGTTTTATTTTTATTTTAGGATTTAGGATTTTTAGGGTTTAGGGTCTAGGGTTTAGGGTTAGCTTAGGTTTTAAGGTTAAAATATGGTTCGGTTTGGGTTTGTTAATGGTTTAGTGTTTTCTTACATTAATTTAATTTTTTTAAATTAAGTAAATTGGTATGTTTAGGTTTATTTAGTTTATTTTTTATTTATTTTAATTTATTTTATTTGTAATTTTTATTTAAGTTTATTTTTTATTTTTATTTAGTTTATTTATTTTGTTTATTTATTTTAGTTTAAGTTTTTATTTTATTTCTTTTAGATTTAGGTTTATTTTTTAGTGTAATTTATTATATTTTATTTTTTATTTTTATTTTTAGGTTTTTATTTTATTTGTTTAAGTTTAGGTTTAAAATTTTTATTTTAAGTTTATTTTTTTGTCTTATTTTTTAGTTTAGGTTTAAATTTATGTTTAGTTTATTTTAGGTTTAGTTTTAGGTTTTATTTATGTTTAGTTTATTTTAGGTTTAGTTTTAGGTTTTATTTATTTTAGTTTAGTTTATTTTAGTTTAGGTTCAGGTTTAGATTTATTTTATTTTTATTTTAGGTTTAGCCTTTTTTTTTAGTTTAGGGTTTAGGTTTTATATTTTATTTATTTTTTATTTTACTTTTGGTTTATTTTTTGGTTTAGGTTTTTATTTAGGTTTTATTTTATTTTATTTTAGGTTTAATTTATTTTCATTTTAGGTTTCATTTTTCCTTTATTTAGGTTTTTTTAGTTCAATTAGATTTTAATTTAGTTTTTATTTTTTTATTTTATTTTATTTCTTAAGTTTAGGTTTAAGTTTAGGTTTTAGTTTATGTTTTTATTTTATTTTATTTTGGTTTAGGTTTTTATTTAGTTTATTTTTAGGTTTTATTGAGTTTAGGTTTAGGTTTTAGACAAGGGTTTATAGGGGTTTGGTAGGTTTAGTTTATGGTTGGTAGGGTAGGGTTTATGGTTTAAAGTGTGGGTTAGGGTTTTTAGGGTTTAGGTTTTAGGGTTTAATGTTTAGGGTTTTAGGGTTTAGGGTTTAGGGTTTATGATTTGGGGTTTTTATGGTTTAGGGTTTAGGATTTAAGATTTAGGTTTTAGGTTTAGGATTCAGGTTTTAGTTTAGGGTATAGGGTTATTGGTTTTACTTTTTTTTCTTTTTTAATAGAGAACAAATTCATATTGAACATTTCTTCTTTTCGATTTCATCAACCAAGTAACACACCATGTTTTCTAAGATATAAGTGACGACATAGATAAAAAATGAGCACGCATAGAGCAAATAAAAAACCCTAAATAACTAGAACCATCTCTGTTGTAAAGACACAGTTCTATAAGAAGTAGATCAGATCGACCGTTCTTCAGTTTCTCCAGTTCCCAATAAAACCATCCCGGCCTCTTTAGTAGTGGGTGCCACCATCATATCCCCGATCTCTTCCTCCGCCTCCACCATGGCTGTAACCTCCGTCACTACTTCAGCCTCCACAACCACCACTTCTTCGACCACCACCTCCATATCCCTGACCACCACAATGATAACTATCCCCGCTTCACCCCACCGCTGATCTATCAACTTGGTTATGGTGATGTTCTTGTCTTCAAGGTTCTGCCCATTCTTAGGGTTTAGGTTTAGGTTTAAGTTTATTAGGTTTTAGGGTTTTTTATTTTTAATTTATTTAGTTACTTTTAGGTTTAGGTTTGGGGTTTGGGTTTGGGTGGAGGGAGTTTTTGGGATTAGGATGGATTTAGGTTTAAGGTTTTGCTTTTAGAGTTTAAAGTTTAGGGTTGTGGAGTTTTAGGGTTTTTGGGTGGGTGCAAAGATTAGGGTTTAGGGTGGGTAGTGGTTTGTGATTTGGAGGTGAAGGTTTTGAGATTTAGGGTTTAGGGTTTTTAGGGTGTTTTGGGTTTAGGGTGGGGGATTTTAAGTTTAGGTTTAGGTTAAGTTTTAGTTTAGGGTTTTGATTTTTTTTTGAATTGAACAAATTCAGATTCAACATTTCTTCTTTTGGATTTCATTAACTAGGTAACACACCAATTTTTTTAAAGCACAAGTGACAACATAGATTAAAAATGAGCACGCATAGAGCAAATCAAAAATACTAGATAACTAGAACCTTCTCTACTGTAAAGAGATAGTTCCATAAGTGACAAATCTGATGGACTGTTCTTTAGTTTCTCCAGTTCCCATCAGAACCTCCCCATCCTCTTGAGTATTGGGATCCATCATCAAATCCCCGATCTCTCTCTCTGCCACTACCATGGCTGTAACCTCCGTCACTCCTCCCGCCTCCATAACCACCACTACTCTGACCATCACCTCCAGATCCCCCACCACCACTGTGATAACTGCCGCCTCTGCCTTCGACTCCATCGCCAGATCTAGATTGAGCCTGGTTGACGGTGATGTTCCTGCCGTCAAGGTTCTGCTCACTCTTAGGGTTTAAGTTTTTCTTAGGGAAAGTAAAAATTTTTTTACCTTAAAAATAAAAGATACAATGTCCTTAAAAGGGGTAAAGCTCAAATTTCTACTGCTCACAGAGCTACAAGAAACCTAAAGAGCTAAACCCCTACATAAGTACAATGGAAAAAAAAGGAAGTAATATAGAAAAGTAATGGCATAAAAGCAAATCAGAAAGTACACAAAAAGGACTAATAAAACTTAAGAAAATAGTAAAAGGACTAGTTAACAACAGTTCATGATCTCTTTGAGAAGGAAAGATAAGAAAGATCCACATCAACAATACTTGAGTTGGCTGAGTAAAGATCATTCAATCTGTGAAGTTCCAACCTACAAAATAAATTTGCAAAACACTACAAAGGAAATGGCCATAGCTTAAAGAAAATGATAAAGTAAACAATTTAGAAAGATTTGAGAAAGAGAAGGCTCGGGCTCTATTAAGATCATCTCAAGGGCAAACAATACATATAAGCATCCAAAATTCATGAGAAGGGTTACAATCATATGCATGCTACCAACTAGAGAGAAGATATAGGGAAACATCAAGGCCATCATAGCGAGCATACCTGATATAAGCAACCATCCAAGGAAAAATAGTCCAAAGTGATCTATCTAATTCCTGCACCAAAAAATAGAGAAAAATAGCCAGCTAGAAACCAACCAGCAGCCAACCCATTGATCAAAACCCACAATAGACCAAGCACATAAAGCCAACATATCAAAACTTACAGCAGGGTTAGTGGCTGAGAACAACCCAAAACTATCTCCAGAGCACTAGCAATCCAAATCCAAGGGAAAAACCTCCACCCAAATAGCAAAATAGTAGAAGATAAGTAGCAACCAGAGAGAGGAAATCCATACAATAGAGAGACCAAGAGGGCATCTAGATGTTACCATCAAAACCACCACCAAGGTAGCCAAATGGAAAGCAAATCTACCATCACCAACCAAGAGGAAAATATCAGGAAATAAAGAGAGCCAACTAAATCGAAGGGAGTCAATACCAACAGCCAACATAAAGCCCAAAACACCAAGCCACTACACAAGCATCCAAGGTAAGACAACAGCCATAAAAAACCCCTTAAGAAGCTAACCCCCAATAACAATTCCTAAAATAAGACCAAAAAACCATAAGAGCTCACATCCTCCACCAACAAAATAGCCAATAAAACCACCCAGACTAGCATCCAATAGGATGAGCAGTAGGATAAGTCAGAGCAGCAGGAAAATTGACAACCAAATTGAGAAGCAAAAATAAAGGAAAAATAGCTGCACCCAAGAGAGGATAACCAACCCAGGAGCATACTAGCAACCCAACCAAAAGCACCTAAACCAACCATCAAGCATAGGCAACACATCCACCTAGCCAAATAACCTAGACAGCCAAAACAACCAACTAGCCTACTTAGCCAAGAAAACCAATTAGCAAACATAGCTAATACAAATCCCAAAAAGAGGGAAAAGAACAATAACAAACAAAGCCACAACCCACCTGGAGATCTCCAAAATAACCAAGAAATAAAAATGGTAGTCACCCAACCAAAATAGAAAAGGCCAAGGAGGACCACCCAACCACAAGAAGCAAACATATAAGGAAAGGAATAAGGCCAAAGGCAAACAAAACCCCATCCAAATTTCAAAGAGCAGATATTCACTACAAGGAGAAAATAGTGAGACAACAAGCATAGAACAACTAACTCCAATTCACTATGTAGATAGAACCAACCAACAGAAACCTCCAAGCCAAACTAGGAAAGGAGAACCAAGCCAGAAGAAGCTAATAATATCCATGAAAAAGTAACCACCCAAAATAGCTAGGCAGATGAAAGAAAAAAAAAGCAGCAACTAGCATAACCAACCACAGCATCTGTAAATCCAATACGAAAAAGGCCTCAGCCATCCAAAACTAGAGGCAAACTCAAAATTCATTAGTACAAAGGGTAGGCTAAAATTTTGTACAACCACAACCCAACAAGAGACACAAAGCATGAGCCATAAAAAGAAAACAACTAGGCTCAGAGGATAGAAAAACCAATTAAAAATAGCACCACTAAGACCCAAAAAATGGCCAGGAAAGTATAGAATGAGGTAAAGTTGAAGGGGGCTTAATTATAGAAATAAACTCACCAAAAAAACTTCTTAGTGAGGGGAGAAAAAAAATACAACAAAAAATAGACTAAATAAAACCACCATAACAAAAGATTAATAGAAGACCAAAAGGTTAAAATTTGAGGTAAGGCAATCTAGTGTTATCTGGATTGATAGACCACACAGATGCATAGGTATGCTATGCTTATCAAATAAAGGTGAGCTCATTTAATCCCCCCCCCCCAAATAGCTAGGAAATCAACACAAGCATTGCTTTCATGTTGAATGTGAGAAATTTTGTAGCAAACTTGAGAAAGAAGCTTTTTAGTGTGATTAAAAAGATAGAATAAGTCAATATTGTCCATTTTATTATTATTATGCATATAAAGTAAAAGAAGAGCATCAACTTTAATCCAAATATTATAGAGGCCTTTGCTTAAATAAATATCAATAGCTTTGTTAACAACAATGAGTTCAGCATAAATAATAAAATAAGCTTTAAGGTTTAGAGTTTTTGGTTTTCCTTAATAGGGAACAAATTCAGATTCAACATTATTTATTTTTGATTTTATCAACCAAGTAACACACCAAGTTTTCTAAGACATAATCGACAACATAGATAAAAAAGAGCACGCATAGAGAAAATAAAAAACTCTAGATAACTAGAATCGTCTCTACTATAAAGACACTGTTCCATATGCAGCATATGAGATTATCCATTCTTCACTTTTTCTAGTTCCCATCAGAACCACCCCAGCCTCTCGAGTAGCAAGATTCACCATCATATCCCTGATCTCACCCTCCACCACCACCCTGGTTGTAACCTCCATCTCTCCTCCCACCTCCATAACCACCACTACTCTGACAACCACCTCCATATCCACCAGCAGCTCCAGATCCCCCACCGCCACTATGATAACCGCCACCTCTACCTTCACCTCCACCGCTAGACCTAGACTAAGCCTGGTTGACGGTGATGTTCCTGCTGTCATGGTTCTGCCCATCCTAAAGGTTTAGGTTTATTATGTTTTAGGTTTTAGGTTTATTTTTTAATTTATTTAGTTACTTTAGGTTTAGGTTTAGGGTTTTGGGTTGAGGGTTTAGGGTTTAGGGCTTATGGTTTAGGGTTTAGGGTTTAGGGTTTAGGGTTTAGGTTTAAGGTTTAAAGGTTTATGCTTTTAGGGTTTAGGGTTTATGGATAGGGTTTTCAGTTTAAAGGTTAGGGTTTTTTAGGGTTTAGGGTTTAGGGTTTATGGTTTAAGGTTGTAGGTTAATGATTTAGGGTTTAGGATTTAGGGTTTAAGGTTTCTTTTTTAGATTAAGTAAACCAGTAGGTTTAGGTTTATTTACTATATTGAGTTTATTTTTATTCCTTTTAGTTTATTTTCTTTTTTATTTTTATTTAGGTTTATTTTTATTTTATTTAGTTTAGTTTATTTATTTTAAGTTTATTTATTTTTAATTTAGGGTTTTAATTTAAGTTTATTATTTTAGGTTTATGTTTAGGTTTAGGTTTACTTTTAAGTTCAATTTTATTTTTGTCTTAGTTTTTAGGTTTAGGTATTTTTCTTTTTTTAGGTTTACGTTTAGGTTTTTATTTTATTTGTTTAGGTTTAAGTTTGAGGTTTTTATTTTAGGTTTATTATAGGTTTTATTTTTTAGTTTAGGTATAGGTTTATTTTTAGTTTATTTTATTTTAATTAGTTTAGGTTTATGTTTATTTTATTTTAGGTTTAGATTTAAGTTTTATTTATTTTAGTTTAGGTTTAGGTTTTATTTTTTATTTATTTGTATGTTTATTTTTTAGGTTTAGATTTTTATATATTTTTTATTTAATTTTATTTTAGGTTTATTTTATTTTTTGTTTAGTTTTGATCTTCTTTTATTTTATTTTTCTTTATTTTTACTTTTTTATTTTATTTTTTTTAGGTTTAGGTTTATGTTTTAGTTTAGGTCTTTATTTTATTTTATTTTATTATGTTATTTAGATTTAAGTTTTATTTATTTATTTTATTTTTAGGTTTTATTTATTGTAGGTTATTTAGGTTTAACATTTAGAGTTTTAGGATTGAGAGATTAAGGTTTTAGGGTTTAGTGTTTTAGGGTTTAGGGTTTAGGGTTTTGGGTTTAGGGTTTAGGGTTTAAGGTTTAGTGTTTAGGCTTTATGGTTTAGAATTTAAGGTTTAGGGTTTAGGCTTTAGCTTTAGGTTTAGAGCTTTAGTTTAGGGTTTAGGGTTTAGGGTTTATTTAGAGTTTAGTGTTTAGGGTTTTAGGGTTTAGTGTTTAGGGTTTAGTGTTAGGGTTAAGGTTTAGGGTTAAGGGTTAAGGGTTTAGGTTTAGGGTTTAACATTTAGGGTTTAAGGTTTAGGGTTTAGTTTAGGTTTAGGTTTAGGTTTAGGAGTTTAGGGTTGGGGGGTAGGTTAAGGTTTAGGTTTAGGGTTAGGTTTATGATTAGGGTTTAGGTTAGGCTCAGTGCATTAAGTTAAGGTTTAGGTTTAGGATTTAGTTTTAAGTTTAGGGTTTAGGGATTTAGGTTTTAAGGTATTAAGTTTTGGGTTCTCGGTTAGCGTTAGGGTTTAGGGTTTAAGGTTTAAGGTTTAGGGTTTAGGGTTTAGGGTTTAAGGTTTAGGGTTGTAGCTTTAGGGTTGTAGGTTTAGGGATAGTTTTAGGGTTTAGGGTTTTTTTAAAAAAAAATTAAGTAAACCAATATGATTAGGTTTATTTAATTTATTTAGTTTATCTTTTATTTATTTTAGTTCATTTTATTTTTTATTAGGTTTAGTTTATTTATTTTAGGTTTATTTATGTTAGTTTAGGTTTTTTAATTTAGTTTATCTTTTAGGTTTAGTATTAGGTTTATGTTTATGTTTATTTTTTTAGTTTAGTATTATTTTTATTTTTTTTTTTTTGGTTTAGGTTTTATTTTTTATTTTTAGGTTTAGGTTTAGGTTTTTATTTTATTTTTTTATGTTTAGGTTTTAGGATTTTATTTAAGGTTTGTTTTTAGATTTTATTTTTTAGTTTAGGTTTAGGTTTATTTTTAAGTTATTATATTTTATTTAGTTTAGGTTTAAGTTTAAGTTTAGTTTATTTTAGGTTTAGGTTTATGTTTAGGTTTTATTTATTTTAGTTAATGTTTATTTTAGTTCAGGTTTAGGTTTATTTTTTTATTTTTAGGTATAGGTTTTTCTTTTAATTTAGGATTTAGGTTTTATTTTGTTACTTATTTTTAGGTTTTATTATTAGGTTTATTATTTAGGTTTATGTTTTTATTTAGTTTTTATTTTATTATATTGTAAGTTTATCTTATTTTTATTTTAGGTCTAGTTTTTATTTTATTTGAGTTTTCTATTTTTTAGTTTAGTTTAGGTTTTTATTTATTTTATTTATTTTATTTTTAGTTTAGTTTTTATTTTTATATTATTTTCTTTTTAGGTTTATGTTTAGGTTTAGGTTTAGGTTTAGGTTTTAGGTTATGTTTTTATTTTAGTTAATTTTTTATTTTATTTTGGTTTAGATTTTTTTTTTATTTTATTTTTAGGTTTTATCTAGTTTAGGTTTAGGTTTTTAGCTTTTTAGGGTCCAGGGTTTAGGGTTTTGGGTTTTGGGTTTTGGGTTTAGGGTTTAAGGTTTATGTTTTTTTTTTTGGGTTTAGGGTTTAGGTTTTAGTTTTTAGGAATTAAGGATTAGGATTTTAGGGTTTAGGGTTTAGGGTTTAGGGTTTATGGTTTTTAGGGTTTAGGGTTTAGGGTTTAGGTTTTAGGTTTAGGGTTGAGGTTTTAGTTTAGGATGTATGATTTTTGGTTTTTTCTTAACAGAAAAAAAATTAAGATTTAACATTTCTTCTTTTTTTAATTTAGTTTATTTATTATTATTTTTATTTATGTTTAGTTTCTATTTTTATTTAGTTTAGCTTATTTTTTTGGGTTTATTTATTTTTATTTAGGTTTTTTATTTTAGTTTCATATTTAGGTTTATGTTTAGGTTTAGGTTTCTTTTTTAGTTGAGTTTTATTTATATTATATTTTTCAGTTTTAGGTTTTTTTTTTTTAGGGTTATGTTTATGTTTTTATTTTTTTTAGGTTTAGGTTTTAGGTTTTTATTTAGGTTTAATTTTTTTAGTTTAGGTTTATTTTTAATTTTAGTTTATTTTATTTTATTTAGTTTAGGGTTTAAGTTTAGTTTATTTTATGTTTAGGTTTAGGTTTTATTTATTTCAGTTTAGTTTATTTTTGTTTAGGTTTTGTTTTATTGTATTTTGATTTTTTTTTATTTTTATTTTAGGTTTAGGTTTTTTTTTAGTTTAGGGTTTAGGTTTTATTTTTTATTTTTTAAGTTATAGTTCTAGGCTTAGCTTTTAGGTTTAGGTTTTTTTTTCAGTTTTATTTTATTTTGTTTTAGGTTTATTTTATTTTTATTTTACATTTAGTTGTTCTTTTATTTAGGTATGTTATTATTAAGTTTATTTTATTTTTTTAGTTTAGTTTAGGATTTTATTTATTTATTTATTTTTATTTTTATTAGTTTATTTTATTTTATTTTTAGGTTTAGGTTTAGGATTTACTTTAGGTTTCCATTTTATTTTATTTTTTTATTTTACTTAGGTTTATGTTTGTTTAATTATTTTATTTTTACATTTTATTTAGTTTAGGTTTAGGTTCTTAGGTTTTTATGATTTTGGGTTTAGGGTTTTAGGGTTTAGGGTGTAGGGTTAGGGTTTAGTGTTTACGCTTTTGGGCTAGGGTTTTTAGGGTTTAGGGTTAGCTTATGGTTTAGGGTTAGTTTAGGGTTTAGGGTTTAGGGTTTATGGTTTAGGGTTTAGGGTTTAGTGGTTATGGTTAGTTTAGCGTTTGGCTTTATGGTTTAAGTTTTACGGTTTAGGGTTTAGAGTTTAGGGTTTACGGTTTAAGGTTTAGGGTTTAGGGTTTTAGGGTTTAAAGTTTAGTGTTTAGGGTTTAAGTTTTAGAGTTTAGGGTTTAGGGCTTACGGTTTAAGATTTAGGGTTTAGGATTTTAGGGTTCAGGGTTTAGGGTTTAGGTTTTAGGGTTTAGAGTTTAGAGTTTAAGGTTTAGGGCTAGTTTTAGGATTTAGTGTTTAGGGTTAGGGTTTTTTTATTTATTTATTTCTTTTTTTAAATTTTTTAATTTTTCTAAATGAAGTAAACTAATAGGTTTATTTTTATTTTATTTATTTTTTATCTATTTTAGTTTATTTTTTTTATTTTGATTTCATTTTATTTTTATTTTTATTTAGTTTATTTATTTTATGCTATTTATTATAGTTTAGGTTTTTTATTTTAGTTTATTTCTTAAGTTTAGCTTTAGCTTTATTTTTTTAGTTTAGTTTTATTTTTATTTTATTATTTAGGTTTAGGTTTTATTTTTTACTTTTCGGTTTAAGTTTATGTTTTTATTTAATTTTTTTAGGTTTAAATTTTAGATTTTTATTTTAAGTTTTATTTTTTAGTATAGTATTAGGTTTATTTTAGTTTATTTTATTTTATTTAGTTTAGGTTTGGGTTTAGGTTTAGTTTATTTTAGGCTTAGGTTTAGGTTTTTTTTTTAGTTTAGGTTTAAGTTTATTTTATTTTTATTTTAGGATTATATATATATATATAAGTTTAGGGTTTAGAATTTTATTTATTTATTTTTATGTTTAATTTTTAGGTTTTTTTTTTAGTTTTTATTTTATTTTATTTTATTTTAATTTTAGGTTAACTTTTTGTTATATTTAGGTTTTTTATTTTTTAGTTTAGTTTAGGTTTTTAGTAATTTTATTTTAGTTTATTTTTTTAAAGTTTAGGTTTAGGTTTAGGTTTTAGTTTATGTTTTCATTTTATTTTTATTTTTTATTTTATTTTGGTTTTGGTTTTTTCATTTTTTTTGGGTTTTATTTAATTTAGGTTTAGGTTTTTAGCTTTTTAGGGTTTAAGGTAAGTTTAGTGTTTAGGATTTCAGGTTTAGGGTTTAGGTTTTGGGTTTAGGGTTCAGGTTTTATTTTAGCGCTTAGGGTTTTTATTTTTTTTAAATAGAGAACAAATTTAGATTCAACATTTCTTCTTTTTGATTTTATCAACCAAGTAACACACCATGTTTTGTAAGACATAAGTGACGACATAGATAAAAAATGAGCACGATAGAGCACATAAAAAACCCTAGATAATTAGAACTGTCTCTACTGTAAAAACACAATTCCACAAGCAGTTGATCAGGTCAGCCATTCTTTAGTTTTTATTTATTTAGTTTTTTTATTCTTAAGATAGTTTTATTTATTAATTTAGTTTAGGTTTACATTTATTTTATTTGAGTTTATTTTTATTTGTTTATTTTATTTTAATTTTAAGTTTATTTTATTTTATATTATTTTTATTTTATTTAGGTTTATGATTTTACATGTTTTACATTTATGGTTTTGTTTAGGTTTATAGTATGTTTTAGTGTTTAGTGTTTAGGTTTAGTTTTTTTTGGGTTTAGGGTTTAGGGTTTAATATTGTTTTAATAAATAAAGTTTTTTAGATTTATTTAGTATTTAGTATGTATTTTTATTTATTTTAATATATTTTATTTTTATTTTATTTTTATATTTTTATTTAATTTAGGTTATTTATTTAGTTTATTTTATTTTATTTATTTTTTGTTTTTTTTTATTTTTAGGTTTTTATTTTTCTATGGTTTAGGTTTTTTTTTTTTTATTTTTTTTTTTTAGGTTTATTTTTTTTATTTAGTTTAGGTTTAGGTTTAGGTTTAGTTACTTTAGGTTTAGGTTTTATTTATTAGGTTTATTTTTAGTTTAGGTTTAGTTTATTTTATTTTTTATTTTTTTAGGTTTAGTTTTTTTAGTTTATTTAGGTTTTATTTTTATTTATTTTTAGGTTTATTTTTTAGATTTATGTTTTGATTTGGTTTTTATTTTATTATATTTTAGGTTTATTTTATTTTTTTTATTTCAGGTTTTGTTTTTATTTTATTTATATTTTTTTAGTTTAATTTAGGTTTTTATTTATTTTATTTTAGTTTAATTTTTATTTTCTTTTTGGGTTTAGGTTTTGGTTCAACTTTAGGTTTAGGTTTTAGTTTATGTTTTTATTTTATTTTATTTTTCTATTATATTTTATCTTAGGTTTTTCATTTATTTTATTTTTTAGGTTTTATTTAGTGTAGGTTTAGATTTTTAGCCTTTTAGGTTTAGGGTTTAGGGTTTGGGGTTTAGGATTTAGGGTTTAGATTTTTTTGGGGGGCTTAAGGTTTAGGGGTTAGGGGTTAGGGTTTAGGGTTTAGGGTTTAGGGCTAGTTTAGGGTTTAAGTCTTAGGGTTTAGGTTTTATGGTTTAGGGTTTGTGGTTTAGGGTTCTAGATTTAGGGTTATAGGTTTAGGGTTTAGGGTTTAGGATTTAGGATTTAGGGTTCAGGTTTTTTTTTTAATTTATGTAAATTAGTAGGTTTAGGTTTATTTAGTATATTTTTTCTTTATTTTAGTTTATTTTTGATTTATTTTAGTTTATTTTATTTTTTATTTTTATTTTGGTTTATTTTTATCTTATTTAGTTTAGTTTATTTATTTTATGTTTATTTAATTTTTTTTAGGTTTTTAATTTTTGTTTCTTTTTTTTGGTTTAGATTTAAGTTTATGTTTATTTTTTAGTTTAGTTTTATTATTATTATTTTTAAGTTTAGGCTTTATTTTTTATTTTTTTAGGTTAAGGTTTTTATTTTATTTTCTTAGGTTTAGGTTTTAGGTTTTTATTTGAGTTTATTTTTAGGTTTTATTTTTTAGTTTAGATTTAAGTTTATTTTAGTTTATTTTATTATATTTAGTTTATGGTTTAGGTTTAATTTATTTTATGCTTAGGTTTAGGTTTAGGTTTAGGTTTTATTTATTTTAGTTTAAGTTTATTTTAGTTTAGGTTTATTTTCATTTAGGTTAGGTTTTTTTTTTTTTTATTTTCGGTTTAAGTTCTTTTTTAGTTTAAGGTTTAGGCTTTAGGGTTAGTTTTAGGGTTTAGGGTTTATGGTTTAGGGCTTTTTTCTAATTAAGCAAACTAGTTGGTTTAGTTTTATCTAGTTTATTTTTATTTATTATAGTTTAGTTTATTTTTTATTTTTATTTATGTTTACTTTTTATTTTTATTTAGTTTAGTTTATTTATTTTAGGTTTATTTATTTTAGTTTAGGTTTTTTATTTTAGTTTATTTTTTAGGTTTAGGTTTAGGTTTAGGTTTTTATTTTATTGTTTTAGGTTTAGGTTTTAAGTTCTTATTTTAGGTTTCTTTTTAGGTTTCATTTTTTAGTTTAGGTTTGGATTATTTTTAGTTTACTATATTTTATTTAGTGTAGGTTTAGGTTTAGGTTTAGGGTTTATTTATTTTAGTTTAGTTTGTTTTAGTTTAGGTTTAGTTATATTTTATTTTTATTTTAGGTTTTGATTTTTTTTAATTTAGGGTTTAGGTTTTATTTTTTATTTATTTCTAGGTTTTATTTTTAGGTTTATTTTTTAGATTTAAGTTTTTAGTTAGTTTTAATTTTATTATATTATAGGCTTATTTTATTTTTATTTTAGGTTTAGTTTTTATTTTATTTAAGTTTTTTATTTTTTAGTTTAGCCTAGGTTTT
Organism: Cymbidium sinense; assembly: GCA_021442155.1. NCBI lineage: Eukaryota > Viridiplantae > Streptophyta > Magnoliopsida > Asparagales > Orchidaceae > Cymbidium > Cymbidium sinense. The sequence continues at coordinate 185,053,743 of CM038215.1, forward strand.
TATTTATTTTATTTTTGTTTAGGTTTTAGTTTTTATTTTATTTTCTTTTTTAGGTTTAGGTTTAGGTTTAGGTTTCAGTTAATGTTTCTTTTTTCTTTTCTATTTTATTTTGGTTTAGGTTTTTTCATTTATTTTATTTTTAGTTTTTATTTAGTTTAAGTTTAGATTTTTAGCCTTTTAGAGTTTAGGGTTTAGGGTTTAGGGTTTGAGGTTTTGGGTTTTGAGTTTTGGGTTTTTTTGGGATTAGGGTTTAGGGTTTATGGTTTAGGGTTTAGGTTTTAGAGTTTAGGGATCATGGTTTAGGGTTTAGGGTTAGTTTAGGGTTTAGGGTTTATGGTTTTAGGTCTAAGGTTTTTTTGGCTTTACGGGTTAGGGTTTAGGGTTTAGGATTTAGGATTGTAGGTTTAGGGTTGAGGGTTAGGGTTAGTTTTAGGGTTTAGGGTTTAGGGTTTAGGATTTAGGGTTTAAGGTTTAGGATTTTTTGAAATTAAGTAGATAGGTAGGTTTAGGTTTATTTAGTTTATTTTTTATGTAATTTAGTTTAATTTTATTTATTTTAGTTTATTTTATTTTTAATTTTTATTTAGGTTTTTTTTATTTATTTAGTTTAGTTTATTTATTTTAAGTTTTTTTAATTTAGTTTAGGTTTTTTATTTTAGTTTTTTTTTTTTCAGGTTTAGGTTTATGTTTATTTTTTAGTTTACTTTTATTTTTATTTTATTTTTTAGGTTTAGGTTTTATTTTTTAATTTTAGATTTAGGTTTTTATTACATTTTTAGGTTTAGGTTTTAGGTTGTTATTTGAGGTTTATTTTTAGGTTTTATTTTTTAGTTTGGGTTTAGATTTATTTTTAGTTTATTTTATTTTATTTTGTTTAGGGTTTAGGTTTAGTTTATTTTAGGTTTAGGTTTAGGTTTTATTTATTTTAGTTTAGTTTATTTTAGTTAAGGATTAGGTTTATTTTATTTTGTTTATTTTAGGTTTAGTTTTTTTTAGTTTAGGGTTTAGGTTTTATTTTTTATTTACTTTTAGGTTTGTTTTTTAGATTTAGGTTTTTATTTAATTTTATTTTATTTTATTTTAGGTTTATTTTATTTTTATTTTACATTTTGTTTTTAGTTTGTTTAGGTTTTTTATTTTTAGGTTTAGTTTATTTTTTAATTTAGTTTAGGTTTTTATTTATTTTATTTAAGTTTAGTTTTTATTTTTTATTTTATTTTATTTTTATGTTTAGGTTTAGGGTTAGGTTTTAGTTTAGGTTTTTATTTTATTTTATTTAGGTTTAGGTTCTTTTATTTATTTATTTTTTAGGTTTTATTTAGTTTATGTTTAGGTTTTTATGTTTTTAGGGTTTAGGGTTTAGGGTTTAGGGTTTAGTGTTTAGTGTTTAGGCTTTATGGTTTAGGGTTTTTAGGATTTAGGGTTTGGGGTTTTGGTTTTACGATTTAGGGTTGTAGGCTTTAGTGTTTAGGGTGTAGGGTTTAAGGTTTTTAGGGTTTAGGGTTTAGGGTTTAGGTTTAGAGTTCAGGTTTTAGTTTAGGGTTTAGGGTTTTTGGTTTTTTTTTTAACAGAGAACAAATTCAAATTCAAATTCAACATTTCTTGTTTTTGATTTTCTCAACCATGTCACAAACTAGGGAGGTAATCAGATGACCAACTTGAGGCTAAGTAAAGCCTCATGTTCCTGGGATGTCCAGACTATATACCGGTTACCATTCAATCTTATATAAATCAACACATGAATAGAGGAAAGAGAACTCAACATTCATACACTTAAGCTATAAGCACATGCATTTCTTATGTATTTATGACTAGCATCATAACACATTATTTTTCATTTATAAGCTTTTGAAAAATACATTTAGATTTAATAATGATAATAGCCACACATATATTAAATTAAATCAACACATGCAAGCTTACATAAAGGAAATCCATTTTATTTTACTTGATTTTGAAAATATGGATATATGAATTTAAATTACATACCAAATTTAACATGATTGGAAAGAGGACAATCAAATATAAGCATGTGATTCATTCAACCAAACTAGTTCTTAAGGATAATCATATCAAATAAGATTATTTAAAGTAAATTAAAGCTTCTTTATTAATTAAGTTTTAGATTTGATTTGATTTAAAAAGGAGAAGAGAAATCATCACTTCTTTTAAACCTAATCCCACACTAGTGATTTGATTTAATTTAAAGAAATGTAATTAAGTTGATTTTATCGATTAAGTAAGCTAAACTTTTAATTAGATCAATTAATTACACTTACCTTTGTCACCTTAAAGTAATTAACTAAATAATTATGATCTAACATGATATGCATGGAAAATAAACTTGCAATGATCCTAGAAAATAAAAGCGGCGTAATACAATTGGCTCATGATTAATAATTAATTAGATTAAGGGACTTAATTAATTGTTCTTATGTTTTTCCCACATATGTGGACCAACCATAATTTCATTAAACTCTTTTAGGTGTGCGATCTAACGTCATTTGAGTGAGGGAGAATGTAGTACTTCTGCCATTGCTCACTTGATACGAGCTTACCCGAGCTCAGATCAACTCTAAAAGGATCCCACACATTCACGACATCGATCAGAGGGGATCCAACAGTAAAGATCACACGAGATGCAAGTTTTCTTCAAAAAGCTCCAACCCATTTTTGCCTAGGGATTGGTTTTGAAAGCATACCATGCAGCTAATAGCATTTTCCAATGAGGAATAAGCTTGGGAGCTTAGGAATAGCTCTAGCAGTTGTCTTGGGTAGGCTAGGGCTCTGAATGATTTTTTTGTGTGTGTTTGAGGAAATGAGGGGGTGTATACCCCCTTTCATCTTGATCAGACAATGGGATCAGATTTGTCTTCTAGTGGCCGATTGGCCATCTCAGGGAGTCATAGGTGGCAGGGAGTAGGTGAGTTGGCTTAGCTTGGTTGGTTGAAGGTGTGGAGGTGGCTGCCAAGGACGAATCATGGGTGTTCTATAGGTTTCAAATGTTCCAATGGGGAGGGAGAGGTGATTTTACCTCTCATGGGTCATAGCCAATTCAACTACCCCTTAGGTCAGGTTGGGCAGTGTCCTAGTTGCTAGGTGGACCATTGGGAGAGTACTAAGTGGCCAAGGAATGAAAATGACCACTTACATGGGTGATTTGTCTCATGTGAATCCCTTGACCTAAGGGTAGAATGATTATTTGGCATTCGATTTAATTTGGGCAAATTTGAAATACATATGGGTAGGACAACTTGACTTCCACTAGGTAGAGGAAGAGACTAGTTCAGAGGTAGTCCTAGAGGTGGAAAACCTCATTATTGGCCACCCAATAGAAGATATGTCCTAGCTATAAGGAGAGTCCAAGTTTTAAGATGAGTCTTATATGGTTAGCACACTAGCTAGCTCTTCCTAGTAGTAGATTCCCTTGGAGGTGACACTTGAGCCAGATAGCAATGAAGATCGGGCTCTAAAGCAAAGCATAAGTGTGTCCAAGTCTATTTGTGAAACAGTTAGGCATCAATTGAGAATCTTAGCTCTAACCCCACTTTCCTCTCAAAAGGTTGATGGTTTGGTAGTTTAGGAAGCCCCTAAGTCATCCATATGTGTGAAGACTCAGAGGTTCTTTTAAAGAGCATCATCCTCAAGTTAAGAAGTTGATGTAGAACTTGAGGATGATTCATATAAAGATTTAATAGAACTACTTTTTGATTGGTACTTTGCTTGTGTACATAATTTAGCAAAGAAAGGGTTAATCCCACATACTTGGTAAAAGCACAAGCCAGACTACTTCGAAATAATATGGAAGAACAAATGCAAAAGTTCTTAATCAAGACCAGGACCAGGATTTGGTACAGTGGGTCCAATCAAAGATGATGATTACTACTTAGTCCTCACTAATCATTTGGAATTTGATATTTTTTTCAAATCACATTACCTCATATAAGGAGCTGTGCATAGAAACTTCAGATGATCCAGATGATTTTGAAGTCAAAGATGCACTGCCATAGTTTGAAGAAGAGATCACATAAACCATCGACGAGCTCAAGGAAATCAACTTAAGAATTGAAGAAGATCCATGCCATACATCAGTTCTTTGTTGAATGAAATTGAAACCAATGACTTAGTTAGGCTATTCACTAAGTTTAAGGATTACTTTGCATGAAACCACGAAGAGATGGCTAGATTGGCTCCTTATATAGTGGTCCATAAACCAGCAATAGAGTGTACTGCTAACCTTATCAAGCAAGCTCCTAGACACATGCGATTAGACATAGAACAACAAGTCATTTATGAAGTCAAAAAATTGATCGATGTTGGCTTCATCCGGGAAGGAAAATACCCTACCTGGTTAGTTAGCATCATCTCAATTAAGAAAAAAATGGCCAAATTCACATATGCGTTGATTTTATGGATTTAAATAAGGCATGTCCAAAAGATGAATTTCCACTACTAATCTCAGAGCTGATGGTGGACATTGCCTCAGCTCATACAACCTTCTATTCCATGGATGGCTTATCTAGATATAAACAAATAAAGATGACCCCTAAAGATGAAAGAAACATTAAATTTAGAACCCCGATCAGAATCTATTGCTATAAGGTCATGCCTTTCAGCCTTAAAATTGCCGGTGCTACATACCAGCGGGCTATGACTCGAATCTTCGATGAATTCATTCATCATCAAGTCAAGTGCTATGCCGATGAACTTGTGGTCAAAAGTAGAAAAATGGAAGACCATCTCTTTGACTTGAGAGTAGTTTTTGAAAAGTTAAGACAATTTAACTTCAAAATGAACCCCCTGAAGTGTGCATTCGGAGAAGCTTCAGAGAAAATTCTTTGTGTTTTTGTCTGATGTCAAGGAATCGAAATTGATTTGGAGAAGATCAAGGCGATATTAGAAATGCCACCCCCTAAAGTTTAACTCAACTCAAATCATTCCAAGGGTGATTAGCATATCTAAGATGCTTTATATCCAGCCTATAGGGAAGATGTCAGCCATTCTCAGCACTTATAAAAAAGGATGCCAAGTTCAAGTGGGATGATAAGTATGAGCATGCCTTCAAAGACATCAAGCATTACTTGATGATGCTGCCAATTCTAGCAGTGTTATCTTGGGCAAGCCACTCATACTTTACACTACTGTGTTAGATGACTTCCTTGGTGCTTTGTTGGCCCAAGCTAGTGACAAAGGGAAGGAAAATGAACTCTACTACCTCAGTCATTCTCTAATCCATGCTAACGCTAATTATCTACCCGTTGAGAGGCATTTCCTAGCTTTAATCTTTGCATCCCAAAAGCTACAGTACTACATGCTTCCTCATAAGGTGAACTTAATCTCTAGGATGAATGCACTACAGTATCTCATGACATGACCAACGCTATCCGAATGGTTGGCACAAAGGTCCATGATCATTTCGCAATTTGACATTACCTTCGTACCCTTTCATGTAGTCAAAGGACAAGTGCTAGTGGATTTCTTAGCACCACACTCAGTTCCTGCTGACTTTCCTCATAGTGATGGTCTCCCCGTTGAATAAATCATGAACTTAGAGAATACTAGCATTCATCACTGGGAGATGTATGTTGATGGTGCAGCATTTTCTCAAAGAGAAGAACCATAATCTATTACTCCAGGAAAGTTAGGGGTAGGAATAGTTCTCTTAACTCCAGACCGTGATGTGATGAGATTCTCATATCATGTGTCCAATCCTTGCACCAATAATGAAGTCGAATATGAGGCTCTTATTGCTGGTCTAGAGTTAGTCGTTACTCTAAGCATCCATAACATCAACATCTTCCGGGATTCTTAGCTAGTTATCAACCAAATCACTAGGTCCTATAAGGTTATAAAGCCAAGCTCCATCACCACAAGTACACCATGGAGTTATTGGTTGAAATCCCAGAGGTTACCATTTATAAGATTCCTTGAGGAGAGAACATCGTAGCATATGCTTTAGCCAAGCTTGCCAAAGAGTTGGCATGTCTAGAGGATGAGACAATATTAATAAAGGTCCAAAATAGACAAGTCTTATCTCTTATTGATATTGAACTCATCAAAAAGTACTCTCTTGAAGGGGATGTTGCCATTTCTAAGAAGGATGAGGAGTTAGATTGGAGGCAACCATTCATGGATTACCTAAATAAAGCCAAACTACCTCAAGAGAAGTCACAAGCCCATCAGATAAAGTAGAGAGCACTTTCTTACATTCTTGTGGATGGTGTCCTATACTAGCGATCTTTCAATTATATGTTGCAACATTATTTAGACAAGCACAAAACCCCAAAAGATCATGACTGAGGTACACTCATGATTATGTGGAGCCAACCAATCCAATTTGAAGGTGAAAGCCAAGATAAAGATAGGATACTACTGGCCGTTGATGATTAAAGATTGCATGGATACGGCTAGGCGATGCCACTAATGTCAAATACACGGTGTGGTCCTACACTAACCACCCAACATTCTACATCCTACATTGGCCTCATGGCCATTCGAGTGTTGTGGTACCAACATAGTGGGTCCGAAAGATCCTCATTCTTCCAAGGGTCATCAGTTCATCTTATTTTATAGTTTTAGGTTAAGGTTTTACGTTTTTATTTTAGGTTTTATTTTTAAATTTAGGTTTATGTTTATTTTTAGTTTATTTTATTTTATTTAGTTTAGGTTTGGGTTTAGTTTGTTTTAATTTTAGGCTTAGGTTTTATTTATTTTAGTTTAGGTATAGGTTTATTTTATTTTTTATTTTAGGTTTAGATTTTTTTTTATTTTAGGGTTTAGGTTTTATGTTTTATTAATTTATAAGTTTATTTTTAGTTTTAGGTTTACATTTTATTTAATTTTAAGTTTTATTTATTTAAGTTTACGCTTAGGTTTTATTTATTTTTATGCTTATTTTATTTTTTTTGTTTAGTTTAGGTTTTTATTTAATTTATTTTAGTTTAGTTTTTATTTTTTATTTTATTTTATTTTTAGGTTTAATTTTAATTTAGGTTTTGGTTTAAGTTTTTATTTTATTTTATTTAGGTTTAGGTTTCTTTATTTATTTTATTTTTAGGATTTATTTAGGTTAGGTTTAAGAATTTAGGTTTTTAGGGTTTAAGTTTGGGGTTTAGGGCTTAGGGTTGTAGGTTTTAGGGTATATGGTTAGTTTTAGAGTTTAGGGCTTAAGGTTTAGTGTTTATGATTTAGGGTTTAGGGTTTACGATTTATGTTTTGGGTTTAGGGTTAGTTTTAGGGTTTAAGGCTTAGGGTTTGTGTTTTTTTTATTTAGGATTTAGGGTTTAGGGTTTACAGTTTTTTAGGGTTTAGGGTTTAGGGTTTAGGTTTTGATCTAGGGTTCAAGTTTTAGTTTAGTGTTTAGGGTTTTTTTTTTTTTTAGGTTTAGGGTTTAGGGTTTTTTCTTTTTAGGTTTTATTTAGTTTAGGTTTTGGTATTTAGCTTTTAGGGTTTAGGGTTTAGTGATTTTTTTGGGTTTAGGGTTTAGGATTTAGAGTTTAGGGTTTAGGGTTTAGGGTTTAGGTTTTGGGTTTAGGGTTTAGGGTTTATGGTTATAGGTTTAGGGTTTATGGTTTAGGGTTTAGGGTTTAGGGTTTATGGTTTAGGGTTTAGGGTTTAGGGTTTATATTTTAAGTTTACGGTTCAGGTTTTAGTTTAGGGTTTAGGGTTTTTGGTTTTTTTTAACAGATAACAAATTCATAGTCAACATTTCTTCTTTTTGATTTCATCAACGAAGTAACATACCAAGTTTTCTGAGACACAAGCAGCGACATAGATAGAAAATGAGCACTCATAGAGCAAATAAAAAACCCTAAATATCTAGAATTGTCTCTATGATAAAGACATAGTTCCATAAGAAGCAGAGCGGATCGACCGTTCTTCTGTTTTCCCAGTTACCATCAGAACCACCCTGACCTCACGAGTAGCGGGATCCACCATCATATCCCCGATCTCTCCCTCCGCCACCACCATGGGTGTTACCTTCGTTCCTCGCCTTCCTCTTCATAACCACCACTACTCGACCACCACCTCCATATCCACTAGCACCTCTTGATCCCCAGCCCCTGATAATTACTGCACCAATTTAGGCGCACGGTTGGATGATGTTCCTACGAGTGCTTCCCATTCTTAGGGTTTAGGTTTAGGTTTATATTTATTAGGTTTTATAGTTTAGGTATATCTTTTAACTTTTTTAGTTACTTTAGGTTTATGTTTAGGGTTTGGGGTTTAGGGTTTTTAGGGTTTAGGGTTTAGGGTTTAGGGTATCGAGTTTTAGATTTAGGGTTTTAGGTTAATTTTATGGTTTAGGGTTTAGGCTTTAGAGTTTAGGATTTAGTGTTTAGGGTTTAGGGTTTAGGGTTTAGGGTTTAGGGTTTAGTTTTAGGTTTAGGGTTAGTTTAGAGTTTAAGGATTTTAGGGTTTAGTGTTTAGGGTTTAGGGTTAGGGTTAAGGTTAGATATATTTAACTCAGCAAAGCAGATAAGGAGGTAACCCATCAAGAAAGCATTAGACCAGAGGGAGCACCAACAAAGCCACCACTAAGAATTGCTAACACAGTTACTAGGAGCAAACCTCACAATATGGGGAAGAGGAATAAATAAAGACCAAACAAAGGAAAAAAGAGGGCCATAGTTGATAAGGTCATTCATTAAATGAACATGCAAATAACCAAAAACAATACTATCCAGAGGAACAGTAAGGCTAAAATCAAGAATGTAAGGAAGCAAGGCAACCATCAAAATAGGAAAGGGAAGAGGTTCATTCACAATCCAGAAATGTAAATCCTAGTAGGTAGAAACGAAAAGAATGGGAAAGTAAGTAGGTTCCAAACATAGACTCAAAAAAGTTGAAAATTATAACAAAGTAAATACTCTTTTGACCAATCTAGCGTTAGAGCACAATCCAAGCGAGAGAGGTAGTCCACCACTGCAAGCCACCAGAGGCAAGGATTCAAACCAATAGACTTACAACCATCATAATGAAAGATAGAAAGAGTCATCCAGTCACAAACATTGAACAAATCCCAAAGGAAATCCGTAGACAGCAGCCACCAATTTAAATCCAAGGTTAAGAGAGTCCAATTTAAATAGCTATATACATCAACCAAAAATAGAAAAAGTAAGAGCCCTTTGGAATCACAAATAATCCAACAACCAAAGACAACTACAAATAAGAACCCCAACAGAGTCAATGTCAGCCAATTCCTAAAAACATCCAACCAGTACTTTGCAGCCTTCCAGTTCATAACACAAATTAAAAATAGAACCTCAGTATTACAGAAGGCACACCCAATATTCAGAGGATATAATAATCTAGAAGCATCCAAGCTTACACTCATCCAGTACAACACTAAAGAAAAGATAGATAGCAGCAGGAAAATAGTTCTCCAAGCTATAACCAAAAAACAAAGATCCCTCAAGGTCACACAACTCTTCTTAGCAGTAGGAGCAAAACTAAGAGAGAAAAGACAACAAAAAGAAACTGGAAAAACCATCCTGATCAGCAAAAAACAAGGTGACAAAATAGCCAGCCACAACCGGAAGGTCATAAAACTAGCATGAGCAACACATAGAAAGGGAAAAAACCTATAGCCAAGCAATACCAGCAAACAGCCAACCATAAAATTCAGAGCAAATAAAAAAGACTACAGAGAGGACGAACAAATAAAGAAAACCACACCAACCAAAAGACAAGCAAAATCCAATAGCCTCCACCTGCTATAAACACCTCTACCAGGTTGGGAGAGAAAACAAACTAGAAAATAAATATAAAAGCAAAAATCCAAAAAATTGAAAGACAACCACAACCCATCCAAAGAATGGGAAGAAATAAAATTGGAAAATAAAAGTAGGTTGATGAGAAGAAAAAAATCAAGACCAAATCAATAAAAGATAAAATAGAAATATTCAAAAATAATAACAAGGGAAAGCAAAAACCTGAGAGGAAAAAAAGGCTAAAAGCTTCTAACATAAAGCAAACCAATTTTATCAAGATTCACAAGACCCCTTAATAGGAAAAGGATGTCATCATTAGAAAACATATGCAAAGAAGAAGACTTGGCCCCCAAATTGGCAAGAAAGTTAGCACAAGAGTTGGCTTTCCTATAAATATGAGAAATTTGAATATCGAGGTTAGCAAGAAGCCTCCTAGTACAATTAAGTAAATAATACACTTCAGCATTACCATGAGCATTAGATTTGAGTAAATCTAAAAGGAGAGCATCAACATCAACCAGATGTTATGAAAAAGTTGTTATAAACAAATTGAAATGCCATGATGAAAGCCTTTGACCTCAAGAAATAACACATAACAAGGCTCTAAAGGGGCAGCAAAAGTAGAGATAACCTTGCCAATATGATCTCTCAAAATCCCACCACAGCCATAATAACCATTAAAAACTAAGCAATCAATGTTAACCTTAATGTAGTGATAATTAGGTTTAATCTAGTATATAATTTTTTGGGTAGGAGAGACATTACCTGGGGGAAGGATAATCCCAAAATTCAAGGGCATAGACTTGCACCCTTTAAAACTAGAGTGAGTAAGAGGATTAGCATTGAAAAAAAGAAAAATTTTATATTTGGCTCTAGCAATAATACAATGATAATTCATAGGAATATTATGATGCTTAGCATCATTTCTATCCATCCAAATATACCAAAGAATAGTAATAGCTAAAATAATTTTAACATGGCCCTTAGAAGTATGGGAGAAACATGCTTCAAGAAGTTAAATAATAGAAAATGAACCATTAAAATGGAACATAATAAAAATATTATCATACTAATTCCACATTTGAGCAACAATAGGGTCATTCACAAAAACATGAAGAGTAGCATCCACAGGGATATGATGCTTGAGTCTCATAAAAGAGAACAAAGTAGGGACAATAATATTCCATATTTCAATAAAAATCAAGGACTCTTGATATTTAAATATGATGAAATGCCAAACATCCTTAAAAACAAAATCTCTAGAAGAAGAATTATTGAAGCAAATTTGGTTGGGTTCATTAGGGAAAGGACAAATTTTAAGGATTTTGTCAGCGATCACATTAGGGACAAGGATATTCAATTGATCCAAATCCCACTTATTATGAGTAATTAACTAATTGATCTTGTGTATTGAGCAGGGAATCAATAGGGCCCTGTCTCAGCTAATTATCTATCCCAAAGAAAGAGGAACTAGAATTGACACCCCAAGAAATAAAGTTATTAGCATTCCATTTGATACTACAAAGTATTTTCCACATAGGAGAATCCCTAGATTCGAAAGCACAAATGAGGGAATGTTAGCCCTGACAATATTTAGCATGCATAAACTTCAACCTGTAACTATATTTATTTCTAAAATTCCACCACATTTTATAGGAAAAATAGTTGATAAAATCCTCTAAAGTTTTGTAACCCAAACCACCTTCATTATTAGGACCACAACAGTTTTGCCAACTAGCCCAATGTAATCTTTTGATAGAAGAGTTAGATCCCCAAAAAAATTAATTAAAGAGTCTATTGATCCTTTTAATAATAGAACGGGTAGGAACAATAGTAGACATGAGATACAAAGGCAAAGAGCAAAGGGTACTTTTGATCAGGATAAGTATAGCACCAAAGGAAAGTAAATGAAACTCCCAAGAGGAGGTTTTCTTATTTATTTTATGAATAACTTCATCAAATAAAGAAGATCTTTTCATTCCTCTATATAAGGGAGTCCCCAGATACATGACAGGGAGAATTTGATGCGAAAAACCCATAATATTTTTGATAGCATTAATCTTAGATAATGAAATAGAATAGCTAGTAATAAAATAACTTTTATCAGGATTAATATTCAAGCCACTCTCCTTACCAAAAATAGTTAGAACTTACACAATTTTTTAATATAAAGAGTAGAGGCATTGAAAAATATAATGAAATCTTCAACAAAATTAAGGTGAGAAATGGGAAACCAACAAATGGTTCTCTAGTACATGTTAGGCATTCTACTAAACATCTGTTGAATACATCTAGAAAGATATTCCATAGTAATAATGAAAAGGGCAGGAGAGAGAGGGTCCCCTTGCCTTAGCCCATGAGAAGAAGAGAAGAAACCATGCACTTCACCATTGAGGAGTAAAGAAAACCAAGAATTCTAAATCCCATTCTTAATTAAAGTAATAAATTGGTTAGAGAATCCAAATAAAGCCAAAATTTTATATAGGAGAACCCAACCAATATTACCATAAGCTTTGGAAATGTCAAGCTTAAAAAGCAAGTTTCCACCGTGAACATTGGCATTTAAATCATGGATCATCTCTTGGGCTAAAAAAACATTATCAGAAATGGATCTCCCTTTAACAAAACTAGTTTGATTGGGGGAGATAATTTTAGGAAGTAAGATACTCAAGCTTTTAGCCAAAATCTTAGAAATATGTTTATTAAAAAAAGCACAAAGGCTAATCGACCTAAAATCACTCCAAACTTCAAGATTATCTTTTTAGAATTAAAATAATGGAGGTGCTAGCAAAATATTTGGGAAGGGTACTACCCTTAAAGAAATCAAGAATAGCTTTAACTAAGTCCTCTTTAATGATAATCCAACATTTTTGGAAAAAGAGGTTAGTATAACCATCAGGACTTGCCACAAAGTCTTTATTCATACTCTACAAAGTATTAGCAATTTTAGACTTAGAAGGTAAGGAAGAAAGCATATTGTTATCATCATCAGAAATAAGATTAAGAATAACTTCAGGTCAACAAATATCACCATAAGCAACATTTTTATTCAGAAGCTCTTTATAAAAAGAAACAACAAAATCAGTAAACTCCTTTTTATCCACACCAAACTCCATCATTAATTTTTATTTTATGAATGTATTTTATAGCCTTTTTATTTTAACCATGGCATGAAAATATTTAGTATTATGATCACCATCAGAGATTCATTTAATAGAAGCTTTTTGCTGCCAATAGGCCTCCTCCATATCTTGGAAACATGTTAACCTATCTTTAGGTTGAGCCAATGAATGAATTTTAGAATGATCATTAACAACAACATCTTCCTAAACTATAACCTCATTCTCCATATTTTTAATATTGATAAAAAGGTTCTTGAAATAATGCTAATTCCACCAAGTAAGGCATGTTTAAGCCTTTTTAATTTGAACCACAATCTTCTCATCCAAAAAGTAGAATCATTAAGATGAAGAGGTTCACCCCAATTAGTAGCAACAACATCCAAAAATTTATCATCCACGAGCCACATATTTTGGAAGCTAAAAGGGATAGGGGAGGAGGACTTACTAGAAATAAAATTCATGGTGATAAGCAAGGGAGAATGGTCTGAAAGAGTTCTGCTTAAGTGCTCCACAAAAGTACTAGGGAGAAGATTAATCCACAAATGATTAAGTAGAACCTGATCTAGCCTTTGACAGAGTCTATAATTATTCCAAGTAAATTGAGACCCAGTAAATCCAATATGGCTAAGATGACAATCAAAGATCATGTTATTAAAATCTTTCATAAAAAATAAGTTCAGAGCATTAGCACCAACCCATTTAGATGAAGAAGAGATAGTATTTAAGTCCCCACCCACAAACTATGAAGCATCAACAGAAGAAGAAAAACTAATAAGATCCTTCCAAAGAAGCCGTCTACCATTTCTATTACAAGAAGCATAAACAAATGTGCCAAAATAGCACCAATTATCATATGTAATCTTAACATTAACAACTTGGGATAAATCATCCAAAACCTATAGAACATAGGGGCTATTCCAAAAAAATCCAAATTTTATTGCTCGAGTTAGCAAAAAAATTAGCAAAACCAATCATTCTCACAACAAAAGAAATGTTAGAAGGAAGAATAAAGGGTTCCAAAATAGCCAAAAAGGAAATGTTATGAGAATGAACTAAATTTCTAATTCTATTTCTAACAGAGAGGGTACCAGTCCTTCTCACATTCCAAATTAAGAAAGAAACCATTTATTTTTGGGCAGAAGAGCCAGATCTAATAACTTTGGCAGAGTTAGGAAATTTAGTTTTAGTTTTATTTTTTCTTTTTGAAAACTATTTGAAATTTATTAGTCATATGCACAACTTCACCTTCCGATAGAGATTATACAGGGGTATGTTTGGAATAAGGTTGCACATTTAAACCATCATTGTAGGCCACTTCACCTTCTTCCAAATCATTATTATGTTGAAGTACCAGATTTGAAATTAGTTTAAAATTATATGAAGAAGAAAGAGATGGATTAGAACCATTTAAAGCACAAGTGACCAATCAAGATTAGAGACTTTATCCTTAGTTTTCTCACCATTCAAGTCCTCATCAAGGATCACATTTTCTTCAATTAAAGGTGGCAAAGAAGCAGGAATGGAATCATTTGAGATAGAATCATCATCCATAAGTTTCATAAACATATTATTTTCCATATTATTACCAATATCTGTGGGATTCAAATGTATAGGCACATTATAAGGTAATGCATCCTTATTACCATAACTGACATCCAAAAGCTGATCAGGCTTAAGAACCACAACATTATCTGAAGAAGTAGTGGGAGGATTAAGGCAATGGCCCTCGGCTTCAGGTAAAGAGTTATCTATTAGAATGCTTTCTGTGGTTTAATCGAGGGTGCCTTAAGATTAGGATCCAAGTTATTATGAATGGGTTTGGGTTTCTTAAGGTGAGGATGAACCATAAAGCAATCTGAAAAATCCATGACCATGAATTTTGCAATGGGAACAAAAAATAGGAAAATTCTCAAAATCCACTTTTTGCAAATATCCATATTTTCATGATCCTAGCCAAATTTTTTAGTTATATCCAACTTGACTAGAATCTGAGCAATAAATGGCCGGGCATTAGAAGCAGTCGTCAGATCAACTTGAGGAGGATGACCAAACACCACACCCATAGCAAAAAGAAACTCATGATTAATGAAATGGACATGCAATTTGGGAAGAGAGATCCAAACCAGGACAATAAGATATTCCTTCTTAATATCAAAATGGGGCATCCATTTCAACAATCGCATCTGACAAATGAAAACAAAAAATGAGCGTCGAGAGAAAACTTGAGAATAATCTAAGTTGTTTGAAAGTTGAATCAAGAAATGATGGGAATCAATCAATCCGATGAAAAAGATATTAGAGAGTTTCAACCAATGTAAAAATGATTGAATATTCTCCAAAGTGGTTCAACGCAAAGCAAATTTACCCACCAACAGGAATACAAAAGGTTTCACAAGCCTTTCTATAATGGAATCAGAACACATGTCATGGGTACACCCCAAAAGGAGGTAAAGTTAAGCTTGAGAGACTCACCAGCATAATTGGCCTTACCTGCAAGAACATCCTTGAAAGATTTCAAAGTCAGCGATGGATTTAATCCAGAGACCACCAAGGAGTCAAAAATCTTAACGGGAGCCGCCAAAATCTTAGAATTTCCCCCCAGGGAAGAAGAAATCGTAGCCATGGTCAACCGTGACACATGCTAAAAGAAGCCGAAAGCTGAGCAAAGCCTTCGAAATGGAATCCCCAGCCAAAAGGTACATAGGAAAACCACAAAGGAGACGCACCTCCACATAAGAATCAATTCTCAGGCAACCAAAAAATGGAGGAGAGAGAAGATGCTCAAACAATTTGAATTGGTTTGGGTTTAGGTTCAAGTTGGGTTAGTTCGGTTTAGGTTTTAGTTTAGTGTTTAGAGTTTTTGGTTTTAGGGTTTATGGTTTAGGGTTAATTTAGGGTTTAGGGTTTAGGGTTTTTTTTTAATTAAGTAAACCTGTAGGTTTTACTTTATTTAGTTTATTTAGTTTATTATTTATTTATTTTAGTATATTTTATTTTTTATTTTTAATCAGGTTTATGTCATATTTTTTATTTAGTTTAGTTTATTTATTTTAGGTTTATTTATTTTAGTTTAAGTATTTTATTTTAATTTATTTTTTGTGTTAAGGTTTAGGTTTATGTTTATTTTTTAGTTTAGTTTTAATTTTATTTTATTTTTTAGGTTTAGGTTTTAGGTTTTTATTTTAGGTTTATTTTTAGGTTTTATTTTTTAGTTTATTTTATTTTATTTAGTTTAGGGTTTAGGTTTAGTTTTTTTATGTTTTATTTATTTTAGTTTAGTTTATTTTATTTTAGTATAGGTTTATGT
Source organism: Cymbidium sinense (assembly GCA_021442155.1). Taxonomy (NCBI): domain Eukaryota; kingdom Viridiplantae; phylum Streptophyta; class Magnoliopsida; order Asparagales; family Orchidaceae; genus Cymbidium; species Cymbidium sinense. The sequence continues at coordinate 185,069,885 of CM038215.1, forward strand.
TAATTTTATTTGATTTAATTTAGGTTTAGAATTTTTTTATTTAGTTTAGGGTTTAGGTTTTATTTTTAGGTTTATTTTTTAGGTTTAGGTTTTTATTTAGTTCTTATTTTTATTTTAGGTATCATTTATTTTTATTTTAAATTTAGGTTTTACTTTATTTAGGTTTTTTATTTTTAGGTTTATTTATTTTTTTTAATTTAGTTTAGTTTTTTATTTATTTTATTTTATTTTAGTTTTTATTTTTTATTAAATTTAATTTTTAGGTTTAGGTTTAGGTTTTAGTTTAGCTTTTTATTTTATTTTATTGTTTTGTTTTATTTATGTTTACATTTATTTATTTTATTATTTTATGTTTTATTTAGTTTAAGTTTAGGTATTTAGATTTTTAGGGTTTAAGGTTCAGGGATGTAGGTTTTATGGTTCAAGGTTTAGGGTTTAGGGTTTAGGATTCAGGGTTTAGGGTTTTCAGGTTTAGGGTTATGGGTTTATGGCTTAGGATTTAGAGTTTATGGTTTAGAGTTTTAGGGTTTAGGGTTTAGGGTTGTAGGTTTAGGGTTTAGGGTTAGTTTTAGTGTTTAGTGTTTAGGGTTCGGGTTTTTATTTTTATTTTTTATTTAGGATTTAATGTTTAGGGTTTAAGATTTAGGGTTTAGGGTTTAAGGTTTTTTATTAATTATGTAAACAGGTATGTTTAGGTTTATTTAGTTTATTTTTTATTCATTTTATTTTATTTTATTTTATTTTTTATTTTTTATTTAGTTTAATTTATTTATTTTAGGTTTATTTATTTTAGTTTATGTTTTTTATTTTAGTTTACCTTTTTTGGTTTAGGTTTAGGTTTAGGTTTATATTTTTAGTTTAATTTTATTTTTATTTTATTTTTTAGGATTAAGCTTTATTTTTTATTTTTAGGTTTAGCTTTAGGTTTCTATTTTATTTTTTTTATGTTTAGGTTTTAGGTTTTTATTTTAGTTTTATTTTTAGGCTTTATTTTTTAGTTTATTTTATTTTATTTAGTTTAGATTTAGGTTTAGTTTAATTTTGGTTTATGTCTAGGTTTTATTTATTTTAGTTTAGTTTATTTTATTTTTATTTTAAGTTTATTTTATTATTATTATTTTAGTTTTAGTTTTTTTATGTTATGGGTTTATTTTTTATTTTTTATTTTTTATTTTTTGGTTTTTTTTTTAAATTTATTTATTAGGTTTAGGTTTTTATTTAGTTTCCATTTTATTTTATTTTAGGTTTAATTTATTTTTATAATAGGTTTAGTTTTTATTTTATTTATTTTTTTATTTTTAGGCTTATTTTATTTTTTTAGTTAAGTTTAGGTTTTTATTTATTTTATTTTAGTTTAGTTTTTATTTTTATTTTATTTTTTTTAGGTTTAGGATTAGATTATTATTTTATTTTTTTAGGTTTAGGTTTTTGGTTTTTATTTTAGGTTTATTTTTTGGTTTTATTTTTTAGTTTAGGTTTAGGTTAATTTTTAGTTTATTTTATTTTATTTAGTTTAGAGTTTAGGTTTAGTTTATTTTAGGTTAAGGTTTAAGTTTTATTTATTTTAATTTAGGTTTAGGTTTTTTTTCTAGTTCAAGGTTTAGGTTTTATTATTTTTTATTTTAAAGTTTTATTTTAAGTTTATTTTTTAGGATTAAGTTTTTATTTTGTTTTTTATTTATTTTATTTTAGGTTTATATTTTTTAGGGTTTAGTGTTTAGGGTTTGGGGTTAGTTTATGGTTTATGGTTAAGGGTTTAGGGTTTAGGGTTTAGGGTTTCGTGTTTAAAGTTTTGATTTAAAAAAAAATAAAGTAAATAGATATGTTTATGTTTTTTAATTAATTTAGTTTATTTTTTCTTTATTTTAGTTTATTTTATTTTTTATTTTTATTTTGATTTATTTTTTTACTTTTATTTAGTTTAGTTTATTTATTTTATTTTAAATTTTTCCTTTTAGTTTATTTTTTAGGTTTAGGTTTAAGTTTATCAATTATTTTTAGCTTTATTTTTATTTTCTTTTTTTAGGTTTAGGTTTTATTTTTTTATTTCTAGGTTTAGGTTTAGTTTTATTTATTTTGGTTTAGTTTATTTTAGTATATGTTTAGGTTTATTTTATTTTATTTATTTTAGCTTTAGGTTTTTTTTTTTCATAATTTAGGTTTAGGTTTTATTTTTTATTTTTGTTTAGGTTTTATTTGTAGGTTTATTTTTTAGGTTTAAGTTTTAATTTAGTTTTTATTTTAGGTTTATTTTATTCTTATTTTACATTAAGGTTTTATTTTATTTTGGTTTTTTATTTTTAAATTTATTTTATTTATTTTGTTTTAGTTTTTATTTTTTATTTTATTTTATTTTTAGGTTTAGGTTTAGGTTTAGATTTTTATTTTATTTAGATTTAACTTTATTTATGTATTTTATTTTATGTTTTATTTATTTTAGGTTTAGGTTTTTAGGTTTTAAGAGTTTAGGGTTAAGGGTTTAGGGTTTAGGGTTAGGGATAAGGTTTAGGGTTTAGGGTTTTGGGTTTAGGGTTTTTTAGGGTTTAGGGTTTAGGGCTTAGAGTTTTGGGCTTAGGGTTTAGGGTTTATGGTTTAGGGTAAGGGTTTTTTTTAAAAAAATTAAACTAGTTGGTTCAGGATTATTTAGTTTATTTTTTATCTATTTTAGTTTAGTTTATTTTTTATTTTTATTTAGGTTCATTTTTATTTTTCATTTTGTTTACTTTATTTATTTTAGATTAGGTTTATTATTTTAGTTTATTTTTTAGGTCTACCTTTAGGTTTATGTTTATTTTTTAGTTTAGTTTTACTTTTATTTTATTTTTTTAGGTTAGGATCTATTTTTGATCTTTAGGTTTAGGTTTAGGTTTTTATTTAATTTTTTTGGGTTAAGGTTTTAGGTTTTTATTTTAGATTCTATTTTTAGTTTAGGTTTAGGTTTATTTTTAGTTTATTTTATTTTATTTAGTGTAGGTTTAGGTTTAGATTTAGATTTTATTTATTTTAATTTAGTTTATTTAAGATTAGGTTTATTTTTATCTTATTTTTATTTTAGGTTAAGTTTTTTTTAGTTTATGGTTTAAGTTTTATTTTTTATTTATTTTTAGGTTTATTATTTAGGTTAAGGTTTTTATTTAGTTTTTATTTTATTTTATTTTATTTTATTTTTTAATTTAGTTTAGGATTTTATTTATTTTATTTTTGTTTAGTTTTAATTTTGTATTTCTTTTTGTAGGTTTAGGTTTTAGTTTAGGCTTTAGTTTATGTTTTTATTTTATTTTATTTTTTAATTTTTTTTGTTTTAGTTTTTTATTTATTTTAATTTTAGGTTCTATTTAGTTTATGTTTAAGTTTTTAACTTTGTAGGGTTTAGGGTTAGGGTTTAGCGTTTAGTGTTAGTTTAGGGTTAGGGGTTTATAGTTTAGGGTATAGGGTATAAGGTTTAGGGTTTAGGGTTTAGGTTTTAAGGTTTAGGGTTTAGGGTTTAGGGTTTAGGGTTTAGGGATTAGGGTTTAAGTTTTAGGTTTAGGGTTCTAGTTTTAGTGTAGGGTTTAGGGTTTCTATTTTTTTAATAAAAACAAATTCAAAATCAATATTTCTTCTTTTCGATTTCATCAACCAAGTAAAACACCAAGTATTCTAAAACACAAGCGATGACATAGATAAAAAATAAGCATGCATGAATCAAAATCAAGATCCTAGAACCATCTCTATTATAAAGACAGTTCCATAGCTAGATGTCGGTCCTTCTTTAGGTTCTTCAGTTCCCATTAAAAGGCCTCTCGAGTAGTGGGGTCCATCATCATATCCCCTTTTCCACTGATTGTAACCTCGGCTCCTCAGCATCCATAATTACCACTTTTTCACCACCACCTCATATCCATGAGCACCTCTAGATCCCCACCACCACAGGATAATCACTCTGCCTTTTGCCATCGCGGATCTAGATTGAGCCTAGTCGATAGTGATGTTCTTGCCATCAAGGTTCTGCCCATTCTTAGGGTTTAGGTTTCGTTCTATTAGGTTTTACAGTTTAGGTTTTATTTTGTATTTTTTATTTTTAGGTTTTATTTTTAGGTTTATGTTTAGGTTTAAGTTTTATTTCATTTTTATTTTATTTTATTTTAGGTTTATTTTAGGTATATTTTATTTTTATTTTACATTTGGTTTTTATTTTATTTAAGTTTTTTATTCTTAGGTTTATTTTATTTTTTAGTTTAGTTTAGGATTTTATTTATTTTATTTTAGTTTATTTTATTTTATATTTAGGTTTAGATTTATGCTTTAGTTTAGGTTTTTATTTATATTTATTTTCTTATTTTATTTAAGTTTAGGTTTATTTATTTATTTTATTTAGTTTAGATTTAAGTTTTTAGGCTTTTAGGGTTTGGGTTTAGGGTTTAGAGTTTAGGGGTTTTAAGGTTTTAAGGTTTAGGCTTTTAGGGTTTAGGGTTTTAGGGTTTAGGATTTTAGGGTTAGGGTTTTGGGTTTAGGGTTTAGGATTTAGTGTTTAGTTTTAGGGTTTAGGGTTTAAGTTTAGGTTTGAGGTTTAGGGTTAGTTTAGGTTTAGGGTTTAGGTTTAGGTTAAGTCTTTAGGAGTTTAGATTTAGGGTTTAGGTTTAGGTTTAGGTTTTGGGTTTAAGTTTATAGGGTTTAAGGTTTAAGTTAGGGAGTTTAGGGTTTAGGATTTAGGGTTTTTAGGGTTTAGGGTTTAGGTTTTAGGGTTAGTTTAGAGTTTAAGGTTTAAGGTTTTTAGGTTTAGGTTTAAGGGTTTAGGGTTTAGATTAGGGTTTTTTTTATTTTTTTTAAATTTTTTTATTTTTTTAAATTAAGTAAACTAGTACGTTTAGATATATTTAGTTTATTTTTTATTTACTTTAGTTTATTTTATCTTTTATTTTTATTTGGGTTTATTTTTTTATTTAGTTTAGTTTATTTATTTTGGCTTATTTATTTTAGATTAGGTTTTTTATTTAGGTTTATTTTTTTAGGTTTAGGTTTCGGTTTATGTTTATTTTTTTAATTTAGTATTTTTATTTTATTTAGGTTTATTTTTTTTTTTTTTTTTAGGTTTAGGTTTAGGTTTTATTTTATTTTTTTAGGTTTAGGTTATAGTTTTTATTTTTTAGTTTAGGTTTTTATTTATTTTTAATTTATTTTATTTTATTTAGTTTAGGTTTAGGTTTAGCTTATTTTAGGTTTATGTTTAGGTTTTACTTATTTTAATTTAGTTTATTTTAGTTTAGGTTTAGGTTTATTTTATTTTTATTTTAGGTTTAGGTTTTTATTTATTTTTTATTTTATTTTATTTTAAGTTTATTTTATTTTCATTTTAGATTTAGTTTTTATTTTATTTAGGCTTTTATCTTTTTAGTTTAGTTTAGGCTTTTATTTGTTTTATTTTATTTTAGTATTAATTTTTTATTTTATTTTCTTTTTAGGTTTAAGTTTAGGTTTTAGTTTATGTTTTTATTTTATTTTATTTTTATTTTATTCTATTTTAGGTTTTTTATTTACTTTATTTTAAGGTTTTATTTAGTTTATGTTTAGGCTTTATAGGGTTTAGGGTTTAGGGTTTAGAGTTTAGGGTTAGTTTAGGGTTTAGGGTTAGGGTTTATGGTTTAAGGTTTAGGGTTTAGGGTTTAGGGTTTAGGGTTTAGGGTTTAGGTTTTAAGTTTTAGGGTTTAGGGTTTAGGTTATTAGTGTTTAGGGTTAAGGGTTTAGGGTTTAGTGTTTAGGTTTTAGGTTTAGGGTTCAAGTTTTCATTTAGGGTTTTCAGTTTTTGTTTTTTTTAACAAAGAACAAATTCAGATTCAATATTTCTTATTTTTGATTTCATCAACCAAGTAAACCACCAAGTTTTCTAAGACACAAGCGATGACATAGATATAAAATGAGCATAGAAATTCAAAATCCTAGAATTATCATCTATTATAAAGATCTGATTCCATAGGCATATCGGTCGGTCATTCTTATTTCTCCAATTCCCATCGAACCACCGGACACTTTCGAGCAGGATCCACCATCATATCCCAGTCATCCCTGCATGCTTGTAACTTTCTCCTCCGCTAACCACCACTGCTTTGACACCATATCCATCATCACATCCAAATCCCCCCACCCATCGCCTTCCCTCCATGAGATCTAGGCAGGAGCTGGTTGATGGTGATGTTGTTGCATTCAAGCTTCTACTTATTCTTAGGGTTTAGGATTAGGTTTAGGTTTATTAAGTTTTAGGGTTTAGATTTTTTTATTTATTTATTTTTAGGTTTATTTTTTAGGTTTATGTTTTTATTTAGTTTTTATTTTATTTTATTTTTGGTTTTTTTCGGTTTATTTTATTTTTATTTTACATTTTGTTTTTATTTTATTTAGGTTTTTTATTCTTTGGTTTTCTTTTAATATTTTAGTTTAGTTTCAGTTATTATTTATTTTATTTTTATTTATTTATATTAATTTATTTTATTTTATTTTTTGGTTTACATTTAGGTTTTATTTTATGTTATTATTTTATTTTATATTATTATTTTATTTTGGTTTAGGATTATTTATTTATTTTTTAGGTTTTATTTAGTTTAGGTTTAGGTTTTTTGGTTTTTAGGGTTTAGGGTTTAGGGTTTACAGTTTAGGGATTGGGGTTTTAGGGTTTAAAATTATAGGGTTTAGTGTTTAGGGTTAAGGTTTAGGGTTTAGGGTTTAGGGTTTAGGTTTAGGTTTAGTGTTTATGCTTTAGGGTTTAGGGTTTTTGGGATTTAGGGTTTATGGTTTAGGGTCAACTTAAGGTGTAGGGTTAGTTTAGGATTTAGGGTTTAAAGTTTAAGGTTTAGGGTTTTTAGGGTTTAGAGTTTAGGGATTAGGGTTAGTGTTAGGGGTTTGGGTTTAGGGTTTATCCTTTAGGGTTTTGGGTTTTGGTTTTTATTTTAAAGTTTAGGTTTTTGGGTTTAGGATTTAGGGTTTACGGTTTAGTATTTTAAGGTTTAGGGTTTAGGGTTTAAGTTTATGAGTTAGGTTTTAGTTTAGGGTTTAGGGTTTTGGTTTTAATAGAAAAATTCAAATTTAACATTTCTTCTTTCAATTTCAATGGAACATGCCAAGTTTTCACACAAGTGGCACGTAAATAAAAATGAGCATGCCTGGAGCAAATAAAAAACCCTAGATAAATAGAACAATCTCTACTATAAAGACATAGTTCCATAAGCAACGGATCAAATCAACCATTCTTCAGTTTCTCCAGTTCCCATGAGAACCACCCCGACCTCTCAAGTAGTGGGATCCACCACCACAGCTATATCCTCAGTCGCTCCTCTCGCCTCCATAACCACCACTACTCTGACCATCGCGTCCATATCCACTAGCAACCGGATCCCCACCACTGCGATAGCGCCACCTCGCCTTCTGTTGAGGAACTTGGTTGGTGATGTTCCTACCATCAAGGTTCCCATTCTTAGGGTTTAGGTTTAGGTTTAGGTTTGTTAGGCTTTTGGGTTTAGATATTATTTTTTATTTATTTTTAGGTTAGTTTTTTAGGTTTAAGCTTTTATTTAATTTTTATATTATTTGATTTTAAGATTATTATTTTTATTTTACATTTAGTTTATATTTTATTTAGGTTTTTTATTCTTATGTTTTTTTTATTATTTTAGTTTAGTTTAGAATTTATTTATTTTATTAAAGTTTATTTTTATTAGTTTATTTTATTTTAATTTTAGGGTTAGGTTTAGGTTTTAGTTTAGGTTTTTATTTTATTTTGTTATTTTATTTTATTTTATTTAGGTTTACATTTTTTTATTTTCGGTTATATTTAGATTAGGTTTAAGTTTTTAGGTTATTAGGGTTTAAAGTTTACGATTTAGGGTTTTAGGGTTTAGGGTTTGAGGTTTGGGGTTTAGGGTTTAGGGTTTAGGGTTTAATATTTAGGCTTTAATGTTTAGAGTTTTTAGGGTTTAGGGTTTAGGGTTTAGGGTTAGCTTAGGGTGGAAAGTTAGTTTAGGGTTTAGCATTTAATGTTTAAGGTTTAGGGAGCAAAAGGAGAGAGTTGAGAATGAAAAGGCTCAGGCTCGGTTAAGATCATCTCAAGGGGCAATAATACATATGAGCATCCAAACTTCATAAGAAGGGTTACAATCATATGTAATGCTCGCAATCAAAGAGAGGTGGTGAATAACATCATAGCCATCATAAAGCATACACCTGTAGCCATCAAGGAAAGCGGTCCATAGTGATCATCATGCATAAATAAATAGAAAACAACTAGTAGTAAGCAAACATCCCACCAACTAAAACCCTGAGGCCAATCACATAAACAACAACCAGTTATTACAATATCATTGGCAAAGCTAATGGAAAGTAGTAACACGAAAACCAACATACATGAACAAGCCAACCAAGATCACACAAGGAATTACCATACCAAAACCAAAATCCCAATTTAGAAGGAAGAGGAGGCTTGACATGGCAAAGGCTACAAAGAAGAAAAATAACTAATAAAGAGAAAGGTAATAACTAAGATTCAAGGATAACTAAAAGTCCTCCCACCAAAGCATAAATAAAACATTCATAAGGCGACCACCAGAACAACCCATGATTAGTAACCAACAAAGGAAAGATCCCCATCAGCCAAGGAAATGTAAAAAAACCAGCAAAACACCACACAATAGAGAAATAACTAACTAATCCAACTAGCCAACATAGCCTCTTAGCCAACCACCATAGCAACAGAAAACCCAAGTCAATGTAAAGGCCTATGGCATCAAAATCACCCAAGATAAGAAAATTACAACCACCAAAAAGCCCACAACTAGCCAACCTAAAATAATAGCAAAAAGTCAATCCAAGAGAGGAAAGCTAAAATAGGAGGAGGACAAAACCAAAACAAAAGAAAAAAAATAGAATCAACAAAACTGACTACCAAGGCCTAGTCAACAAGGCAAAGAAAGTAATAACCAAACAAAAACCTCCACCATTCTAAAATGAAGCCAGAGCTAAACCACCAATAGTCCCCCAGATATCCCACCAATAGTAAAGGAAAAGATAGCCAAAATAACCAACTAGCTAGCCAGCCTAACCAGCCAACACTGCGAGTCAACCTAGCCAGCAAACAAAACCACCCATTCAACCACCACAGCAAGAGATCCAAAACAAGTAAGTGATAAATTAGCCTTGAAATGAGGCCAAACTCATACAGGAGGAAAAACCAACAACATACAAAGCCACAACCCAATAGGAGGTTATCAAAAATAGAAAAGGAAAAAATGTGGTAAAACCCAGTGACAGTGAAGCCACTAGGCCAAAAAAAGCAAATCGAGGCAATAATAACCACCAGGGAGTTGACACGAGGCCAACCTAAAAGTAAAAGGTCAAAAGTAACAACAAGCTTCAGCCAAAGAGTGAAAATAATCAAATAACCACAACCCAAAGAGGGTTTAATAAAGGGCAGACAAAAGCAAAGGCTCATAAAAAACCAATACAAAAGAAACCAAGCCAAGAAATTATAATCTGAGATAAGACAGTCTAGTATTATCTAGATTAACCAAGCCTCTTAATAGTTTAGGCATTGTTTGGTTGTCAAATAAAATGAATTCAGTTAAGTTGGCACCGAAATTAGCAAAGAAATTAATGTAAGCATTACCTTCACGAAGGATTGGGAAATTTTAAAACAAATTTGAGAAATAAGATTTTTTGTATGATTAAGGAGATAAAATAATTCAGGATTCCCATTTCTATTGGAATTAAGCATGTATAGAAGCAAGAAAGATTCAACTTCAATCCAGATGTTGAGAAAACCTCTATTCAAACAAGTTTCAATAGCTTTACTAATAGCCATAAGCTCAGCAAAAATAACAGAACAGGCATTGAGACGATAGGCAAAAGAAAAAATGACAGTACCTTTAGAATCCCTAAGGATACCACCATATCCATATTTATTGGAAGCTACAAAACCATCAGTATTCACTTTAATCAAGTTATTTTTAGGTTTCATCTAATGGATAATCCTGGCACCTTTATATAGGTCCAAGTCAAGCAAAATGATACCCAATTTTTTAGCCACAAATTTATAGCTAGTAAAATGAATGTTACTAATAAGATTAGCATTAAATAGAGCATGCATTTTTTTTCTTTAGTTATAGCCAGAATACTTTTATGGTTCATAGGAGTGCCATGATATTTAGCATCATTTATATCCATCATGAACGGAGAAGGGTAATCATTAAAACTTTTATATGACCTTTCTGATTTTTTGAAACAAACTTCAAGAAGTTGATATAAAGAAAGAGAACCATAAAAATAGTTGGTATTAAATAAATCATCATACCAAGCCATAATTTAGAAGCAATAGCACCATTGACAAAAACATGATTTATATTTTCAGTATGAAAGCAATAATAGCATTTTAATGGTAACTATAACCCTTTAGTCGAGCAAGAGTCCACTGAATAAAGTATTCAAAATCCTCCAAGAAAAATAATAGAAATGAGAATGATATTGTTCCAAAGTTTGATAAAGACATTGGAGGAGTTCTACTTAACTCTAAGAAACTTCCAAACCTCTTTAAGAACAAAATCACCATTATAAGAAATCTTAAAAGGAATTTGATTAGGTATGTTAGAAGAAATGGGAATATTTCTAAAATTGTCAAAAAGAGAAATAGGGATATAATTCTCAAGTTTACTTTCATTCGAATTATTATTAAGCCAAAAAGAGTTAACTTTGATAATGAAGTATAGTGGGTACATAAAAGGGTGTCAATGGAGTTGTTGCCAATCCAATTGTCTTGCCAAAAGAAAGACGTACCTGAATGAATACACCAAGATATTAAGGATTCAACAACCCATTTAATGGAGGAAAGCCTTTTCCAAAATGGAGAGTCACCTACTTTTTAAGCACAGATAAGAGGGTGTTTACCTTGGCAATATTTTTCCATCATAAAATTAGCCCAAAGGCTATCATTCTTTCTAAAATTCCAGAGCTTATGAGAAAGTGGTGATAGCTTCATGAATAGGTTTGCAACCTAGAGCACCTTCACCCAAAGGACCACAACATTTATGCCAAGATGATCAATGCATTCTTTTGGTAGAGTTGTTGGAGCCCTAAAAAAATTTATCAAGCAAGTGATCAATTCTGATGAGAGTAGCATTAGTGGGGATAATAATTTGAATCAAATAAAAAGGCATTGAATTGAAGTGCTTTTAAGAATGGTGAGCCTGCCACCAAAAGAAAGTAAATGGAATCCCAAATGGAAATTTTATTTAAAAATTTTTTAATTAACCCATCAAAGAGATGGGATAATTTTGGGCTTTTAAATAGAGGAGCACCAAAGTACTTTAGAGGTAAGTATTGATGCTTAAAATTAGTGATATGCAAAATTTGATTGATTTTATTATTGGAGATTTGAGAGGAAGTGATCAAATAGCTTTTGTTACCATTGATAAAAAGGCTACTTTCTCTACCAAATTTATTTATAAAATACTTGAGATGCTTGATATGATGAATAAAAGCATTGCAAAAGATAATGAAATCATCTACAAAGCTTAAATGGGAAACAAGAAACCACCAAGAATTCTATAGTACATACTAGGATTGTTAAACAATAAATCATTGATGATCCTAGATAGGTACTCATCAATAATAATAAATAAAGCAAAAGATAATGGATCCCCTTGTCTTAAGCCATGTGAAGAGGGAAAGAAACCAAAGGCTTCCCCATTAAGCAAAATCAAAAACCAGGAATTATTAATACACTTTTTAATAAGAAAAATAAATTTATCAGAAACCCCAAATAAATTTAGAATATGGAAAAGAAAGTCCCAAGAAAGGTTATCAAAGTCTTTAGTAATATCTAATTTAAAAGAATGTTGCCACCTAATCTTGGCATCAAGATCATGAATTAATTCTTGGGCTAGTAAAATATTATCAAAAAATAGATCTACCTCTAACAAAACTAGTTTGTTGAGAGTGATAATTTTATTAAGTAAAGGACTAAGCCCGTTGGTTAGAATTTTGGAAATCAACTTATTGAAAAGAAGGCAAAGACTAATAGGTCTAAAATCACTCCAATAGTTTGGATTATCTTTCTTAGGTATGAGAATAATAGAAGTACCAGAAAAATATCTAAGAAAAGGATTACCATTAAAAAAATAAACCACTACCTCAATCAAATCATTTTTAATGATAAACCAACATTTTTTAAAAAATTGAGTAGTGAAACCCTCCGTACCAGCAATAGAATCTATATTCATGCTATTAAGGATTTTAAAAATTTATCTTCATTAGGCACGATGGTAAGCAAATCATTATCATCATTAGTAATAATACAAGGAATCAAATGCAATTTAAAAATAGCTTCATAAGAGCAACTCTTATTAAGCATATTTCTAAAGTAATTAATAATCGATTCCTTAATATCATTATTCTCCATAATATAAACATCATTGTCATCTTTAATTTGTTAAATATTATTTAAAGCTCTCTTTTTATTAACTAAAGCATGGAAATACCTAGTATTCCTATCACCATCCGCAATATGCTTACTAGCAGCTTTTTAGAGCAAGTAAGTCTCTTCTATACAAGTTTTTCCTTCACCTCAGTGAAGTTCTTAATCTTAGAAGGATCAGATATAAAAGAGACTTCAAGATCACAAACCAATTTTTCCATATCTTAAAATATTAGCAAAAAGGTTTTTAAAATAATGCTTGTTCCACAAACCCAAATTTTGTATAAGTCTTTTAAGTTTAAACAAAATCTATTCATCCCATAATGGAATTATTAGGATGTAAAGGGGCTTTCCAATTATTAGCCACAACATCAAAAAAATCAATATATTGAATCCACATGTTCTGATATCTAAAAGGAGAGGATTTATGTAATTTATTAGAAGTATCTTTAATAGAAACTAGAAGAAGAGCATGATCAGATAAAGGTTATGCTTAAATCATCAACAGAAGTATTAGGCCATCGAGTAAACCAATGAGTATTAAAAAGAATATGATCCAACCTTTGCCAAAGTATAGTGTTTTGCCAAGTATAACTAGAACCCTTAAAGCCAATTTCAATTAAATTGCAATCAAATTATAATCAAGGATCATATTGGAAAAAATTTCCATAAAATGAATATTGAGAGAGAAACCACCGCTTTGTTTAGAAGAGAATAAAATAGTGTTAAAATCACCACCCACAAACCAAGTTTTTTGACGAGGTAACAAAATTCCTCAAATTGTCCCAAAGAAGATTTCTACCAGATCTATAACAAGATGTATAAACAAAAGAGACCAAAATGCAATAGTCTCCATAAGAGATTTGAGCATTGACAACTTGTTGAAAATCATCAATAATAGAAACCTCAACGAAATTATCCAAAAACACCAAATCTTATTACTAACATTATAGAAAAATTTATTGAAGCCGATCATTCTAGCAACATGGTTAATTTTATTAGCATGAATAAGAGGCTGTAGAATAATAAGTTAATAAATATTATGAATGTGACAAAGATTTTAAATATGATTACTAATAGAGAGGGTACCGATCCTAACATTCCAAACAAGAAAATTAAACATAAGTAAAATAAAAGGGGTTAAGCAAAGGTTAATTAAGAGAGGAGGAGAGCAGATCTAGTGTTTTGGACAATTTGGGAAAGTAATTTTTAATAGTTCTTTTTCTTTCTAGCATGACAAGTTTGAAAGCCATTTTCTTTTCCCTTAGAGTCATCATCCAAGTAAGATTTAGTAACATTGCTAATAAATTTAGGAGAATTCTCCAAGTGTTTGGAGGGGAGTTCACCCTCTTCCAAATCCATATTAAGTTGAATAGTAGGATTAACATGAATATCAAGATTAGAAATGAGATACGGTGATGATTTAGAACCATTTAAAGCACAATTTGTTAAATCTGGATAAAAAATGTTTTTAACATGCTCAACATCATTTAAATCCTCATTAATAGCTTCATTTTCATCGATCAAAGCTGGCATAGATGCAGGAATAGAATCAGAGGAAATAGAATCATTTTCTAATAACTTTAAAAATTTATTATTCTCCACATTAGAAATATTCAAATTCAAAGAAGGAAAAGAGGTAAATCATCCTTCCCATTTTGAAAATCAGTCGAATCTATATCAATAGTAGGAGCCAAAACTTGTTCAACAGGATTAACCCCGATACCCATGGAATCAACCTTAATAATAGCCTTCATACCATTCTTAGGATCTGAGGCCAATTTTTGAACATAAGTAGGGATCGGCTTATGGGCAGGAACAACATTCTCTTTAGGAGGATTTCATTTTTTTTTTAAGTGGGGATGGAGAATATAACATATCAAATTATCATAACTGAGAATTTTACATTGTTAACAAAAAATTAGAAGGTTCTCCAATTTAACCTTTTATGAATACCCATATTCTTTAGAGCTGATCAAAACTTCCTTACAGTATATTTTAGTTATGTCTAATTCCATGAGGATCTAAGCCACATAAGGGTGAGATTGCTCAACGGTCGCTTGGTCGAGTTGCAATGGCTGACCAAATAAAGCACAGATAGTAAAAAGCACATGATGGGTAATAAAAAGAATGCGCATTTTAGCAAGAGATAACCCCACAAGGATAATAGGAGATTCTTCTTTAATGTAAAAAAGGGGGGACCACTTCAACAAACGTATTTGATAATTAAAGATGAAATAAGAAAGATGCAAAATAACATGTGAATAATCTAGATCATTAGAAAGTTGAATCAAGATATGTCGTGGGTTAATAAGACCAATGGAGAAAGCACCCATAAGCTTCAGATTATGGGAAAAAGAGCGGATCTTATCCAAATTTGGATGATGCTAAATAAATTTATCGATATGAGAAAATACAAATTATTTTGCCAACTTTTCAACATCCACATCAGAGCACATTACCACTGCCAAACCTCTAAAAGATGTCAAAATAAGATTAATCGAATTAACAGAGGGAGAAGGCTTACCAGAGAGCACTTCCTTAAAAGATTTAGTAGAAGATGCAGCATCAGGGCCGCCAAGCCCCAAAGTCTCAGATGCCCTAGTTGAAGCATCCGTAATTTGAGGTGGAGCCCAAGGAATATAACTCACCACAGCCATGATCAATGATGAAGCATCACGCAAATGGCTAGATGCCATTCAAGCCTTTGAATTCAGTTAAGACCAAGGCCAAAGCCACAAAAATCCCCAATCGGGGAAATGCCACCAAGAGGGATTCAAAAATTGCTAGAGAATGAGAGAAAGCTCAGAGAAGGGGGACGGGGGGAGGTGAGATAGGGGTTTGGGTTTAGCGTTTAGGGTTGTAATTTTTGGGTTTAGAGTTTCAGTTTTACGATTAGTTTTAGGGTTTAGGATTTAGGGTTAACATTTTTTTGAAAAAATTAATTAAACTCACAGATTTATGTTTATTTAGTTTATTTAATTTATTTTACTTTAATTTTTTTATTTTAGTTTATATTTTACATTTAGGTTTAGGTTTAGGTTTATTTTTTAGTTTAGTTTTATTTTTATTCAAACTTTTAGGTTTTATTTTTTATTTTTAGGTTTAGGTTTAGGTTTTATGTTTCTATTTTAGTTCTATTTTTTGGTTTTAATTTTTACTTTAGGTTTAGGTTTATTTTTAGTTTGTTTTATTTTATTTAGGTTAGGTTTAGGTTTTGGTTTTGGTTTAGTTTATTTTAGTTTAGGTTTATGTTTATTTTTTTTCTATTTTAGGTTTAGGGATTAGGTTTTATTTTTTATTTATTTTTAAGTTTTACTTTTCGGTTTATTATTTAGGTTAGGTTTTTATTTAGTATTTATTATATTTTTTTAGGTTTATTTTATTTCTATTTTAGGTTTAGTTTTAATTTTATTTAGGTTTTTTTTATTTTTTTAGTTTAGTTTAAATTTTTATTTATTTTTTAGTTTAGTTTAAGTTTTTATTTATTTTATTTTAGTTTAATTTTTAATTTTTATTTTATTTTCTTTTTTAGGTTAGGTTTAGGTTTTAGTTTATATTTTTATTTTATTTTATAATTTTATTTTATTTTAGTTTAGGTTTTTTTATTAATTTAATTTTTAGGTTTTATTTTATTTAGGTTTAGGTTTTAGATTTTTTTTGTGGTTTTTTTTTGGGTTTAGGCTTTAGGGTTTTAGGGATCAGGGTTTAGGTTTAGGGTTTTAGGGTTTAGGGTATTTAGGGTTTAGGGTTTAGGGTTTAAAGATTAGGTTTTAGGTTTAGCGTTCAGGTTTTATTTGAGGGTTATGGGTTTTTGGTTTTTTTTGTTTGATAAAGAACAAATTCATATTCAACAGTTCTTCTTTTTTTATTTCATTAGCCAAGTAACACACCAAGTTTTATAGGACACAAGTGATGACATAGATAAAAAATGAGCACACGTAGAGCAAATCAAAAACCCTAGATAACTAGAATCGTCTATACTATAAAGACACAATTCCATAAGTGATAAATCGAATCAACCATCATATCATTTAGGCTCAGGAGGTGCTTTGGCCCTCACGAAAGCTCACTAGATTTAGGATATAAGGTTGTTGTTTCCCCTCCGGCTACAAGCATAATTTCTAGCCTCTTAGGTATTTCCACAACCTTGTGTTGTGAGATTATAAATCCTAGCTTTCTAATAAAATTCCAATTCAAACATATAATTCTCCACAACTTCAAACATATAAAGTCTAACCATAGGATAGGATGGAATGCTTACTAGCTTTCCTAGTATCATGAGTATTCCCTATTCATCTCCCATTGGCTTTGATAATAAGTGTCTCCTTTTTTTATCTATCCCGATTGATTTTCTAAACATAGCCAATTTATTGATAGTCCTATCTTTAAAATATTTGGAGACAATAATTGCCTACTTTAATCGAGAGTATTTTTAAGGAACTCACTTTCTTTAGGATGTAATTAACTATGGGTGCTTGCCCCCATATGGAACTTTAGAATCCATCTTAAGTAAACCCTTCCTTATTCATCCATGTAAAGTAGGGGTTTAGGGTTTAGGTTTAGGTTTAGGTTTATTAGGTTTTAGGGTGTAGGTTTATTTTTCAATTTATTTAGTTACTTTAGGTTTAGGTTTAGAGTTTGGGATTTAGCATTTAGGGTTTAGGGTTTTTGGGTTTATGCTTTACGGATTTGGGTTTTGGGTTAGGGATTAGGGTTTAGAGGTTTTTAGGGTTTAGGGTTGTAGGTTTAGGGTTTAGGATTTATGGTTTATATTTTTTTTAAAAAAAAATGAAGTAAAAAAGTAGGTTTAGGTTTATTTAGTTTATTATATTATTTTTTATTTATTTTAATTTATTTTATTTTCTATTTTTATCTAGGTTTATTTTTTATTTTTATTTAGTTTATTTTAGGATTATTTTATTTATTTATTTTTAGGTTTTTTATTTTAGTATATTTTTATATAGGATTATTATTTAGTTGCACTTTATTTTAATTTTATTTCAGTTTAGGTTTTATTTTTTTATTTTATTTTAGTTTGTTTAGGTTCTTATTTTATTTTTTTTAGGTTTAGGTTTTAGGTTTATTTTTAGGTTTTATTTTTTAGTTTAGGTTTAGGTTTATTTTTAGTTTATTTTATTTTATTTAGTTTAGGCTTAAATTTAAGTTTATCTAATTTTAGGATTAGGTTTAGGTTTTATTTATTTTAGATTAGGTTTAGGTTAATTTAATTTTATTTATTTTAATTTTATTTTAGGTTTAGGTATTTTTTATTATTTTAGAGTTTAAATTTTATTTTTTATTCGTTTTTAAGTTTTATTTTTAGGTTTGTTTTTTTAGGTTTACGTTTTTATTTAGTTTTTATTTTTTTAGGTTTTTTTTATTTTTATTTTATGTTTAGTTTTTATTTTAGTTTATTTCATTATATTTTAAAGTTTTTGTTTAGGTTTTTATTTTATTTTATTATTTTATTTTAATTAGGTTTAGGTTTTTTATTTATTTTAGTTTTAGGTTATATTTAGTTTAGTTTAGTTTTAGGTTGGGTCAGTGGCTCAGTTTATGTTTATGGATGGAAAGTTAGTGGTTTTGTGTAGGATTTAAGTTTGGGGATGATTCCAGTGTTTAGGATTTACAATCAGTGTTTAGGGTCATTAAAGGTTTAGGGTCTAGGGCTCAGGGTTTATGGTCCGGCTCAGTGTTAGGTCAGTCTGTGAGCCTAGATAGTTTAGGTGTCAGTGGAGGTATGGCTCAGGGAAGCCTAGGCAACCTGGGTCAGGCTCAGCCAGGATTTTAGGGTTTAGGGTTTATTAGATTTTAGTGGTAGGGTAGTAGGTTTTATGTATTTTAAATTAAGCAAACCCGCCAGTTTAGTTTATTTAGTTTATTTCTTTATTTGAGTTTATTTTATTATTTTTTATTTAGTTTGGTTTTTTTATTTATTTATAGTTTTATTTTGAGTTTTATTTTGGTTTATTTTATTTAGGTTTTTATTTTTATTTTTTTAGGTTTTATTTTATTTTTTTTAGGTTTAGGTTTTATTTATTTTAGTTTATTTTATTTTAGTTTAGGTTTAGGTTAATTTTATTTTTATTTTACGTTTGGGTTTTTTTTAGTTTAAGGTTTAGATTTTATTTTTTGGTTTATTTTTTACATTTAGGCATTTAATTATTTTTTATGTTATTTTATTTTAGGTTTATTTTATATTTATTTAGGTTTTTTTTAGTATAGTTTAGGTTTTTATTTATTATATTTTTAGTTTATTTAGTTTATTTTTTATTTATTTTAATTTATATCCTTTCTTTTTTATTTATGTTTATTTTTTATTTCTATTTAGTTTATTTTCTTTATTTTAATTTACATTTTTTATTTTAGTTTATTTTTTAGGTTTAGGTTTAGGTTTATGTTTATTTTTTTTAGTTTAGTTTTATTTTTATTTTATTCTTTGGGTTTATGTTTTATTTTTTACTTTTTAGGTTTAGGTTTAGATTTTTATTCTATTTTTTAGGTTTAGGTTTTAAGTTATTATTTTAAGTTCATTATTAGGTTTTATTTTTCAATTTAGGTTTAGGTTTATTTTTAGTTTATTATATTTTATTTATTTTAGGGTTTAGGTTTATGTTTAGCTTTATTTATTTTAGTTTAGTTTATTTTAGTTTAGGTTTATGTTTATTTTATTTTATTTTATTTATTTTTGGTTTACGTTATATTTTTTATTTGTTTATATGTTTATTATTATGGTTTAGGTTTTTATTAAGTTTTTATTTTATTTAATTTAGGTTTATTTTATTTTATTTTTTTTTCATTTAGTTTTTTATTTAGTTTTTTATTTTAGGTTTATTTTATTTTATTTAGTTTTTTTTATTTATTTTATTTTAGTTTATTTTTTTATTTTTATTTTATTTTATTTTTAGGTTTAGGTTTTTTTATTTATTTATTTTAAATTTATTTAGTTTAGGTTTTAGGTTTAGGGTCTGGTTTAGGTTTGGGGTTTAGTGGTTTAGTTTAGGGTTGGGTTTAGGGTTTAGGGTTTAGGGTTTAGGGTTTAGGGTTTGGGGTTTAGTGTTTAGGTTTATGGTTTGTGGAGGTTTTAGGGTTTAAGGTTGGTTTAGGGGGTATTTCTTATTATTATTATTTTATTTTTAGGGTTTATGGTTTAAAGTTTAGGTTTTAGGTTTAGGGTTCAAGTTTTAGTTTAAGGTTTAGGGTTTAAGATTTGTTGGTTTTCTTTTTAACAGAGAATAAATTCAGATTCAACATTTCTTCTTTTCAATTTAAACAGCCTAGTAACACACCAAGTTTTCTAAGACACAAGCGATGACATATATCAAGAATGAGCATGCATAAAATAAATCAAAAAACTTAGGTAACTAGAATCATCTATACTGTAAAGACACACTTCCATAAGTAACATATCAGATCGGTCGTTCTTCAGTTTCTCTAGTTCCCATTAGAACCACCCTGTCCTTTCGAGTAGTGGGATCAACCATCATATCCCCGATCTCTCCCTCAGCCACCACCACAGCTATAACCTCCATCGCTCCTCCCACCTCCATAACCACGACTGCTCTAACCACCACCTCCATATCAACCAGCACCTCCATATCCCCTACCACCACTGTGATAATCGCAACCTCCTCCTTCGCCTCCACCACCAGATCTAGATTGATCCTAGTTGACCGTGATGTTCCTGCCATGAAGGTTATGCCCATTCTAAGGGTTTAAGTCTATTATGTATTAGGGTTTAGGTTTATTTTTTTAATTAATTTAGTTACTTTAAGTTTATATTTAGGGTTTGGGATTTAGAGTTTAGGGTTTAGGGTTGAGTGGTGTGGTTTAGTGTTATGCTGTGGGTTTAGTTTAAGGTTAGGGGATTTTTAGGGTTGGGAGGTTGTAGGTAGTGTATGTTTAGGGTTAGTTTAGGGTGGGTAAGGTTTAGTTTAGAGTTTAAGATTTAGGGGTTTTTTTTAAAAAAAAGTAGGTATTTTATTTAGTTTACTTTAGGTTTCTTTTAATGTTTAGGGTTTAGGGAGAGGTTAATGGTTTTAGGGTTTAGGGTTGTGGTTTAATGCAGGTTTATGGTTTAGGTTTAGGTTAGTTTTAAGTTTTAGGGTTTAGGGATAGGATTTTTATTTTTATTTTTTATTTTTTAGAGTTTAGGTTTAGAGATTTAGTTTTAGTTTAGGGTCCAAGTTTTAGTTGATTTTATTTTATTTTTTTTAACTTTTTAATACAGAGCAAATTCATATTCGACATTTCTCCTTTTTGATTTCATCAACTTAGTAACACACCAAGTTTCCTAAGATACAAGCGATGACATAGAACAAAAATGAACATACATAGAGCAAATCAAGAACACTAGATAACTAGAACAGTCTCTATCTTAAAGACATAATCCATAAATGGCATATCAAATCAATTATTCTTTAGTTTCTCTAGCACCCATCAGAACCACCACATCCTCTCGAGTAGCGGGATCCACCATCATATCCCTAATCTCTCCCTCCACAACCACCATGGCTGTAACCTCTATCGCTCCTCCTGCCTCCATAACCACCACTGCTCTAACCGCCACCTTTGTATCCACCAGCACATCTAGATCCCCCACCACCTCCACCTTCGACTCCATAGCCAGATCAAGATTGAACCTGTTTGACTGTGATGTTCCTCCCAACAAGGTTCTACCCATTCTTGGGGTTTATATTTAGGTTTAAGTTTATTAGGTTATACAGTTTAGGTTCATTTTTTAATTTACTTGGTTACTTTAGTCAGGTTTGGGGTTTTGGGTTGGGTTTGGGGATGGGGGTTTAGGATTGACTTTAAGGTTGGGGGTTTAGGGTTTTAGAGTTTATTTTTAGCATTTGTGGTTTCTTAGGGTTTAGGGTTTAGGTTTTAGTTTTAGGGTTTAGGGTTTATTAGGGTTTTGTGTTTAAGGTTTAGGCTTAAGGGTTTAGGGTTAAGGGTTTAGGGTTTAGGGGGTTTGTATTTTAGTGTTTAGGGTTTTCTTAAAAAAATTTAAGTAAATTTAGGGTTATTTAGCGTTTAGGGTTTAGGTTTATTTAGTTTAATTAGTTTATTTTTTATTTATTTTAGTTTATTTTATTTTTTTATTTTTATTTAGGTTTATTTTTTATTTCTATTTTATTTAGTTTATTTATTTTAGGTTTATTTGTTTTAGTTTAGGTTGATATTTTAGTTTATTTTTAAGGTTTAGGTTTAAGTCTAGGTTTATTTTTTAGCTTAGTTTTTTTTATTTTATTCTTTAGGTTTATGTTTTATTTTTTATTTTTAGGTTTAAGTTTAAGTTTTAATTTATTTTTTTTAGGATTAGGTTTCAGTTTATATTTTGGTTTATTTTAGGTTTTATGTTTAGCTAGTTTAGGTTTATTTTTTTACTTTATTTTATTATATTTATATTTTAGGTTTTAGGTTTAGACTTTATTTATTTTAGATTAGTTTATTTTAGTTTAGGTTTAGGTTTATTTTATTTTATTTATTTTAGTTTTATGTTTTTTTAGTATAGGGTTTGATTTTTATTTTTTATTTCTTTTTAGGTTTTATTTTAGTTTAGGTTTTTATTTCATTTCATTTTTTATTTAATTTAGGTTTAAGTTTTTTACTTATTTTATTTTTAGGTTTTATTTAGTTTAGATTTAGGTTTTTAGATTTTTATGGTTTAAGGTTTAGGGTTTAGGGTTTGAGATTTATGGTTTATGGTTTAGGGTTTAGAGTTAGTTTTAGGGTTTAGGGTTTCGGGTTAGAGATGTTTTACTTTTATTATTATTTTTTTAATTTAGTAAGCTAGTAGCATTATGTTAATTTTTTTAGTTAGTTGATTTTTTTATTACTTTAGTTTATTTTATATTTTAGTTTTATTAAGTTATTTTTTTACTTAATTTAGTTTATTTATTTTAGGTATATTTATTTTAGTTTTTTTTTTTATTTTGTTTATTTTTTTAGGTTTAGGTGAATTTTTTTTTAGCTTTAGTTTTATTTTAGTTTATTTTTAGGTTTAGGTTTATTTTTATTTTGTTTAGGTTTGGTTTTATTTATTTTATTTAGGTCTTTAGATTTTTTTTAAAGTTTATTTTCAAGTTTTATTTTTTAGTTTAGGTTTAGGTTTATTTTTAGTCTATTTTATTTTATTTAGTCTAGGTTTAGATTTATGTTTAATTTATTTTAGGTTTAGGTTTAGGTATTATTTATTTTGTTTTAGTTTAGGTTTAGCTATTTTTTTTTAAGTTTAGTTTTTTTTTTTTAGTTTTGGGTTTAGGTTTTATTTTTATTGATTTTTAGGTTTTATTTTTAAGTTTATTTTTTAGGTTTAGATTTTTATTTAGTTTTTATTTTATTTTATTTTTGGTTTATTTTATTTTTATTTTATGTTTAGTTTTATTTTATTAAATCTTTTAGTTTTAGTTAATTTTAGGTTTTTATTTATTTATATTTTATTTTTATAAGTTTAGGTTTAGGTTTTAGTTTATGTTGTTATTTTATTTTATTTTAGCTTTATTTATTTATTTTTTTAGGTTTATTTATTTAATTTTTTTAGGTTTTAGCTTTTGGATTTATTATGGATAAGATAAGTATAGGGCAGTGGTTTGGGGTTTAGAGTCAGGGTTTTTTAGGTTTAGGGTTTAGAGTTTTAGGGTTTAATGTTTAAGGTTAAGGGTTTAAGATTTTTAGGGTTTAGGGTTTAGGTTTTAGCACTTAAGTTTTAGGTTTAGGGCTTAGGTTTTAGTTTAGGGTTTTTGGTTTTTGGTTTTTTTTAAATAGAGAACAAATTCAGATTCAACTTTTATTTATTTTAATTTCATCAACCAAGTAACACACCAAGTTTTCTAAGACTCAAGTGATATCATAGATAAAAAATGGGATCGCATATTCACCAGCACCTCCAGATCCCCCATCACTGCTCCTCCTGCCTCCATATCCACCACTGCTTTGACCACCACCTCCATATCCACTAGCACCTCCAGATCCCCCACCACCACTACATAATCGCGACCACCCCCTTCACCTCCACCACCAAATCTAGACTGAGCCTGATTGACGGTCATGTTCGTGTCATCAAGGATCTACCCATTCTTAGGGTTTAGGTTTACTAAGTTTTAGGGTTAAATTTTATTTTTAAATTTATTTAGTTACTTCAGGTTTATGTTTAGGGTTTGGAGTTTAGGGCTTAGGGTTTAGGGTTTAGGATTTAGGGTTTAAGTTTTTTTAATTAAGTAGGGTTTTGGATTTAGGTTTAAATTTTTTTTTTAATTAAAACCAAGAGTTTATGTTTATTTAGTATATTTATTTTATTTTTATTTTAGCTTACTTTATTTTTTTTATTTATTTAGCTTAGATTTTTTATTTTAGGTTTATTTATTTTAGTTTAGGTTTTTTATTTTAGTTTATTTTTGAGGTTCAAGTTTAGGTTTAATTTTATTTAGTTTAGTTTTATTTTATTTTATTATTTAAGTTTATGTTTTATTTTTATTTTATAGGTTTAGGTTTTATTTTATTTTAGTTTAGGTTTTAGGTTTTATTTTTTGGTTTATTTTATTTTATTTTTTTAGTTTAGGTTTAAGTTTATTTTCATTTATTCTATTTTATTTAGTTTAGGTTTAGGTTTACTTTATTTTAAGTTTATGTTTAGGTTTTATTTATTTTAGTTTAGTTTATTTTAATTTAGGTTTAAGTTTATTTTATTTTAATTTTAAGTTTATGTATTTTTTTTAGTTTTGGTTTTTTTATGGTTTAGGTTTTATTTTATTTCTTTAAGGTTTATTTTTTTTAGGTTTTTGGCTTTCTTAATTTATTTTATTTTGGTTTATTTTATTTTATTTTATTTAGGCCTTTATTCCAGGTTTATTTATTTTTTTAGTTTAGTTTAGGTTTTATTTATTTTATTTTAATTATTTTTTATTTTATTCTATTTTTAGGTTTAGGTTTTAATTTAGGTTTCTTTTTTTTATTATTATTATGTTTAGGTTTTAACGATTTATTTTAAGCTTAGTTTAGGTTTATGTTTTAGCCTTTTTATTTTGGGATCAGCTTTGTTTTAGGCTCCAGGTTAGGTTTTAGGATTATGGTTTTTCAGGTAGGGGGTTTAGGGTCAGGATCATTTAGGCTTTAGTCATAACGCCAGTGGTTTAGGGTTTATTTTCTTTTAGTCTTTATGGTTTTGTGATTATGGCTCAGGGCCTGGGAGATTTTGGTAGAGGTCATGAGCCTTTGGCCTGTGGGTCAGGGCTCCAGTTGCCTAGTTTGTGTCAGGTCAGGACTAGTTTAGGGCTCAGGGTTTAGGTCTGGGGGTAGGGTTGGACTAGCCCAGTTGGGTTGTTAGTGGCCTAGTATTTAGAGGGTCAGGGTTTAGAGGTAGTTTAGTGTTTGAGTTTAAAAAAAATTAAGCAAACCGATTTTATGTATTTAGTTTATTTTATTTTACTTTATTTAGGTTTATTTTTATTTTATTTTAGTTATATTTAAGTAGTTATTTTAGATTAGCCATTAATTTTAGTTTATTTTTGTGTTTGGATTATCATTTTTTAGTTTTATTTGTATTTTATTTTTAAAGTTTATGTCCATTATTTTTTTAGGTTTAGGTTTAGGTTTTATTTTTTTTTTATGTTAGGTTTAGGTTTTATTTTGTATATTTATTTATTCTAGTTTAAGGTTTATTTAATTTAATTTATTTATTTTAGTGTTTAGTTTATGTTATTTTGCTTAGTTTAGGTTTTACTTATTTTATTTTAGTTTATTTTATTAGGTTTAGGATTATTTTATTTTATTTATTTTAGTTTTATTTTAGGTTTAGTTTTTTTTGTTTAGTTTAGGTTTTATTTTATTTATTAAGGTTTTATTTTAGGTTTATTTTTTTTAGGTTTTATTTAATTTTATTTTATTTTATTTTAGGTTTATTTATTTTTATTTTAAGTTTAGTTATTATTTTATTTAGGTTTTATCCATATGTTTATTTTATTTTAGTTTAGTTTATTTTTATTTTTTATTTTAGGTTTTATTTTATTTTATTTTAGTCCAGGATTAAGGGTAGGTTTAAGTTTTAGTTTATGTATTTTTTTAATTTATTTTATTAATTTATTTTAGTTTAAGTTTTATTTATTTATTTTATTTTTAGGTTTTATTTAGTTTAGGTTTAATTTTTTAGCTTTTTAGGGTTTACAACTTAGGGTTTAGGGTTTAGGGTTTAAGGTTAGTTTAGGGTTCAAGGTTTAGAGTTTGGGGTTTTAGGTTTTGTGTTTTCGATTTAGGGTTTAAGGTTTAGGGTTTAGGGTTTAGGTTTTAGGGTTGAGAGTTTAGGGTTTAAGGTTTTAGTGTTTAGGGTTTAGAGTTTAGGGTATTTAGGGTTTAGGGTTTAGGGTTTAGGGTTTAAGGTTTAGGTTTTAGTTTTGGATTCAGGTTTTAGTTTTTGGGTTTAGGATTTTTGGTTTTTTTTTAACATAGAACAAATTCAGATTCAACATTTCTTATTTTTGATTTCATCAACCAAGTAACACACCAAGTTTAGCAAGACACAAGTGATGACATAGATCAAAAAAGAGCATGCATATCCACCAGCACCTCCAGATCCCCCACCACTGCTCCTCCCGTGTCCATAATGACCACTGCAATGACCACCACCTCCATGTTCACCAGCACCTTTAAATCCCCCACCACTACTAGATCTACCAGTGGTAGATGTGGTGTTCCTGCTCAAGGTTGCCCATTGTGGTTTAGGTTTAGTTTAGATTATTAGGTTTTAAGGTTTATTTTTTTAAGTTATTTAGTTACTTTAGGTTTAGTTTGGGGTTTGGGGTTTAGAGTTTAGGGTTTAAGCCAGTTTTAGGTTTTAGGGTTTAGGTTTAGGGTTTAGTAGAGTTTAGAGGGGTGGTTTTAGGATTTATTCTTTGGGCTTTAGGTTTAGGGTTTGGGATTGGGTTGTTTGTGTTGGGTTTTAGGATTTAGGGTTTAGTTGTTGGTTTAGGCTTAGGTTTATGGTTTGTGGGGTTAGGGTTTAGAATTTAGAGTTTGCCTTTTATTTAAATTCAAGTAAACCAAGAGGTTTAGGTTTACATAGCATATTTAGTTTAATTTTTTTTATCTATCTTTATTTTGTTTCATTTTTTATTTTATTTAGTTTACATTATTTATCTTTAGTTTATTTTAGCTTCACATTTAGTTTAAGTTTATTTTAGTATTTTATTTTTATTTTATTTTATGGTTTAGTTTTCAGTTTAAGCTTAGTTTATTTTATTTTATTTTATTTTTAGGTTATTTTATTTCTTTTTTATTTCTTTGGTTTTATTTTGGTTTATTTTTTTTAGTTTACTAGTTTTATTTTATTTTATTTTATTTTAGGTTTATTTATTTTATTTTTATTTTAGTTTATTTATTATAATTTAAGTTTAGTTTTTTTTATTTAGGTTTTTTTTATTTTAGTTTATTTTATTTTAAATTATTGGTTTTTATTTATTTTATTATAATTTTATTTTTTTTATTTTTTTTTTATTTTTAGTTTATTTAATTTATTTTTTATTTTATTTTTTTAGGTTATTTTATTTTATCTTTTTATTTATTTTATTTAGGCTCAGCTCATTTAGGTTTGAGTGGCTTTATTTCTATTTGTATTTTAGGCTTTGTGGGTTTAGGTCTTGGTCAGTATCTTGGCTTGGCCTATTTATTTTTGAGCTCAGATGCTGCCTTATTTCAGTTTGTGGTTTAAGATTTTGTAGGGTAGGGCCTTTCAAGCCTAGAGTTATTTTAACCATCAGGGCTCATTTCAGCCTAGGGTTTCTGCCTGAGCTCAGGGTTTGTGTGGTTTAGCTGAGTTTGTGACTGAAGGTCTGGGGATTTTGGCTTGGGGTTTTCAGTGGCTTGGGGTTTAGTGGGGTTTAGTGGCAGGGTTAGGGTTTAAGGCAGATTGGGAGTTTGTGGTTTGGTTGGCAGGTTTTAGTATTTTAGGGTTAGGGTATTAGTTTGTGGTTTAGGGTTTGTTTTAAGTTGTAATTTAGTCATTTTTTTAGGTTTAGGTTTTTTTTTTTAAAAAACCAAAAACCAGAGGTTATTATGTTTTATTTATTATTTTTAATTATTTTAGTTCATTTTATTTTAATTTTTTATTTATGTCATTTTTCATTAATTTATTTATTCATTTTAGTTAATTTTATTTTAGTTTAGGTTTGTTTATGTTTATTTTTTTTATTTTTATTTTTATTTTATTTTTGGTTTAGGTTTTATTTTTTTTATTTTTAGGTTTAGATTTTATTTATTTTTTATGTTTATATTTTAGGTATTTTTTAGTTTGGGTTTATTTATTTTTTAATTTATTTTCTTTATTTAGTTTAGTTTAGTTTTAGTTTATATTTTAGCTTTTATTTATTTAGTTTAGTTATTTATTTTATTTTATTGTTATTGAGATTTAAGTTTTTTTTTTACTTTAGTTTGGTTTTATTTTATTTAATTTAGGTTTTATTTTAAGTTTACATTTTAGGTTTAGTTTTATTTATTTTTTATTTTATTTTATTTTATTTTAGGTTTATTTTTTTATTTTACATCATTATTTTATTTAAGTTTTTTTTAAATTTAGTTTATTTTATTTTTAGTAATTAGGTTTTTATTTTATTTTATTTTAGTTTAATTTATTTTTTTATTTTAATATTTTTATTTGATTTCATTTTAGGTCAGGCTGAGGTCAGGTTTATTTCATTTTATTTTATTTTATTTAGGTTTCAGTTTTTTTATTATTTTATTTTATTTTATTTAGTTTAGGTTTTTTTGGGTTTAGGTTTAGTTTTAAAGTTTCCTTTGGGTTTAGTTTAGGGCCTTAGGTTTAATAGGTCAGTGGGGTAGGGGTTTAGTATTTTGGTTTAAATTTTGTGGTTTAGTTCTATAGTTTATGTAGGCCTTTTTAATTTTTTTATTTAAGGCATGGTTTGTGGTTTTAGGTTGTGGTTTTGTGGTTTAAGGTTTAGTTTGTGGATTTTAGTTTTTAGTGGGTTTAGATTTTAGTAGGGTTTAAGGTTTATTTGTGGTTTAAGGTTTAGTGGTTTAGGTTTTGTATTTTGTGAGTTTATTTTTTCGTGCAGGTTCAGTTTAGTTTGTGGGTTTGGTTTTGGTTTTTTTTAACAGAGAACAAATTTAGATTCAACATTTCCTTTTTTTCAATTTCATCAACTAAGAAACTCACCTAGTTTTTTAAGACATAAGCAATGACATGGATAAAATGAGCATGCATAGAGCAAATCAAAAACCCTAGATAACTAGAACCATCTCTACTATAAAGATGCAATTCCATAAGCAGCAGATCGAATCGGCCGTTATTTAGTTTCTCTTGTTCCCATCAGAACCACCCCGGCCTCTCGAGTAGCATGATCCACCATCATATCTTCGATCTCTCCCTCTACCACCACCACGGTTGTAACCTCCGTCGTTCCTCCCACCTCCAACCACCACCTCCATACCCACCAACACCTCCAGATCCCCCACAACCACTACGATAACCATCACCTCCAGATCCCCCTAGATCTAGATTGAACCTTGTTGATGGTGATGTTCATGTAGTCAAGGTTATGCCCATTCTTAGAGTTTAGTTTTAGGTTTAATTTTATTAGGTTTTATTATTTTAGTTTATTTTTTAATTTTTTTAGTTACTTTAGGTTTAGTTTTAGGGTTTGGTTTGTGGCATTGTTTAGGGTTTAGAGTTTTAGGTTTTATGCTTTTGGGTTTAAGGTTTTTGGTTTATGGGTTTGGGGTTTTAGATTTTTTTTGGATTGTGGTTTAGGGTTTAGGGTTTAGGTTGGTTTAGTGGTCAGGTTTAGGATTTTGGATTTATGGTTTTTTTTAATTAAATAAACTGGTAGGTTTAGGTTTATTTAATTTATATAGTTTATTTTTTATTTATTTTAGTTTATTGTATTCTTTATTTGTATTTAGGTTTATTTTTTATTTTTATTTAGTTTAGTTTATTTATTTTAGGTTTATTTATTTTAGCTTAGTTTTCTTATTTTAGTTTATTTTTTAGTAGGTTTATTTTTTAGTTGAGTTTTATTTTATTTTAGGTTTAGGTTTTAGCTTCTTTTTTTTATTTTTGTAAAGTTTTTCTTAGGTTTTATGTTTTATTTTAGGTTTTTTTAAGATTTATTTTTGGGATTAGATTTAGTTTTATTTTATTTATTTTATTTTATTTAGTTTAGTTTATTTTAGATTTAGGTTTTATTTATTTTATTTAGTTTATTTTAGTTCAGTTTATGTTTATTTTTTATTTTGTTTATTTTTAATTTTAGTTTAGTTTTAATTTATTTATTTTATTTTTATTTTATTTTAGGTTTATTTTATTTTTTGGTTTTATTTTTTAGTTTCTTTAATTTTATTTTAAGTTTATTTTATTTTTTATTTATTTAGTTTTATTTTATTTAGGTTTTTTTATTCATAGGTTTATTTTATTTTTTTAATTTTAGTTTAGTTTATTTATTTTATTTCAATATTTTTTAGTTTATTTTATTTTATTTTAGGTTTAGATTTTGGTTTAGTTTATGATTTTATTTTCTTATTTTATTTTATTTATTTTAAGTTTTTCCTTTATTTTATTTTTAGGTTTTAGTTTTAGGTTTTTTTAGGTTAGGTTTAGGAGTTTAGTTTAGGTTTAGGTGGGTTTTAGGAGTTTTTAGGTAGGGTTGTTTAGGATTTAGTGTTTTTATTTGGGTTATTTGATTAAGGTTTTTAGGTTTAGGTTTAGAGTTTTAGATTTAGTAGGGTTAGGGTTTTAGGATTTTGGGGTTTGGGTAGGTTTGGTTTTTTAGTAGTTTAGTATGGTTTAGGTCTGGTTTTTAGGGTTTTTAAGTGAGTTTAGGGTCTAGAGGTTTAGGGTTTATGGTTTAGGTTTAGTGTTTAGGGTTTAGTGTAGTTTAGGTTAGGTTTAAGATTTAGGGTTTAGGGTTTAGGTTTAGGTTTTAGGTTTAGATAGGTTTTAGTTAAGGGTTTGGTTTTGGCTTTTTTTTAATAGAATAAATTCATATCAACATTTCTTCTTTTGATTTCATCACCAAGTAACACCAAGTTTTCTAAGAAGTTACGGACATAGATCAAAAATGAGCACTCATAAAGCATATCAAAAACCCTTCCTAAGTAGAATTGTCTCTACTATAAAGACACAGTTCCATAAGCAGCAGATCGGATCGGCCATTCTTTAATTTCTCTAGTTTCCATTAGAACCACCCTGGCCTCTTGAGTAGCATGATCTACCATCATATCCTAGATCTCTCCCTCTGCCACCACCATGGCTATAACCTCTGTCGCTTCTCCTGCCTCCATAAACACAACTGCTCCAACTACCACATCCATATCCACCAGCACCTCCAGATCCCCCACCACCATTGCGATAACCGCCGCCTCTGCCTTCGCCTCCACCGCCAGATCTAGATTGAGCTTGGTTGACGGTGATGTTTCTGCCGTCAAGGTTCTGCCTATTCTTAGGGTTTAAATTTTTCTTTTTAATAAAATTTGGGGAATTTTATTTCCACAAAGAAAAAGTACAAAGTCTTTAGAGGGGGTAAATCTCTAATCTAGTGCTCAAAGAGCCATAATAAGTCCTTAAGAGATAAACCTCCTAACTATTACAATAATATATGGAAAAAAACAAAAGCAAAACCAAATCAACAATAACAACATATCCATGTGCACAACAACAACATCCACTAGGTCCTTTTGATTCTAGCAAGATCCACCTGCAAGATTCTCCAAACCTATAGAAGAAATTTGTATTGAAAGGATCAGAAAAATTAAGCAAGCATAAAGTGCATGAGCAAAGAAAAGGAGCAAAGTAAAAAATGGCTCAGGCTTAGTTACAATCATCTCAAGGAGCAACACTATACGTAAGCATCCAAACTTCTTAAGAAGGGTTATAACTACATATAGTGCTACCAGCCAAAAGAAGATAGAGTGGAAAATATCAAGGCCATCATTGCCAGCATACCTCTTGTAGCCCATCATCCCAAGTCCATCATCCTGCAAGGATGCAAACTCCTCCAAGCAGCAGACATAATAGCCAACCACAAAGCCACCAAATAAATAAGCCCAATAAGGCAGAAGATCAACCAACCATCAAGGACAGCAGCAGTACAGTAGGAACACCACCAAAGAAGAATAACAACATCGAAGGGAGCAAGCATAATGACCTTAACAACACAAACCAAAAAAAACCAAGACCAATAAGAAAAAACACAAGAGCTCATATCCTCCACTAGAAAATAGAAATGGTAGCAAGGCTGTCACCTAAACCAGAAAAAGGGAAGCAGTAGCAGCCAAGAGAGGAGAACCAAAGCAGGAGTATGCCAACTAGCATGTCACTAATAGAGCAGGAAAGAAAGGCCAAAACATCCACCCATCCAACTAACCCAGCCAGCCAACATAACGAACCAACCCAGCCAGCCAACTTAGCTTCCTAGCCAGCCACCACAATAGCAGAAAATCCAAATCAGTGAAAAGACCAACAACATCCATCATGCCAAAACAACCCAAGACAATTAGGAAATGGGTAGAAGCAAACAACAGTATCCACCAAACCCAACCAAAGTAGCATAAATTATGATCCAGGTGAGATAAATAGCCAACCAAAAACAAAATGAAGTGAAGATAGTAAGACAGACTAAAAGCCATCCATCAGGAGCAATAGCAATATAACAGGAACACTACCAAAGCAGACAGCAAAAAGGAGGAGAAATATTAATGAGTGCAAGCATCATAATCATAGCCAAGATAGGCACCAATACACCAAACCATGTCACCAGATCCCAAAGAAAAACAACAATCACTAAATAGCCATCAGCCAGCCAACCCAAAATAACATCAAAAATAAAAGCAGCTACAGCCAAGAAGAAACTAAAACTACAACCAAAAGAAATAAACCTAAACTAGCAAGACTGACCCCCAAAATCCAATCAACAAAAAAGAAGAAATAATAGTCAACAAATAACCTCCACCTTGCTAAATCCAATCCAAAATTAGACAACCAACAGCCCCTCTGATTTACCACTAATAGAAGTGGAGAAACCAACCAACATAGCTAGCCAACCAACCAACCTAGCCAGCTAATATAGCCATCCCACCTAGCCAACCAACAAGGCCACCCAGCCAACCACAACAGCAGTAAAAAATCTAACTCAATTAAGGAAGCAACAAGACCAAAAATATGGCAAACCCCATACAAAAAATAGTAGGAAAAGCCACCACCCAAATGAAGGTCACCAAAAGCAACCAAGCAATAATAATCACCCAGCCAAGCAAACAAGACCACTAGGATGAAAAAACTAAAACAACCCAGGTAGAAAAAATTGAAACCACCAAGTAGTGACCACTAGGCCAATCCAAAAGCAAGAGCTCAAAAATAAAACCTAACACAGGCCCAAGAGTGAAAATAAGCAAATGGCCACAACCCAAAGAGGGTTTAAGAATGGGGAACCAAAAGCAATGACTCATTAAAAACCAACTAATAAAACCAAGCCAAGAAAATTATAATATACGATAAGGTAATCTAATGTTGTCTAGATTGACCAAACCCCTTAATAGGTTAGGCAAATTTTGATTGTTAAATAAAGTGAAATCAGTTAATTTGGCACCTAAAGTAGCCAAGAAATCAGCATAAGCATTACCTTCACAAAGGATAAGAGAAATTTTATAACAAACTTGAGAAAGATGATTTTTTGTATGATTAGGAAGTTAAAATAAATCAGCATTTCCTATTCTATTAGAGTTTAGCATGTCAAGAAGCAAGAGCACATCAAGTTCAATCCAGATGTTGAGTAAACATTTATTCAAACAAATTTCAATAGATTTATTAACAAGCATAAGCTCAGCATAGATAATAGAGTAGGCTTTGAGAGGATACACAAAAGTACAAATGATAATACTTTTAGAATCCCTAAGAATACCACCACATCCATATTTATTAGAAGCAATAGAACCATCAGTATTCACTTTAATCAAATTTTCTTTGGGTTTGATCCAATGGATAATCCTTGCTCTTTTATAAGAGTCAACATCAGGCAGAATGGCACCCAATTTTTTAGCCACAAATTCATAGCCTCTAAAATGAATGTTACTAATAAGATTAGCATTAAATAGAGCATGAATTTATTTATTTTTGTTCTAGTGAGGATTATTTTAAGGCTCATAGGAATACCATGATATTTTGCATCATTTCTGTCCATCCAGATGAACCAGATAAGGGTAATAACAACTAGAACTTTGATATGACCTTTCATAATTTTTTGGAAACAGACTTCAAGAAGTTGATATATGGAAAGAGAGCCATGAAAATAGTTGGTATTAAATAAATCATCATACCATAACCATAATTTAGAAGAAATAGCACCATTGACAAAAACATGATTAACATTTTCAATATGAAAGCAACAATAGCACTTTGAAGGCAAAAAAACCCTTTATTCCAGAGCAAAGAGTCCACAAGAATAAAGTTATTCAAAATCCTCCAAGCTAAAATTGAATAAGAAATTGGAATGATTGTTTTAAAGTTTAATGAAAATATTAGAGGAGTTTTTCTTATCTCTAATAATAGTCCAAACCTCTTTAAGGAAAAAAAAAACCATTGTAAGAAAGCTTAAAGAGAATTTGGTCAGGTTTGTTAGAGAAAATAGGGATATTTCTAAAGTTATCTAAATGAGAAATAGGGATATAATTCTCAATTTTGTTTTCATTCTAAGTGTTATTATGCCAGAAAGAGTTAACTTTAATAGCTATAGTAGAGTGGATAGATAAAAGGAAGTCAATAGAGCCATTGCCAATCCAATTGTCTTGCCAAAAAAAAAAGAAGAACTTGAATGAATACCCCAAGATATTAATGTTTTAGCAACCCATTTAATGGAGCAAAGCCTTTTCAAAATTGGAGAGTCACCAACTTTATAAGCACATATAAGAGGGTGTTTACCTTGGAAATATTTTTTCATCATAAAATTAGCCCAAAGGCTATCATTCTTTCTAAAATTTCACCAGAGCTTATGAGAGAAGGCAGTAATAGCTTCACGAATTAGTTTGCAACCATGATCACCTTCACCCAAGGGACCACAACATTTATGCCAGGAAGTCCAATGCATTTTTTTAGTAGAATTATTGGATCCTCGAAAAAATTTATTAAGCAAGTGATCAATTCTGATAAGAGTAACATTAGTGGGGATAATAATTTGAATCAAATGAAGAGACATTAAATTGAGAGTGCTTTTTAAGAATAGTGAGCCTACCACCAAAGAAAAGTAAATGAAATTCCCAAATAATAATTTTATTTAAAATTCTTTGAATTAACTCATCAGAAAGATGGGATTGTTTTGGACCTTTAAAGAGAGGAGCACTCAAGTACTTAAGAGGAAGGTGTTGATGTTTAAAGTTAGTGATCTGCAAGATTTGATTAATTTTATTATTGGAGATGCTTGAAGTAGTAATAAAATAGCTTTTATTATCATTGATAGATAGACTACTTTCTGTACCAAATTTATTTTAAAAAAATCTTGAGATTCTTGATATGATGAATAGAAGCATTGTAGAAAATAATGAAATCATCTACAAAGATTAAATGAGAAACATGAAGACCACTAAGAGTTCTATAATACATACTAGGATTGCTTAAGAATAGATCATTGATGCTCTTAGATAAGTACACAACAACAATAATAAATAAGGTAAGAGATAGAACATCCCTTAGTCTTAGGCCATGGGAAAAAGGAAAGAATCCCAAGGCTTCCCCATTAAGAAAAATAAAAAACCAAGCATTATAAATACAATTTTTTAATAAGAAAGATAAGCTTACTAGAAAACCTAAATAAATTCAGAATATGGATAAGGAACTCCAAAGAGATATTATCAAAAGCTTTGGTAATATCTAATTTGAACATAATGTTGCAACCTCTAGTCTTAGCATCTAAATCATGAATTAATTCGTGAGCAAGCAAAATATTATCAGAAAAAGATCTACCTATAAGAAAACTAGTTTGGTTTAGACAGATAATCCTATGAAGTAAAGGACTAAGCCTATTAGTTAGAATTTTGAAAATCAACTTATTGAAGAAGGTGCACAGACTAATAGGTCTAAAATCACTCCAATAGTCTGGATTATCTTTCTTAGGTATGAGAACAATAGAAGTGGTAGAAAAATATCTAGGAAAAGGATTAACATTAAAAAATTCAACCACAACCTCAACCAAATCATTTTTGATAATAGACCAAAATTTTTGAAAAAATTGGGTAGTGAAACCCTCCGGACCAGCAACAAAATCTATGTTCATGCTATTAAGAACTTTAAAAATTTCCTCTTCGTTAAGTACAATAGTTAGCAATTCATTATCATTATTGGTTATAATAGAAGGAATCAAGTGTGATTTAGAAATAGCTTCATAAGAGCAACTCTTATTAAGCATATTTCTAAAGTAATTAATGGTCAAATTCTTAATATCATTATTCTTTGTATTCCATTTTCCATTATCATCTTTAATTTTTTGAATATTTTTTAAAGATCTCTTTTTATTAACTAAAGCATGGAAATATATAGTATTTCTGTCACCATCCACAATATATTTGCTAGCAACTTTTTAGCACTAATAAGTCTCTTTCATATTTTGATAATTAACAAGTTTATCTTTCGCCTCAATCAAGTCATTAATCTTAGTAGGATCAGACATAACAGAAACTTCAAGATCACAAACCAATTTTTCCATTTGTTTGATATTAGCAAAAAGATTTTTAAAACAATGCTTCTACCATAAACCCAGATTTTGTTTAAGTCTTTTAAGCTTAAATGAAAACCTATTCATCCCCATAATTGAATTGTCAAGATGTAAGGGAGCTTTCCAATTTTTAGCCACAACATTAAGGAAATCAATATGCTAAATCGACATGTTCTAAAATCTAAAATGTGAGAAATTTTTTATTCTATTAGAGTTATCTTTAATAGAAACCAAAAGGGGATCATGATCCGATAAGGTTCTGCTTAAATGATCGATAGAAGTAATAGGCCATTGAGTAATCTAATGAGTATTAAAAAGTATTTGGTCCAACCTTTCCCAAAGTCTAGAGTTTTACCAAGTAAAATTTGAAACCTTAAAGCCAATATTAATCAAATTGCAATCAAGGATCATATTAGAAAATTCTTCCATGGTATGAATATTAGTAGAGCAACCACTGCTTTGTTTAGAATAAAATTGTGTTGAAAACCCCATGAACAAACCAAGGTATACTGACAGAGGTAGAAAAATTCTTCATATTTTCCCAAAGAAAAATTTTACCATATCTATTACAAGATACATAGACAAAAGTGCCCAAATCACAATAGTCACCATAAGATATTTGAGAATTGACAACTTGTTGAAAATCATCAAGAATAGAAACCTCCACAAAATTATTTCAAAAACACCATATTTTATTACTTACATTAGAGAAAAAGTTATTGAAACTGATCATTCTAGCAACATGGTTAATTTTGCTGCATGAATAAGAGGCTCCAAAACAATAGGTATAGAAATATTATGAATACGACAAAGGTTTCTATTACAATTATGAATAGATAAGGTATAGATCCCTCTAACATTCCAAACAAAACAATTAAATATAAGGAAATAAAAAGGGGTTAAGAAAAGGTTAACTAAGAGAGGAGAGGGAGGTCGTAGTAGATCTAGTGTTTTTGGACAATTTGGTAGGGATGTTTTTAACATTTTTTTTTCTATTTAGCATGATAAGTTTGGAAACCATTTCCTTTTTCCATAGAATCATCATTTGTGAAGGATTTAACAATGTTAGTCACAGAGTTAGGGGAAGTCTCTTGTATAGAAGTGAGTTCTCCTTCTTCCAAGTTATTAGAATTTATTAAAGGAAAATGAGCATCAGGTATAACAAGCGAGGGAGCTGAAATAAATTTATTAAGAAAGCAAGTGTGAACATCCAACCCTTCTTCTTCAACACCCAAATTATTTGATAAAACCAAATCTTTTTGAGAATTTAAATCATCCTGAACTAAAGTAAAGTCAAAATTTTCAAACTGAATATTGTGAGAAACCAAAGCCATATTCTCCATTGAAATTGAATGATGCATAAAGTTGATATCCTCATTAATATTTTTAATTAAAGTATCATTTTTGTCAAACAAAACTGATAAGGATGTGAGGATCGACTTAGAGGAAAAAGAATTGCATCCAAAAGTTTAGAGAAATTATTATTTTACACATTAAAAACCTTCAATTGCATAAAATAAATAAGAGGTAAAATATCCTTATTAGGAATATTCAATGAATCCTTTTTTTCTAAATAAACTTTTTTATATTTAACAGTGGTCGACCTAGGGTTTGTAAAAATAGTTTTCCTAATATGAATTTTCTTTTTTAGGTGAGGATGTAGAATGAAACATTTAGAATTAACATGCCCGTGGATTTTACAATGAGTACAAAAGGCAAGGAAATTTTTAAAATCAACTTTCTGCATATAGCTATAATTTTTAGATCCCAACCAGATTTTTTTGAGGTATTTCTTGGTAATGTCCAATTCAATAAGGATTCTAGCAGAGAAGGTCGAGATTTTGTAGCTATTGCCTGATCAATTTGTAATGGCCAACCAAATAAAGCACCCACAATAAAAAGGAATTGATGATTAATGAAATGAATTTGCATATTGGGGAAAGAAATCCAAACCATAACGATTGGGATTCTTCCCTAATATCAAATAGTGGAGTCCATTTTAGCAACCTCATTTGAAAATTGGAAAAAAATAAGAATGATAAACAAAAACACACGAGTAATCCAAATCATTTGTTAACTGAATCAAAATGTGGCGAGGATTAATTAAACCAATCTTAAAAGCACCAAAAAATTTCAGACTATGAAAGAAAGAGTGAATGCTTTCCATATTCGGCCTATGAAGAGTAAACTTTCCAACCAAAGTGAATTCAAATGGCTTAGCAAGCTTTTCCACAATTAGATCAGAGCATATGACTAGAGACATGCCTTGAAAAGAAATCAAAATAAGTTCCAGGGACTCACTTAAATAGCTATCCTTACTAGAAAGGACATCTTTGAACGATTTCAAAACTGCCAAAGCCAAGGTAGTTGATGCCCAATTAGGATCCATTAGATCCATCAATTTCACCCATCAAATCATCAGGGAAGATGCCTAGCCACAGCTTAACTCCAAGTAAAACATGAAAGTGACCAATGGCTATTGATTCTAGAAGGAATTCAGTGAGAATCATGCTAAACAGCCATCAAGCATTTACCAGAAAGCCAAAAATGAGAGGGAAAATGGGAATCTCTAGAGCACGAGGTCGAGAGCTCGAACAGCGGGTGCATTTGGCAATGTGTTCAAAGGCCAGGGATGTAGTCAATGCGAGCTGATGACACGTTTACTAAGAACTTAGGTTTGGGTTAAGATTTATTAGGTTTTAGGGTTTAGGTTTATCTTTTATTTTATTTAATTACATTAAGTTTAGGTCTAGGGTTTGGGGTTTAGGGTTTTGGGTTAAGGGTTAAGGTTTAGGTTTTAAGGTTTAGGGTTTAAGTGTAGGTTTTAGGGTTTAGGGTTTAGGGTTTTAGAGTTTATGCCTTTAGGTTGTGGTTTGTGGATTAAAGTTTGTGGTTTAGGTTTACTGGATTAGGGTTTAGAGACTTTAGGATTTAAGGTTTGTGGTTTAGGTTTTAGGGTTGCGTTTAGTTTAGGTTTATGATTAGTTTTGGTTTAGGGTTTGTGTGGTTTAGGGTTTAGGATTTAGGGTTTGGTTTTAAATTCAAAACCCAAGGTAGTTTATTTATACTTAGTTTATTTTTTATTAATTTTAGTTTAATTTATTTTTTTATTTTTATTTAGGTTTTTATTTTATTTTATTTAGTTTTGTTTAATTATTTTTTATTTATTTATTTTAGTTTAGGTTTTTTATTTTTATTTATTTTTTAGGTTTAGGTTTATTTTTTTGTTGATTTTTATTTTTATTTTATTTTTTAGCTTAACTTTCAGGTTTTTATGCTTTAGGGTTTTGGGCTTAGGATTTTGGGTTTAGGGTTTAGGGTTTAGGGTTTTAGGGTTTAGGGTTTTAAGGTTTAGGTTTTAGAATTAGGGTTTCTTTTTGGTTTAGTTTCTGTGACTGATTTTATGGTTTTGTGGTTTGTTTTGGGTTTTGGGTTGGGTCAGTTGTGGTTGTGGTCAGGTTTATGGTCCAGTGATCAGGGTTTATATTTTGGGTTTGGGGTTAAAAGGGTTTAGGGTTAGGGTTTTTTAATTTTTGGGTTAGTGGTTGGGTTTTAGGTTTTAGGGTTTAGGTTTTTAGTTTAGTTTATTTTAAATTAACAAACTGTATTAAGTTGTTTTAGTTTATTTAATTTATTTTATTATTTATTTTATTTATTTTATTGGTTTATTTTTATTTTATTTAGTTTATTTTATTTATTTTAGGTTTATTTATTTTAGTTTAGGTTTTTTTTATTTTAGTTTATTTTAGGTTTAGGTTTAGGTTTATGTTTATTTTTTAGTTTAGTTTTATCTATTTGATTTTTTTAGGTTTAGGTTTTATGTTTTATTTTAGGTTTAAATTTAGGTTCTTATTTTATTTTTTTTTAGGTTTAGGTTTTAGGTTATTATTTTTAGGTATATTTTTTGATTTTATTTTTTAGTCCAGGTTTAGGTTTATTTTAGTTTATTATATTTTATTTATTTTGGGTTTAGGTTTAGTTTTTTATGTTTATGTTTAGTTTATTTAAGTTTAGGTTTAGGTTTATTTTATTTTGTTTATTTTTAGGTTTTATTTTTTATTTTATGTTTAATTTTATCTAGTTTTTATTTTATTTCATTTTAGGTTAATTTTATTTTTTTATTTTAATTTAGTTTTATTTTATTTAGGTTTTTTTATTTTAGGCTTTATTTTTATTTAGTTTAGGTTTTATTTATTTTATTTTAGTTTAGTTTTATTTTAATTTTATTTTATTCTTAGGTTTAGGTTTAGGTTTATGTTTAGGTTTAGGTTTTAGTTTAGATTTTATTTTATTTAGGCATAGGTTTTTATTTTATCTTATCCAGGTTTTATTTAGTTAGGTTTTAGTTGTAGTCAGTTTGTTTAGAGTTTGGGTTTAGGGTTTGGGTCAGTTTTAGGGTCAGGTTTAGTGGTTTTACATTTTAGGGTTTAGGGTTATGTTTTTATTATTATTATTATTATTTTTAGGGTTTAGGGTTTAGGGTTTATCTTTTAGGTTTAAGATTCATGTTTTAGTTTAGGGTTTAGCATTTTTACTTTTTTAAATAGAGAACAAATTCATATTCAACATTAAATCTTTTTGATTTCAACAACCAAGTAACACACCAGGTTTTCTAAGGCACAAGCGATGACATAGATTAAGAATGAGCATGCTTAAAGCAAATCAAAACCCTAGATAACTAGAATAGTCTCTTCTACAAAGATAGTTCCATAAGCAGTAGATCGGATCGGCTGTTCTTCAGTTTATCCAGTTCCCATTAGAACCACCCCAAGCCTCTCGAGTAGCGGGATCCACCATTATATCCCCGATCACTCCCTCCGCCACCACCATGATTGTAACCACCATCGCTCCTCCCGCCTCCATAACCACCACTACTATGACCACCATCTCCATATCCACCACCACCACCATATCCCCCACCACCATTGCTAACTACTGCCTCCACCTTTGCATCCACCGCCTTCTGCACATTCTTATGGTTTAAGTTTAGGTTTAGGTTTATTAGGTTATAGGGTTTAGGTTTATTTTTTTAATTTATTTAGTTACTTTAGGTTTAGGGTTTGGGGTTTAGAGTGTAGGGTTTAGTGTTAGGGTTTAGGGTTTATGGTTTAGGGTTTATGATTTTAGTGATTATGCTTTTACATTTTAAGGTTTAGGGTTTCAGGTTTAGGGTTTAGATTTTAGGGTGTTGTGGGTTAAGGGTGGTTTAGGTTTAGTTGTGGCCTGTGAGTTAGGTTGGGTGTAATGTACGCCTAGTCTTAGGGTTTAGGATTTATGGTTTATGGTTTTTTTAAAAAAAACAAGCAAACCCGACAGGTTTAGGTTTATTTAACAACTGCAGGGTTTAGGGTTTTAGGGTTTATAGGGGTAGGGTTTATGGTTAGGGTTTAGGGTGTGGGTAGAGTTGGGGTTTAGGGTGGGTTTTGTGGTTAGGGTTGAGCAGTGTAGGTTTAATGGTTTAGGGTTTAGGGTTTAGGATAGTTTTAGATTTAGGGTTTAGTTAAGCATTTTCTTTTTTTTTTATTTTTTTGGGTTTAGTTTATTTAGGTTTGGTTTAGGGTTCAAGTTTTAGTTTAGTGTTTAGGGTTTTTATTTTTTTATTTTTTTATTTTTTTTAATAAATAATAAATACATATTCAACATTTCTTCTTTTTGATTTCATCAACTTAGTAACACACCAAGTTTTCTAAGACACAAGTGATGACATAGATAAAAAATGAGCATACATAGAGCAAATCAAGAACCCTAGATAACTAGAATAGTCTCTATCTTAAAGAAATAGTCCATAAGTAGCATATCAAATCGATCATTCTTCAATTTCTCTAGTACCCATTAGAAAGACCACAACCTCTTGAGTAGCGAGATCCACCATCATATCCCTGATCTCTCCCTCCACCACCACCAAGGATGTAACCTTCATCACTCCTCCCACCTCCATAACCACCACTACTCTGACCACCACCTCCATATCCACCCAGCACCTCTAGATCCTGCACTACCACTATGATAACCACCGCCTCCACCTTCGCCTCCACTACTAGATCTAGACTAAGCCTGCTTGACGGTGATGTTCCTGCCATCAAGGTTCTACCCATTCTTGGGGTTTAGGTTTAGGTTTAGGTTTATTAGGTTTTACGATTTAGGTTTATTTTTTAATTTATGGGTTTGGGGTTTAGGGTTTAGGGTTTAGGTTTTAGGGTTCTGATTTGGGGTTTAGGGTTTAGGGTTTATGGTTTAGTCTTTAGGGTTAAGTAGGTTAGTTGTGGGTTTAGGGTTTAGAGTTTAGTATTTACAATTAGGGTTTAGGGTTTTTATTAAAACAAATTAAGTAAACCGATAGGTTTATGTTTATTTAGTTTATTTATTTCAGTTTATTTTATTTTTTTTAATTACATTTAGGCTTATTTTTTATTTTTATTTAATCTAGTTTATTTTATTTTAGTTTATTTATTTTAGTCTGTTTTATTTTAGATTATTTTTAGGTTTATGTTTAGTTTAGTTTTTTTTTTGTTTATTTTATTTTATTTTATTTTTTAGGTTTGTGTTTTATTTTATTTTTTAGGTTTTAGGTTTATTTATTTTATCTTTAGGTTTAAGTTTAGGTTTGATTTTATTTACTAGGTTTTTTTTTTGTTTAAGCTTTATATTTTAATTTTATTTTATTTTATTTAGTTTAGTATTTTAGGTTTTATTTATTTTAGTTTAGCTTTTTAGTTTAGGTTAAGGTTTATATTTTATTTATTTTAGTTTTTCTGATTTTAGTTTTTTTAAGTGTGTAGTTTTAATTTTAAATTTCTTAGGTTTTATTTTAGTTGGTTTTTATTTTACTTTATTTCTTATTTAATTTAGGTTCAAGAATTATTTATTTTATTTTATTTTATTTAGTTTTAGATTTAGGTTTTTAGCTTTTCACCTTTGCCTAGGGTTTGTGGTTTATCGCTCGTTTTGGGGTTTGGGTTTAGGGTTTAGGTTTAGGGTTTAGGGTTAGTTTTAGGTTTAGGGTTTAGGGTTTTTTTTTTAATTATTTAGTTTTATTTTATTAAGTAAATGATGGTTAGGTATATTTAATTTATTTAGTTGATTTCTTTATTATTTTAGTTTATTTTATTTTCTACTTTTATTTAGGTTTATCTTTTTATTTAATTTTGTTTATTTATTTTAGGTTTATTTATTTTAGTATAGATTTTATTTTAATATTTTTTTATGTTTAGGTTTAGGTTTAGGCTTATTTTAGTTTAGTTTATTTTATTTTATTTTTTAAGTTTAGGTTTTATTATCTAGTTAGGTTTAGGCTTTTATTTTATTTTCTTCGATTTAGGTTTTAGATTTTTAGGCTTATATTTATGTTTTATTTTTTAATTTAGGTTTAGGTTTATTTTTAATCTATTTTATTTTATTTTATTTACGTTTAGGTTTAGGTTTAGTTTATTTTTGGTTTAGGTTTATGTTTTATTTATTTATTTTTAGTTTAGGTTTAGGTTTATTTTATTTTTTATTTTAAGTTTAGTTTTTTTTTAGTTTAGGGTTTAGGTTTTATTTTTTATTGATTTTTAGGTTTTATTCTTAGGTCATTTTTTATGTTTAGGTTTTTTATTTAGTTTTGATCTTACTTTGTTTTAAGTTTATTATATTTTTATTTTATGTTTAGTTCTTCATTTATTTAGGCTTTTTATGTATTTATAGTTAAGTTTAAATTTTTATTTATTTTTATTTTAATTTTTCTTAGGTTTAGGTTCTGGTTTTAGTTTATGTTTTTTTTTTTATTTTATTTTTTATTTTATTTTGTTTTAGATTTTTTATTTTTTATAAGTTTTATTTAATTTAGATTTAGGTTTTGAGGGTTTAGGGTTTAGGGTTGTTAGTTTTTAGGTTTAGGGTGTGGTTTGGGGTTTAGGATTTAGTGTTTATGGTTTAGGGTTTAGGGTTTACGGTTTAGAGTTTTAGGGTTTAGGGATTAGTGTTTAGGGTTTAGGGTTTAGGGTTTAGGTTTTCGCTTTTAGGTTTTAGGTTTAGGGCTCAGGTTTTAGTTTATGGTTTAGGGTTTTTAGATTTTTTTATAAC
The DNA here is from genome assembly GCA_021442155.1 of Cymbidium sinense. NCBI lineage: Eukaryota > Viridiplantae > Streptophyta > Magnoliopsida > Asparagales > Orchidaceae > Cymbidium > Cymbidium sinense. The sequence continues at coordinate 185,114,087 of CM038215.1, forward strand.
AAAGAACAAATTCAGATTCAACATTTCTTCTTTTTTATTTCATCAACCAAGTAACACAACAAGTTTTCTAAGACACAAGTGACATCATAGATAAAAAAATGAGAACGCATATTCGCCAATACCCCCACCACAGCTCCTCCCACCTCCATAATCGCCATTGCCCTGACCACCACCTCCATATCCACCAGCACCTTTAGATTCCCCACCACCACTGCGTAACTGCCACCTCCGCCTTTGCCTCCACCACCAGATCTAGACTTAGCCTTGTTGACGATGATGTTCCTGTCTTCAAGGTTTTGCCCATTCTAGGGTTTAGGTTTATTTTTTATTTTATTTAGATACTTAAAGTTTAAGTTTAGCATTTGGGGTTTAAGGTTTAGGGTTTAGGGTCAGGTAGGTTTTAGGTTTAGGTTTAGGGTTTGGTTTTTTTCAATTAAGTAAATCGGTAGGTTTTGGTTTATTTAGCATATTTAGTATAATTTTTATTTATTTTAGTTTAGTTTATTTCTTATTTTTATTTAGGTTTATTTTTTTATTTAGTTTAGTTTATTTATTTTAGGTTTATTTATTTTAGTTTAGGTTTTTTATTTTAGTTAATTTTTTAGGTTTAGGTTTAGGTTTAATTTTAGTTTAGTTTTATTTTTATTATATTTTTTAAGTTTAGGTTTTATTTTTTATTTTTAGGTTTAGGTTTAGGGTTTTACTTTTTTTATTTTTTTAGGTTTTATATTTTAGGTTTAGGTTTAAGTTTTATTTATTTTAGTTTAGTTTAGTTTAATTTAGGTTTAGGTTTATTTTATTTTTATTTTAGGTTTAAGTTTTTTTTGTAGTTTAAGGTTTAAGTTTTAATTTACATTTATCTTTAGGTTTATTTTTTAGGTTTAGGTTTTAATTAAATTCTTATTTTAGTTTTTTTTTTGGTTTATTTGATTTTTATTTTACATTTTATTTTTATTTTATTTAGGGTTTTTTTTCATAGGTTTATTTATTTTTTAGTTCAGTTTAGGTTTTTATTTATTTTATTTTATTTTATTTTTATTTTTTTATTTTATTTTATTTAGGTTTTATAGGTTTTAGTAGGTTTTTATTTTTTATTTTATTTATGTTTAGGTTTATTTTATTTATCTTATTTAGTTCATTTATGTTTTAGCTTTTAGGGTTTAGGGTTTCAGGGCCTCAGAGTTTAATCTAGTGGTTTAGGGTTTAGGTTTGTTAGCCTGGGGTTTAGTGTTGGGTTTCAAGATTAGACTAGAGTTTGGCTTAGGTTAATTTATGTTTTAGGGCCTAGTGGTTTCACGCTAGGTTTAGGGGAAGTCAGTGGTTTGGGTGGGCTGTTTAGAGATTGGGGATGGTTTTAGGCTCAGGGGTTTCAGGGTCATTAGGTTTAGTTTGTGGTTTAGGGTTTACGGTTTGTCAGGGTTTGGATTTGGAAAGCTGAGGTTGTAGGTCATTAGTTTTCAGGGTTTTAGAGCTTTAAAAAAAAAAATTAAGTGACCCAGTAGGTCAGTTTATTTAGTTTATTTAGTTTATTTTATTTATCTTTAGATTATTTTATTTTAATTTTATTTAGGTTTAATTTTATTTTTATTTAATTTAGTTTATTTATTTTAGGTTTATTTATTTTACTTTAGGTATTTAATTTTAGTTTATTTTTTAGGTTTAGGTTTAGGTTTAGGTTTATTTTTCAGTTTAGCTTTATTTTTTATTTTATTTTTGAGGTTTATGTTTTATCTTTTCTTTTTAGGTTTAGGTTTAGGTTTTTATTTTTTTTATTTTAGGTTTAGGTTTTAGGTTTTATTTTATGTATATTTTAGGTTTTATTTTTAGTTTAGGTTTATTTTTATTTTATTTTATTTTATTTAGTTTGGGGTTTATGTTTAGTTCATATTACTTTTGGATTTAGGTTTTATTTATTTTAGCTTAGGTTTAGTTTTATTTTATTTTGTTTATTTTAGTTTTATTTTAGGTTTAGGTTTTTTTTGTTTAGTTTATTTTATTTTTATTTCTTTTGAGGTTTTATTTTGCATTTATCTTTCATAGGTTTTTTATTTAGTTTTTCTTTTATTTCATTTTAGATTTATTTATTTTTATTTTAAGTTTAATTTAATTATATTTATGTTTTTTATACATAGGTTTATTTTAGTTTTTAGTTTAGTTTAGGTTTTTATTTATTTATTTTAGTTTTTCAATTTTAATTTAATTTTATTTTTAAGTTTAGTTTAAGGTGTTTATGTTAGTTTTAGTTTATGTTTTTATTTTATTTATTTATTTTATTTTATTTTCATAGGTTTTCTTATTTATTTATTTTTTTTGGTTTTATTTAGTTTAGGTTTAAGTTTTTAGCTTTTTAGGGTTTAGGATTTAGGGTTTAGTGTTAGTTTAGGGTTTGGGGTTTAGGGTTTAGGGTTTAGTGTTTTTTATTTTATTTAAGGTTTACGGTTTATGGTTTGGGGTTTAGGTTTTGGGTTTAGGGTTCAGATTTTAGTTTAGGTTTTAATGTTTTTGGTTTTTTTTTATTTTTAATAGGATTAAATTAAGAATCATCATTTCTTCTTTTCGATTTCATCAACCAAGTAACACACCAAGATTTCTAAGACACAAGCAACGACATAATTAAAAAATGAGCATCCATAGAGCAAATCAAAAACCCTAGATAACTAGAACCTTCTCTACTATGAAGACATATTTCTATAAGCAATAGAACGGATTGGTCGTTCTTTAGTTTCTCTAGTTCCCATAAAAACCACCTTGGTCTCTTGAGTAGCGGAATCCACCATCATATCACTGATCTCTCCCTCCGCCATCACCACCCTTGTAACCTTCATCACTTTTCCCTCCTACATAATCACCACAGCTCCGACCACCACCTCCATATTCACCAGCACTTCCAGATCCCCCATCACAACTACAATAACTGCCACCTCCACCTTCGCCTACACTGCCACATCTAGATTGAGCCCTGAATCTATGTTCCCGCCACAAGGTTGTGCCCATTCTTAGGGTTTAGGATTTTGTTTAGTTTTATTTGGTTTTAGGATTTAGGTTTATTTTTTAATTTATATACTTACTTTAGGTTTAGGGTTAGGGTTTATAGTTTAAGGTTAGCGTTTAGGTTTTAGGGTTTAGGGTTTAGGGTTTAGGGTTAGGGGTTTAGGGTTTAAGGGTTTTGGGTTTATGCTTTTAGGGTTTAGAATTTAGGGTTTAGGGTTAGGGTTTACGGTTAGGTTTTAGGGTTTAGGGTTTATGGTTTTTAGGGTGTAGGTTCTGGGGTTCAGAGTTTAAGGTATAAGATTTAGGGTTTAAGGTTTTGTTTTTTTAATTAAGTAATCCGATAAGTTTAGGTTTAATTAATTTAATTAGTTTATTTATTTATTTATTTTATTTTTCTTTATTTTATTTTATTTTTATTTTTATTTAGGATTATATTTTATTATTATTTCATTTCAGCTATTTATTTTAGGTTTATTTATTTTAGTTTAGGTTTTTTATTTTTGTTTATTTTTTTGGTTTAGGTTTAGGATTATGTTTATTTTTTAGTTCAATTTTATTTTTATTTTAGTTTTTAACTTTAGGTTTTATTTTTTATTTTTAGGTTTAGGTTTAGGTTTAGGTTTTAATTTATTTTTTTTAGGTTTAGGTTTTAGGTTTTTATTTTGGTTTATTTTTAGGTTTTATTTTTTAGTTTAGGTTTAGGTTTATTTTTAGTTTATTTTTATTTAATTAAGTTTAGGTTTAGGTTTAGGTTTAGTTTGTTTTAGGTTTAGTTTGTTTTAGGTTTAGGTTTAGCTTTAGATTTTATTTATTTTAGTTTAGTATATTTTAGTATAGGTTTATGTTTTTTTTATTTTTTTATTTTATTTTTATTTTTGGTTTAGTTTTTTTAAGTTTAGGGTTTAAGTTGTATTTTCTATTTATTTTTATTTTTGTTATGGTTTTATTCATTTTATTTTATTTTATGTTTATTTTATTTTTATTTTACGTATAGTTTTTATTTTATTTTGGTTTTTTATACCTAGGTTTATTTCTTTTTTTAGTTTAGATTTAGGTTTTTATTTAGTTTATTTTGGTATGTTTAGGTTAATTTAGTTTATTTTTTATTTACTTTAGTTTATTTTATTTTATATTTTTATTTATGTTTATTATTTACTTTTTATTTTGTTAGTTTATTTATTTTAGTTTATGTTTTTCATTTTACTTTATTTTTTAGGTTTAGGTTTTGGTTTAGGTTTAATTTTTAATCGACTTTAATTTTTAAATTTTTTTTTTTTAGGTTTAGATTTTATTTTTTATTTTTAGATTTAGGTTTAGGTTTTTATTTTATTTTTTTAGGTTTAATAGGCTTATTTTTTTGGTTTTATTTTTTTAGTTTAGGTTTAGGTTTACTTTTACTTTATATTATTTTATTTATATTAAATTTAGGTTTAGGTTTAGTATATTTTCAATTTTATTTATTTTAGTTTAGGTTTGGGTTTATTTTATTTTGTTGATTTTATTTTTATTTAAGGTTTAGTTTTTCTTAGTTTATGGTTTAGGTTTTACTTTTTATTTATTATTAGGTTTAATTTTTAAGATTAGGTTTTCATTTAGTTTTTATTTTATTTTATATTAAGTTTATTTTAGGTTTATTTTCTTTTTATTTTATTTTTAGTTTTTATTTTATTTAGGTTTTTTATTTAAGTTAATTTTATCTTTGTTTAGTTTAGTTTTATTTATTTTATTTTAGTTTTTTATTAGTTTATTTTATTTAATTTTATGTTTAGGTTTAGGTTTTAGTTTAGTTTGATTTTATTTATTTTTTATTTTATTTAACTTTATTTATTTTATTTTATTTTGGGTATTTATTTTATTGGTTTTATGTGTGGTTTAGGTTTAGGTCAGTTTGTGGCTCAGGTTGTTTTAGGGTTTGGATTAGGGGTTTAGTCTGGGGTGGGTGAGTTTATTTTACAAAGTATTTGTGGCTCAGGTTGGGGTTTTGGTTTGGGTTAGGGTCTGGGGTAGCATTTAGGGCCTAAGGTCAGGTTGGGTTTAGGCTCAGGGCTCAGGGTTTGGTCAAGGCCTTTTAAGATTTATTGTGGTGGGTAGAGTCAGTAGGATCCTGATTTGTGGTTACTATTGGGGTTTAGGGTTAAGTTGTGGTTTAGGGTTTATGGCTCATTTGGGGTAGTGCATAAGGATGTGCCTAGGGTTTATGGTAAGATTTAAGGCTCAGGATTTAGGATTTATGTTTTTAAAACCAAATAAACCCAGGTTTAGGTTTATTTAGTTTGTTTTTTATTTATTTTAGTTTTATTTTATTTTTTTATTTTTATTTAGGTTTATTTTTTTATTTAGTTTAGTTTATTTATTTTAGGTTTATTTATTTTAGTTTAGTTTTTTTTAGTATTTTTTAGGCTTAGGTTTAGGTTTAGGTTTATTTTTTAATTCAATTTTATTTTTATTTTATTTTTAAGGTATATGTTTTGTTTTTTATTTTTTAGGTTTAAGTTTAGGTTTTTATTTTATTTTCTATTTTGGTTTAGGTTTTAAGGCTTTATTTTAGGTTTACTTTTAGGTTTTATTTTTTAGTTTAAGTTTAGGTTTATTTTTAGTTTATTTTACTTTATTTAGTTTATGTTTAGGTTTAGGTTTTATTAATTTTAGTTCAGTTTATTTTAGTTTAGGTTTTGGTTTATTTTATTTTATTTATTTTATTTTTACTTTAGGTTTAAATTTTTATTTTATTTAGGTTTTTTATTTTTAATTTTATTTTTCTTTTAGTTTAGTTCAATTTTATCTATTTTATTTTAGTTAGTTTTATTAGTTTTTAGGTAGATTTAGGTTTTAGTTTAGAGTTTATTATATTATATTTTTTTATTTTATAGGTTTAGGTTTTTTTATATATCTTTATTTAGAGGTATTTAGTTTAGTAGGTTTTGGGGTAGGCCTGTGGTTTAGGTCAGTTTTTTAGCTCAGTGGTAGGGTCAGTGGTTTTAGGTGGTCAGTGTCCAGGGTGTGGTAGGTCGCCAGCATAGGGTTTAGGGTTTTTCCATTAAATTAAGCAAAGTGGCAGTAGTCATTTATTTAGTTTATTTATATTTATTTTAATTAATTAATTTATTTTTATTTATGTTTATTTTATCTTATATATATGTTTTTATTTTAGGTTTATCTTATGATCTTGTTTAGGTTTTATTTTTATTATATATTTAGTTTATCTTTAATTATTATTTTTATGATCAGTTTATTATTTTAATTTTAAGATTAAGTTTTTCATATATTTTATTAACATTTTATTTAGTTTAGGTCAGTTTATTTAGGACCTGTGGTAAGCAGGTCTTAGGAAGGTCTGGGCTATGGCCTGGTAGGCTCATTATGATCTGTGGTTTAGGGCCTGTGGGAGTCAGGCCTGTGGCCTGTGGGATTTAGGTCAGATCTTCTGGTTGGGTTGGGCTCAGGTTTAGGGTTTGGGTCCCAGGATTTGGGTTTAAGTTTAGGGCTCAGGTCAGGGCTCAGGGTTTAGTGGTTTTAGCATTTGGCCTCAGGTGGGTTATGATCTTGGGTTTATGCCTTAGATTAGGGTCAAGGCCAGTTATGGCCTGGCCTGGTGGCCCAGGGCTCAGTTAGTTTAGGGTGAGTGGTTTGGGTTTATGCTTAGGGTGTGGATCTAGGGTTTAGAGGGTATGTGTGGTTCAGCCTGTGGTTAGGAGTTTATGTGAGTTAGATTTAGCATTTAAGGCACCATTTTTTAATTAGTATGGTTTAGGTTTAATTAGTTTATTTATTTTTTTATTATAGTTTTATTTATTTTTAATTTTTAATTAGGGTTATTTTTTATTATAATTTCATTTTTTTTATTTTTTGGTTTAGGTTTAAGATTTTATTTATTTTTTAGTTTTTTTTATTTTTATTTTATTTTTCAACTTTAGGTTTTATTTTTTATTTTTAGGTTTAGGTTTAGGTTTAGGTTTTTATTTTATTTTTTTAGGTTTGGGTTTTTGGTTTTTATTTTAGGATTATTTTTAGGTTTTATTTTTTAGTTTATGTTTAGGTTTATTTTTAGTTTATTTTTATTTAATATAGTTTAGGTTTAGGTCTAGTTTAGTTTATTTTAGGTTTAGGTTTTATTTATTTTAGTTTATTTTATTTTAGTATAGGTTTAGGTTTTTTTTTATTCTATTTTATTTTATTTTGGTTTACTTTTTTTTTTAGTTTAGGGTTTAGTTTTATTTTTATTTATTTTAGGTTTATTTTTGTTATGTTTTATTTAGTTATCATTTTATTTTATTTTATGTTTATTTTAATTTTATTTTACCTTTAGTTTTTATTTTATTTTTTTTATACTTAGGTTTATTTGTTTTTAAGTTTATATTTAGGTTTTTATTTAGTTTATTTTAGTTTATTTTGATTAATTTATTTTTTTCTTAGGGTTTAGGTTTTTATTTTCTTATTTTATTTTATTTAGGTTTAGGTTATCTTATATTTTTTTAGGTTTTATTTCATTTAGGCTTTTAAGGTTTTGGGTTTAGGGTTTAGGTTTTTTGGGATTACGGTTTAGGGTTATATGGTTTAGGCTTTTAGGGTTTAGGGTTTAGGGTTTAGGGATTAGGTTTAAAGGTTTAGGGTTTAGTGTTTAGGCTTTAGGGTTTATCATTTTTAGGGTTTAGGGTTTTCATATTTTTATTTTTTTAAATTAAGTAAATCGGTATGTTTAGGTTCATTTAGTTTATTTTTTATTTACTTTAGTTTATTTTATTTTTTCTTTTTATTTACGTTTATTTTTTACTTTTTATTTTGTTAGTTTATTTCTTTTAGGTTTATTTATTTAAGTTTATGTTTTTTATTTTACTTGGTTTTTATAGGTTTAGGTTTTGGTTTAGGTTTAATTTTTAATCCACTTTTATCTTTAATTTTATTTTTTTAGGTTTAGATTTTATTTTTTATTTTTATATTTAGGTTTAGGTTTTAGGTTTTTATTTTAGGCTTAATTTTTGGTTTTATTTTTTTAGTTTAGGTTTGGGTTTACTTTTAGTTTATTTTATTTTATTTATATTAGGTTTAGGTTTAGGTTTAATTTATTTTAGCTTTTATTTATTTTAGTTTAGTTTATTTTAGTTTAGGTTTGGGTTTATTTTATTTTGTTGATTTTAATTTTATTTTTATTTAGTTTTATTAGTTTATGGTTTAGGTTTTACTTTTTTATTTATTAGGATTAATTTTTAAGATTAGGTTTCCATTTTGTTTTTATTTTATTTTATATTAAGTTTATTTTAGGTTTATTTTATTTTTATTTTAGGTTTACTTTTTATTTTATTTAGGTTTTTTATTCTTAAGTTTATTTTATTTTTTTTGTTTAGTTTAGGTTTTTATTTATTTTATTTTAGTTTATTTTTATTAATTTATTTTATTTAATTTTTAGGTTTAGGCTTAGGTTTTAGTTTAGGTTTTTATTTTTATTTTATTTTTTTTATTTATTTTCTTTAGGTTTATTTATTTATTTTATTTTTAGGTTTTCTTTAGTTTAGGTTTGGGTTTTTAAGTTTTTATGGTTTAGGGTTTAGGGTTTATGGTTTAGAGTTTAGGGTTTAGAGTTTAGGTTTATAGGTTTTAGGGTTTAGGGATTAGGGTTTAGGGTTTGGGGTTTAGGGTTTAGGGTTTTAGAGTTTATGATTTAGGGTTTAGGGTTTATGGTTTAGGGTTTTAGGGTTTAGGGTTTAGGGTTTGGGGTTTAGCATTTAGGGTTTAAGGTTGTAGGTTTTAGGGTTTAGGGTTTAGGGTTTAGGGTTTAGGGTTTAAGGTTTTAGAGTTTAGGGTTTTAGGGTTTACGATTTAAGGTTAGGGTTTAGGGATTAGGATTTAGGGTTTACTATTTAGGGTTTAGGGTTTAGGGTTTTTATGGTTTAGGGTTTAGGGATTAGGATTTTTTAGTGTTTATGGTTTATTGTTTGGGGTTTAGTGTATAAGGATGTAGGTTTAGGGTTTAGGGTTTAGGCTTTAAGGTTTAGGATTTAAGATTTATATTTTTTAAAAAAAAATTAAATAAACCAATTGGTTTAGGTTTATTTAGTTTACTTTTTATTTATTTTAGTTTATTTTATTTTTTTTATTTTGGTTTATTTTTTTATCTTTATTTAGTTTAGTTTATTAATTTTAGGTTTATTTATTTTAGTTTAGTTTTTTTAGATTATTTTTTAAGCTTAGGTTTAGGTTTAGGTTTAGGTTTATTTTTAATTGTGTTTTATTTTTATTTTATTTTTAAGGTATTGGTTTTATTTTTTATTTTTTAGGTTTAGGTTGAGGTTTTTATTTTATTTTATTTTTTTGTTTAGGTTTTAGGTTTCTATTTTAGGTTTGCTTTTAGGTTTTATTTTTTAGTTTAGGTTTAGGTTTATTTTTAGTTTATTTTACTTTATTTAGTTTAGGTTTAGGTTTAGGTTTTATTTATTTTAGTTTATTTTAGTTTAGTTTACGTTTAGGTTTATTTTATTTTTACTTTAGGATTAAGTTTTTATTTTATTTAGGTTTTTTATTTTTAGGTTTATTTTTCTTTTAATTTATTTTAGGTTTTATCTATTTTATTTTAGTATAGGTTTTTTTTACTTTTTTTTTAGGTTTAAGTTTAGGTTTTAATTTAGGTTTTTATTATATTTTAGTTTTTTATTTTATTTAGGTTTAGGTTTTCTTATATATATTTTATTTACAGGTTTTATTTAGTTTAGGTTTAGGTTTTTAGGTTTTTAGGGTTTAGGGTTTAGGGCTTTACGGTTTAGGTATTTAGGGTTTAGGGTTTGAGTTTAGAGTTTAGGGTTTAGGCTTTAAGTTTTAGGGTTTTTAGTGTTTAGGGTTTAGGGTTTAAGGTTTAAGGTTAGCATAGGGTTTAGGGATTATTTTTCTAGTAAACTAGTAGGTTTAGGTTTATTTAGTTTATTTAGCTTATTTAGTTTATTTTATATTTATTTTACTTAATTATATTTTTAATTTTTATTTATGTTTATTTTTAATTTATTATATTTATGTTTTTTATTCTTAGATTTGTTTTATTATTTTATTTATGTTATGTTTTTATTTATTATATTTTAGTTTATTTTAATTATTTTATTTTTATATTTATGTTTAGATTTTTATTATTTTTATTTTTTAAAGTTTAAGTTTTTATTTATTTTATTTTTAGGTTTTATTTTGTTTAGGTTTAGGTTTTTAGGTTTTTAGGGTTTAGGACTTACGGTTTAATGTTGTAGGTTTTAGGGTTTAGGTTTTCCGATTTAGGGTTTATGGTTTAGGGTTTTAGGGTTTAGGATTTTAGGGTTTAGTGTTTAGGGTTTAGGGTTTAGGGTTTACGGTTTAAGGTTTAGGGTTTAAGGTTTAGGGTTTAGGGTTTAAGTTTACGATTTTAGGGCTTAGGTTTAGGGTTTAAGGTTTAGGGTTAGGGTTTAGGGTTTATGGTTTAAGGTTTAGTATTTAGGCTTTAGGGTTTAATGCTTAGGGTTTTTAGGGTTTATGGTTTAGAGTTTTGGGTTTACGATTATAGGTTTAGGGTTTATGGTTTAGTTTATAAGTTTTAGGGCTTATGGTTTTTTTTTAAATTGAGTAAACTGGTAGGTTTAGGTTTATTTAGTTAATTTTTTATTTATTTTAGTTTATTTTATTTTTTTATCTAGGTTTATTTTTTTTATTTAGTTTAGTATATTTATTTTAGGTTTATTTATTTTTATTTAGGTTTCTTATTTTAATTTATTTTTTAGGTTTAGGGTTTATTTTTTTTTTTTAGGTTTAGGTTTTAGGTTTTTAATTTATGTTTATTTTTAGGTTTTATTATTTTATTTTTGTTTAGGTTTATTTTTAGTTTATTTTATTTTATTTTGGTTTTTATTCTTAGGTTTATTTTATTTTTTAATGTTTAGGGTTTAGGGTTATTTATTTAGGTTTTTTATTTTTAGCTATGTTTACGTTAATTTTATTTTATTTTAGTGTTTTTTATTTTTAAATTTTTAGGGTTTAGGGTTTAGGGTTAGGATTTAGGGTTTAGAGTATAATGCCTAGGCTTTAGCATTTAGGGTTTTTAAGGTTTAGGGTTTAGGGGTTAGGGTTAGCATATGGTTTAGGGATTTTTTTTTAATTGAGTAAACCAATAGGTTTAGGTTTATTTAGTTTATTTAGTTCAATTTTTATTTATTTTAGTTTATTTTAGTTGTTATTTTTATTTATGTTTATTATTTTATTTTATTTTATTTAGATTTTTTATTTTTTATGTTTATTTTATTTTTTTAGTTTAGGTTAGTATTTAATTTATTTTAGTTTATTTTATTTTATTTTAATTTTTTATTTTATTTTATTTTATTTTTAAGTTTAGGTTTAGGTTTTTATTTTTCTTTTTATTTTATTTTATTTAGGTTTAGGTTTTTTTATTTATTTTATTTTTAGGTTTTATTTAGTTTAGGTTTAGGTTTTTTAATTATTTTATTTTTAGGTTTTATTTAGTTTAGGTTTAAGTTTTTAGGTTTTTAGGGTTTAGGGTTTAGTGTTTAGGGTTTAGGGTTTGGGTTTTAGGGTTTTGGATTTAGGGTTGCAAGTTTTAGGTTTAGGGAATAGGGTTTAGGGTTTAGGGTTTAGGGTTTAGGTTTTAGGGTTTAGGGTTTAGGGTTTAAGGTTTTTTGGCTTAGGATTTAGGATTTAGGGTTTAGGGTTTAGGGTTTTGGTTTTAGGTTTAGGTTTCAAGTTTTAGTTGAGGGTTTAGGGTTTTGGTTTTTTTTAAACAGAGAACAAATTCAAATAAATATTTTCTTTCTCGCCAACCAAGTAATACATCAAGTTTTTTAAGACACAAGCGAAGACATAGATCCAAAATGAGCACCCATAGAGGAAATCAAAAATCCTAGATAACTAGAACAATCTCTACTGTAATGACACGGTTTCATAAGCAGCAAATCGGATCGGAGGTTCTTCAGTTTCTCTAGTTCCCATCAGAACCACCCCGGCCACTTGAGTAGCATGATCCACCTTCATATCCCCAATCTCTCTCTCCTTGACCACCATGGCTGTAACCTCTGTGGTTCCATAACCACCACTGCTCCGACCAACACGTCTATATCCACCATCACCTCCAGATCCCACACCACCACTCTGATAACCGCCGCCTCTGCCTTCGGCTCCACCACTAGATCTAAAATAAGCTTGATTAACGATGATGATCTTACCATAACGATTTTTCCCATACTTAGAATTTAGATTTAAGTTTTTTATGTTTTGGTGTTTAGGTTTATTTTTTAATTTATTTATTTATTCAAGTTTAGGTTTAGGGTTTGGGTTTTAGGGTTTAGGCTTCAGGGTTAGGGTTTAGGGTTTAGGGTTTAGGGTTAAGGGTTTAGGGTTTGGGGCTTAGGGGTTTAGGGTTTATGCTTTTAGGGTATAGGGTTTATGGTTAGGGTTTAGGGTTTAGGGTTTATGGTTCAGTGTTTTCTATGGTTTAGGGTTTAGGGTTATAGGTTTAGGGTTTAGGGTTTAAGATTTATGGTTTATGTTTTTTTTTTAAATTAAGGAAATCGGTAGGTTTAGGTTTATTTAGTTTATTTTATATTTATTTTAGTTTAATTTATTTTCTATTTTTTTAAGTTTATTTTTTTAGTTTAGTTTATTTATTTTAGGTTTTTTATTTTAGTTTATTTTTTATGTTTAGGTTTAGGTTTAGGTTTATTTTTTAGTTGAGTTTTATTTATATTTTATTTTTAAGGTTTAGGTTTTATTTTTTTTTATTTTTAGGTTTATGTTTTGGTTTTTATTTTATTTATTTAGGTTAGGTTTTAGATTTATATTTACATTTTCTTTTTTAGTTTTGGTTCAAGTTTATTTATAGTTTATTTTATTTTATTTTATTTATATTAGGTTTAGGTTTAGGTTTAATTTATTTTAGCTTTTATTTATTTTAGTTTAGTTTATTTTAGTTTAGGTTTGGGTTTATTTTATTTTGTTGATTTTAATTTTATTTTCGATTTAGTTTTTATTAGTTTATGGTTTTGGTTTTACTTTTTATTTATTATTAGGATTAATTTTTAAGATTAGGTTTCCATTTTGTTTTTATTTTATTTTATATTAAGTTTATTTTAGGTTTATTTTATTTTTATTTTAGGTTTACTTTTTATTTTATTTAGGTTTTTTATTCTTAAGTTTATTTTATTTTTTGTTTAGTTTAGGTTTTATTTATTTATTTTAGTTTATTTTATTAATTTATTTTATTTAATTTTTAGGTTTAGGCTTAGGTTTTAATTTAGGTTTTATTTTATTTTATTTTTTTATTTTATTTGCTTTAGTTTATTTATTTTATTTTAGGTTTTCTTTAGTTTAGGTTTGGTTTTAAGTTTTAGGTTTATGGTCAGTTAGGGTAGTGAGTAGTTTAGGTTTGGGGATAGGGTTTAGGTCTGGGTCAGTTTTAGGTTTTGAGCTCATTTTTGGGCTCATGGTTTTGCCTGGGTTTAGGGCTCAGTGGTTGGGGTTTAGTTTGTGGCCTAAGGAGGCCCAGGGTCAGTGTATCAGGGGGTTTAAGTTTAGAGTTTAGTATTTTATTTAAGATTTAGTTTAGTAGGATAGATTTAGGGTTTACTTTTTGGGAGGTTTAGGGTTTCTTTAGGCTCAGGATTGTGGATTTTTAGTTTTTTTTATTGTCTGGGGTTTAGTGTATATGGATGTAGTTTTTAGGGTTTAGGCTTTAAGGTTTAGGATTTAAGATTTATATTTTTCAAAAAAAAATTAAATAAACCTATTGGTTTAGATTTATTTAGTTTACTTTTTTTTATTTTAGTTTATTTTATTTTTTTTTATTTTGGTTTATTTTTTTATCTTTATTTAGTTTAGTTTATTAATTTTAGGTTTATTTATTTTAGTTTAGTTTTTAGATTATTTTTTGCTTCACGTTTAGGTTTAGGTTTAGGTTTTTTTTTTTAATTGTGTTTTATTTTATTTTATTTTTATTTTTATTTTTTATTTTTAGTTTATAGGTTTTATTTTATTTTATTTTTTTTTTTTAGGTTTATTTTAGGTTTTTTTAGGTTTTATTTTTAGTTTAGGTTTAGGTTTATTTTGAGTTTATTTTTTTATTTAGTTTAGGTTTAGGTTTAGGATTTATTTTAGTTTAGTGTATTTTAGTTTAGGTTTTATTTTATTTTACTTTAGGATTAAGTTTTATTTTATTTAGGTTTTATTTTAGGTTTATTTTTCTTTTAATTTATTTTAGGTTTCTCATTTTATTTTAGTATAGGTTTTTTAGTTTTTTTAGGTTTAAGTTTAGGTTTAGTCGGTTTTATTATTTTATTTTATTTAGGTTTAAGTTTTTTATATATTTTATTTACTTTATTTAGTTTTAGGTTTTTTTTTGGGTTTAGGGTTTAGGTGGTAGGAGTTTAGGGTTTGAGTTTAGAGTTTAGGGTTTAGGCTCAGTAGGGTTTAGTAAGGTTTAAGATAGGGTTTAGGGTTTTTTTCAGAAACTAGTAGGTTTAGGTTTATTTAGTTTATTTAGTTTATTTTATATTTATTTTAGTTAATTATATTTTTAATTTTATTTATGTTTATTTTAATTTATTATATTTATGTTTTTTATTCTTAGGTTTTTTATTTTATTTATGTTATGTTTTATTATATTTTAGTTTATTTTAATTATTTTATTTTTTATATTTATGTTTAGGTTTTATTTTTTTTAAAGTTTAAGTTTTTTATTTATTTTATTTTTAGGTTTATTTTGTTTAGGTTTAGGCTCTTTTAGGGTTGATCCCACGGAAGGAGTAGGTCTGTGGTTTAGGTCTTTTAGGTTTATGTTTAGGCTTAGGGTTGTGTTTAGGGTCAGGGTTAAGGTCTTTTAGGTTTAGGGTTTAGGTTTAGGTGGGTTTACGATTTTTGGGCTCAGTTTAGGGTTTAGGGGTTAGGGTTTAGGGTTTATTTTGGTTTAGTATTTAGGCTTTAGGGTTTAGTGTTTAGGGTTTAGGGTATTAGGTTTAGGTTTAGCTATATATGGTTTTTTATGGAGCTTATGGTTTTGTTTAAATGAGCAAACCCGGTAGTTAGTTAATTTTATTTATTTTAGTTTATTTTATTTTTTTCTAGGTTTATTTTTTTATTTATTTTAGTATATTTATTTAGGTATTTTATTTAGGTTTCTTATTTTAATTTATTTTTAGGTTTAGGTTTTATTTTTATTTTAGGTAGGTTTTAGGTTTATTTTAGGTTTATTATTTTATTTTATAGGTTTATTTTAGTTTATTTTATTTTATTTAGGTTTATTCTTAGGTTTATTTTATTTTTTAATGTTTAGGGTTTAGGGTTATTTATTTTAGGTTTTATTTTAGCTATGTTTACGTTAATTTTATTTTATTTTAGTGTTTTTATTTTAAATTTTAGGGCTTGGGTTTAGGGTTAGATTTAGGTTTAGAGTTAGGCCCAGCTTTAGCATTTAGGGTTTTAAGGTTTAGGGTTAGGGTTAGCAGTGGGTTAGGGATTTTTTTAACTGAGTAAACCCGGTAGGTTTAGGTTTATTTATTTATTTAGTTCAATTTTATTTATTTTAGTTTATTTTAGTTGTTGTTTTATTTATGTTTATTATTTTATTTTATTTTATTTAGATTTTATTTTTATGTTTATTTTATGTTTTAGTTTAGGTTACATTTATTTTATTTTATTTTATTTAATTATTTTATTTTATTTTATTTTAAGTTTAGGTTTAGGTTTTATTTTGCTTTTATTTTATTTTATTTAGGTTTAGGTTTTATTTATTTTATTTTTATTTTATTTAGTTTAGGTTTAGCTTTTTATTTATTTTATTTTAGGTTTATTTAGTTTAGGTTTAAGTTTTAGGTTTTGGGGGGTTTAGTGTTTAGGTTTAGGGTTTTAGGGTTTGGATTTAGGGTTGCAAGTTTTAGGTTTGTGGAATAGGGTTTAGGGTTTTAGGGTTTAGGTTTAGGTTTAGTTTGTGGGTTTAGGTTTTTTTTAGGTTTAGGGTTTTTTTGGCTTAGGATTTAGGATTTAGGGTTTAGGGTTTAGGGTTTTGGTTTTAGGTTTAGGTTTCAAGTTTTAGTTGAGGGTTTAGGTTTTTGGTTTTTTTTTTAAATAGAGAACAAATTCAAATTAAACATTTCTTCTTTTCGATTTCGTCAACCAAGTAATACATCAAGTTTTTTAAGACACAAGCGAAGACATAGATCCAAAATGAGCACCGTAGAGGAAATCAAAACCCTAGATAACTAGAACAATCTCAATGACATCAAGCTAGTATGATTTTAGTCCAGTTTCGACTTTCCCACTTCGGTATATTAGATTCTTTTATTTCATGCTAACCACAACTGGTTTAAGATGTTTTAGGTGTTTATATTATTTTCCATTCTAGTCAGGTTTTAGGTTTAGTGTTAGTAGGGTTTAGGGTGGTTAGGGTTATTTAGTGGTGGTGCTTAGGTGTTTTGTTAGGTGGTTAGGGTTTAGGGTTATAGTTTGGTTTAGGTTTAGGGTTATAGGTTTAGGGTTTAGGGTTTAAGATTTATGGTTTATGGTTTTTTTTAAATTAAAAAGAGGTTTAGGTTTATTTAGTTTATTTATATTTATTTTAGTTTAATTTATTTTATTTTTAAGTTTATTTTTAGTTTAGTTTATTTTTAGGTTTATTTCTTTAGTTTAGGTTTTTATTTTAGTTTATTTTTATGTTTAGGTTTAGGTTTAGTTTTATTTTTTAGTTGAGTTTTATTTATATTTTTTAAGGTTTAGGTTTTATTTTTTTATTTTATTTATGTTTTGGTTTTATTTTTTATTTATTTAGGTTAGGTTTTTAGATTTATATTTACATTTTCTTTTTTTTTTTTGTTTATTTATAGTTTATTTTATTTTATTTAGTTTAGGTTTAAGTTTAGGTTTATTTATTTTTGTTTAGTTTATTTTAGTTTTAACTTCGTTTATTTTATTTTGTTTATTTTATTTTTATTTTTAAGTTTTTTTTTTAGTTTTGGGTTTAGGTTTTATTTTATAATTTATTTTTAGGTTTATTTTTTAGGCTTAGGTTTTTACTTAGATTTTATTTTATTATATTTTCAATTTATTTTATTTTTATTTTACTTCTAGTTTTTATTTTATTGAGGTTTTTTATTTTTAAATTTATTTTATTTTTTAGTTTAGTTTAGGATTTCATTTATTTTATTCTAATTTATTTTTTTAATTTTATTTAATTTTATTTTTAGGTTTAGGTTTAGGTTTAAGTTTATATTTTTATTTTATTGTAATTTTTTTTATTTTGGTTTAACTTTATTTTTTTTTTATTTTTAAGTTTTATTTAGTTTAGGTTTAGGTTTTTAGCCTTTTAGGGTTTAGGGTTTATGGTTTAGGGTTAGTTTAGGTTTGAGGTTTAGGGTTTGGGGTTTAAGGTTTAGGGTTTAGGGCTTTTTTGCTTTAGGGTTTAGGGTTTGGGTTTTAGGTTTAGGGTTCAGGTTTTAGTTTAGGGTTTAATGTTTTTGGCTTTTTTAATAGAAATAAATTAAAAATCATCATTTATTCTATTCAATTTCATCAACCAAGTAACACACTAATTTTCTAAGACACAAGATACATGGATATAAAATTAGCATCCATAAAGCAAATAAAAAACCCTAGATAACTAATCTCTGTAACATAATTCCATAAGATGATCGATTGGCCATTCTTAGTTTCTTCGCCCATCGAACCACCTCCACTCTAGGTGATCCACCATCATATCCCCATCTCTCCTCTCGACACCGCCACTTATAACCTCTGCACTCTTCCACCACACACACTACTACCCACCACCACCTCCATATCCACCAGACCTCAAGATCCCCACCACCACCGTGAAAACCCACCACCTTCTTCGCCCATCCATATGTAAGCTTTGACATGTTATTCCTATGGTTTAGGTTTATGTTTAGGTTGATTAGATTTTAGGGTTTAGGTTTATTTTTTTAATTTATTTTCTTACTTTAGGTTTAGGTTTAGGGTTTGGGGTTTAGGGTGATGGTTTAGGGTTTAGGGTTTATAGTTTAGAGTTTTGTGGCATTTATTTAGGATTTAGGATTTAGGGGTTATTTAAGCATTAGGGTTTAAGGGGGTTTATAGTATGGTTTAGGGTTTAGGATTTAGAGTTTAAGGTATTATTTTTTTAATTAAGGCATTAAGTTTAATTAGTTTACTTTTTATTTATTTTACTTTATTTATTTATTTTATTTTTTTTTTTTTTTTTATTTCATTTCATTTAATTTTAGGTTTATTTATTTATTTAGACAGTTTTTTATTTTAGTTTTCTTTTGTTTATGCTTGGATTATGTTTACTTTTAGTTTAGTTTTATTTTATATTATTTTTAGGTTTAGGTTTTATTTTTATTTTAGGTTTAGGTTTTTATTTTATTTTGAGGTTTAGGTTTTGGATTTTATTTTAAGTTTATTTTTAGGTTTTATTATTTAGTTTATGTTCAAGTTTATTTTAGTTGATTTTATTTTATTTTAGTTTAGGTTTAAGTTTAAGTATAGGTTTATTTAATTTATTTTATTTTATTTTAGTTTAGGGTTAGTTTATTTTATTTTGTTTATTTTATTTTTATTTTTGGTTTAGTTTTTTTTAGTTTGGTTTTGGTTTTTTTAATAGTGAACAAATTCAAATTTATTCTTTTCGATTTCATCAACCAAGTAACACGCCATGTTTTCTAAGACATAAGGGATGACATAGATCAAAAATGAGCATGCTTAGAGCAAATCAAAGAGCCTAGATAACTAGAACCACCTGTACTATAACGACACAATTCCATAAGCAATAGAGTGGATCGGTCTTTCTCATCATCAACCATCCTAGCCTTCGAAGCGGATCCACCATCATATCCTCAATCTTTACCTCTGCCACCACAATGATTATAACCTCCGTCTCTCCCGCCCAGAACCTCGTTCGACCACCACCTCCAAATCTACCACATCTGATCCCCACCACCATTGTGATAACCCACCCACCTTCACCTCCACCACCATGACCAGCTGATTGGTGATGTTCCCGCCGTCAAGGTTAACCATTTTTTAGGTTTTAGGTTTTAGGTTTATTTTTAATTTATTTAGTTACTTTTTTAGTGTTTGGGGTTTAGGTTTTTGGGTTTGGGGTTTATGCTTTAGGGTTTTATTTATAGTTTAGGGTTTTTAGGTTTAGGGTTTTAGGGTTTTTTAGTAGGTTGGTTTTAGTAGAATTTAGGTTAGTTTGTGGGTTTATAGCTTCAGCTTGGGTTTTAGGTTTTAGTGTTTTGGTTTAGGATTTTAGTGGTAGGTTTTAGTTGGGTTACAGGTAGGGGTGCAGTTTAGGGTTTAAGATCAGGGTTAGTGTGGTAGGCTCAGACCTGGGGTTTTTTTTAATTAAGTGGTAGGGTTAGGTTTATTTGGTTTATTTACTATTTTTATTTATTTTATTTTTCTTTAAGTTTATTCTTTTTTTTATTTAGTTTAGTTTATTTATTTTATGTTTATTCATTTTGTTTAGGTTTTATTTTAATTTATTTTTTAGGTTTAGGTTTAGGTTTATGTTTATTTTTTTAGTTTAGCTTTATTTTATTTTATTTTTTTAGGTTTAGGTATATTTTTTTATTTTTTAGGTTTAGGTTTAGGTTTTATTTTATTTTTTTTTAAGTTTAGGTTTTAGGTTTTATTTTTTTTGTTTAGTTATAGGTTTAGTTTTAGTTTATTATATTTTATTTAGTTTAGGGTTTAGGTTTAGTTTATTTTAGGACTAGGTTTAGGTTTTTTTATTTTAGTTTAGGTTTAGGTTTATTTTATTTTATTTATTTTAGTTTTAAGTTATTTTTTTAGTTTAGGGTTTGGGTTTTATTTTTTTTATTTTTAAATTTATTTTTTAGGTTTAGGTTTTTATTTAGTTTTTATTTTATTTTACTTTAGGCTTATTTTATTTTTATTTTACATTTTGTTTAATTTTTGTTTTATTTTTTAGGTTTAGGTTTTATTTTTTATTTTTAGCTTTAGGCTTAGGTTTTTATTTTATTTTCTTAGGTTTAGGTTTTAGTTTTTTATTTTAGGTATATTATTAGGTTTTATTTTTTTAGTTTAGGTTTTAGTTCATTTTTAATTTATTTTATTTTATTTAGTTTAGGATATAGGAATAGTTTATTTTAAGTTTAGGTTTAGGTTTTATTTAATTTAGTTTAGTTTATGTTAGTTTAGATTTACGTTTATTTTATTTTGTTTATTTTAGGCTTAAGTTCTTTTAGTTTAGGGTTTAGGTTTTATTTTTTATTTATTTATTAGTTTATTTTTTAGGTTTAGGTTTTTATTTAGTTTTTATTTTTTTTTATTTTGGTTTATTTTATTTTTATTTTACGTTTAATTTTTATTTTAGGTTTATTTTATTTAATTTAGTTTAGTTTATGTTTTTATTTATTTTATTTTAATTTAATTTTTATTTTAATTTAATTTTTATTTTTAATTTTATTTTATTTTTAGGTTTAGGTATAGGTTTTAGTTTAGGTTTAGGTTTTATTTTATTTTTTTTATTTTATTTAGGTTTACATTTTATTTATTTATTTTATTTGTAGGTTTTCTTTATTTTAGGTTTAGGTTTTTAGGTTTTTAGGGTTTAGAGTTTAGGGTTTAGTGTTTAGGGTTTATAGTTTAGGGTTTATGATTTAGGTTTTGGGTTTTAGGATTTAGGGATTAGGTTTGTAGATTTTAAGGATTAAGGTTAAGGATTTAGGGTTTAGGGTTTAGGATTTTAAGGTTTAGGGTTTACTGTTTAGGATTTAGGGTTTAGGGTTTAGGGTTTAGGGTTTAGGGTTTTAGGGTTTAGGGTTTTAGGGTTTAGGGTTTAGGGTTTATGGTTGTAACTTTAGGGTTTGGGGTTTAGAATTTTTTTATTTTATTTATTTTCCATTTGTTTTTTAATTAACTAAACTAGTAGGTTTAGGTTTATTTAGTATATTATTTATTTATTTTAGTTTATTTTGTTTTTACTATTATTTAGGTTTATTTTTATTTTTATTAAGTTTAACTTTTATTTTAGGTTTATTTCTTTTAGTTTATTTTTTTTTGTTTAGGTTAGTTTAGGTTTAATTTTAGTTTAATTTATTTTTTATTTTTTTTTAGGTTTAGTCTTGGTTTTACTTTATTTTTTAGGTTTAGGTTATAGGTTTTTATTTTTGGTTTATTTTTAGGTATTGTTTTTTTAGTTTAGGTTTCGGTTTAGGTTTATTTTTAGCTTATTTTATTTTATTTAGTCTAGGTTTAGGTTTAGGTTTAGTTTATTTTAGGTTTAGGTTTAGGTTTTATTTATTTTAGTTTGGTTTATCTTAGTTTAGGTTTAGGTTTATTTCATTTTTATTTTAGGTTTAGGATTTTTTTAGTTTAGAGTTTAGGTTTTATTTTTAGGATTATTTCTTAGGTTTAGGTTTTTATTTAGTTTTTATTTTATTTTTTTAAGTTTATTTTATTTTTATTTGAGGTTTAGTTTTTATTTTTTATTTAGGTTTTTTAATTTTCTTAATTTAGTTTAGGTTTTTATTGATTTTACTTTAGTTTAGTTTTTAATTTTTTTATTTTATTTTATTTTTTAGGTTTAGGTTTAGGTTTAGGTTTTAGTTTATGTTTTTATTTTATTTTATTTTCGTTTAGGTTTTTTTATTTATTTTATTTTTTGGTTTTTTTAGTTTAGGATTAGGTTTTTAGCTTTTTAGGTTTTTTAGTTTTAGGTTTAGGTTTTAGGTTTTTATTTCAGGTTTATTTTTAGGTTTTATTTTCTAGTTTAGGTTTAGGATTATTATTAGTTAATTTTATTTTATTTAGTCTAGGGTTTAGGTTTAGGATTTATTTATCATAGTTTAGTTTATCTTAGTTTAGTTTAGGTGTATTTTATTTTATTTATTTTATTTTTAGTTTTGGGTTTAAGTTTTATTTTTTATTTATTTTTAGGGTTATTTTTTAGATTTAGGTTTTTATTTAGTTTTTATTTTATTTTATTTTATATTTATTTTATTTTATTTTACATTTAGTTTTTATTTTATTTAGGTTTTTATTCTTAGGTTTATTTTATTTTTTAGTTTAGTTTAGGTTTTCATTTATTTTATTTTAGTTTCTTTTAATTTTTTTTATTTTATTTAATTTTTTGGTTTAGGTTTACATTTTTTTTTAGGTTTTTATTTTATTTTATTTTATGTAGGTTTTGGTTTATTTATTTATTTTATTTTTAGGTATTATTTTCTTTAGGTTTAGGTTTTAGGTTGTTAGGGCTTAGGATTCTGAGTTTAGGGTTTAGGGTCTTAGGATTTAGTGTTTAGGGTTAGGTTTTAGGGTTTAGGCTTTAAGGTTTAGGGGCTTTATGGTTTAGGTTTTAGGGTTTAAGATTTAGTGTTAACGTTGGGTTTAGGGTTTATGGTTTAGGCATAAGGGTTTAGGGTTTATGGTTTAAGGTTAGTTTAGAGTTTAGAGTTTAGGGTTTAGGTTTTATGTTTAGTTTAGGGTTTAGGGTAAGGGTTAGGTTTAGGATTTAGGGTTTAGGGTTAGTTTATGATTTTTAAGGTTTAGGGTTTAGGGTTGTAGGTTTATGGTTATAGGTTTAGGGTTTAGGGTTCACGGTTAGGGTTAATTTTAGGGTTTAGAGTTTCGAGTTTAGGGTTTAGGATTTAGGGTATAAGGTTTAGGGTTTTTTTTAATAGGTTTACGTATAGGATTAGCTTTTTCTTAGTCTATTTATTTTATTTAGGTTTATTTTTTATTTTTAATTAGTTTATATTAGGATTATTATCTTTAGTTTAGGTTTTTTATTTTAGTTTACCTTTTAGGTTTAGGTTTAGGTTTATTTTTATTTTTATTTTATTTTTTAGGTTTAGGTTTTATTTTTTATTTTTACGTTTAGGTTTAGGTTTTTATTTTATTTTTTTTTTAGGTTTAGGTTTTAGGTTTTTATTTTAGGTTTATTTTTAGGTTTTATTTTTTAGTTTAAGTTTAGGTTTATTTTTAGTTTGTTTTATTTCATTTAGTTTAGGGTTTAGGTTTAGTTTATTTTAAGTTTAAGTTTTATTTATTTTAGTTTGGTTTATTTTATTTTGTTTATTTTAGATTTAGGTTTTTTTTAGATTAAGGTTTAGGTTTTATTTTTTATTTATTTTTTAGGTTTTATTTTTTATGTTTATTTTATAGGTTTAAGTTTTATTTATTTATTTTATTTTAAGTTTTAGGTTTATTTTATTTTTATTTTATGTTTAATTTTTTTTATTTTATTTAGGTTTTATTCTTAGATTTATTTTATTTTATTTACATTTTTTTATTTATTTTATTTTAGTTTTATTTTTATTTTATTTTATATTTAGGTTTAGGTTTAGGTTTTCATTTTATTTTATTTAGGTTTAGGTTTATTTATTTATTTTATTTTTAAGTTTTATTTAGTTTAGGTTTGGGTTTTAGGGTTTAGGGTTTAGGGTTTAGGGTTTAGGATTTGGGGTTTAGGGTTTAGGGTTGTAGATTTTAGGGATTACAGGTAAGGGTTTATGTTCTAGGGTTTTAGGGTTTAAGGTTTAGGGTTTAGGGTTTAGGGTTTAGGGTTTAGGGATTTAAGATTTAGGATTTTTTTAGGAAAATTAAAGAAATTTTATTACCACAAAGAAAAATTACAATGTCTTTAGAGGGGGTAAATCTCTAAGCTAATGCTCAAAGAGGTACAATAAATCCTAAAGCGATAAACACCCTTAACTATTGCAATAATAAAGGAAAGAAAGCAAAAGAAAAACCAAAAAATCAACAGAAAATCCATGTGAGCAACAAACTTCATTTGGTCCGTCGATACCAGATCCACACAAGACTCTCCCAACCTATAAAAGAAATCTGCAACATACTTTTGAAAGGATGAGTACATTTGAGCAAGCATTAAAAGTAAGAGCAAATAAAAGGAGTAAAGTAAAGAAAAGGCACATGCTCAGTTACAATCATCTCAAGGAGCAACACTATATGTAAGCATCCAAACTTCAAGAGAAGGGTTACAATTACATATAACTCTACCAGCCAAAAAAAAAATAAAGAGTGAGAAACGTCAAGGCCATCATAGCCAGCATACCTTGTAGCCCATCATCAAAATTTGTCATCCAACAAGGCTGCAAAATCTTCCAAACAACAAACATAATAGCCAACCACCAAGCCACCAGAACAATTAAGCCCAATAAGGCAGATAATCAACCAACCATCAGGGATAGCAGCAATACAGTAGGAGCACCACCAAAAAGAATAACAAAATCAAAAGGAGTAACCATCATGACAAGGGTAACAACTCAAACTATAGACAAACAAGAGCAAAAAAGAAAAACACAAGTGCTCATATCTTCCACCAACAAAGCAAAAAAAAAGAGTAAAATAAGACTAACAAAGGGTGAGACAGGCGCCACCC
Source organism: Cymbidium sinense (assembly GCA_021442155.1). NCBI lineage: Eukaryota > Viridiplantae > Streptophyta > Magnoliopsida > Asparagales > Orchidaceae > Cymbidium > Cymbidium sinense. The sequence continues at coordinate 185,138,448 of CM038215.1, forward strand.
AAACAGAAAAATCTATAGAGAGAAAAAACAAAGCAAGAGGAAAACCAGAATATAGGTCATAGAAAGAACACCAATAGGTTCCCATAATAGTCACCAAAGGAGCAAGAAAAATTGACCAAAATAGCCACCCCTCCAACCAACCCAACAAGCCAATACAACCAACCAAACCAGCCAGCTAACATATCCTCCTAGTCAACCACCACAGCAGCAGAAGACCCAAGTCAATGTAAAGACCAACAGTAGTCATGAAGCTAAAATCACCAAAGATAGCTAGGGAACAGGTCGAAGCAAACAACAGCCTCCAAACCCAACCAAGGCAAAAGAAAATATAATCCAGGTAAGTAGAATAGCCAGCCAAAGTAAAAAAGCTACAAATCCCAATAAGGTAGACTATAAGCCAACCAATAGAACAACAACAATAAAGGCACACCAAAACCAAGAGCCAACTAACAACCATAAAATAGCCTTCAACTAAATCAGAATAATACCCAAACAAAACCCATGACCAGAGGAAGGCCAATATGAGGAGGTCAAAACCATAACCAAAAGAAACAAAAAAAATCAACAAAACCAACCACAAAACCCTAGTCAGAGAAAATAATGCCAACCAATAATTTCCACCATGCCAAAATCAAGCTAGATATAAACCACCAACACCCAGATGGGTCACCAAAAAAATGAAAAGTAGCCAACAATAGCATCCAACTACCAACCAATAGCCAACAAAACCACCTATCAACCACAGTAGATCAAACTCGTAAGTTAGCAAGCATAGAAAGAGGAAAAACCCACACAAGAAAAACTACGACACCTCCACAATCAAAGGAGGATATAAAAAATAGCCAAGGAAAATTGTGGTAAGCACCCTACGGATAGAAGACCAAGTTAAAAAACCAAAGAAACCAGGCGCACAATAATCAGGTACCAAAACCAAGCCAATCCAAAACTAAGAGATTGAAAACATAAGACTTAGGACAAGAGAAAATAAGTAGATAACCACAACCCAAAGAGGGCTTAACAAAACCAAAGCGGAAGATCATCAAAACCAAGCCAAGAATTTATAATGAGATAAGGCAATCCAGTATTATCCATATTAACCAAACCTCTTAATAGTTTAGGCAAAGTTTGGTTGTCAAATAAAATGAACTCAGTTAAGTTGGCACCAAAGTTAGCCAAGTAATCAACACAAGCATTACCTTCACAAAGGATGTGGGAAATTTTAAAATGAACTTGAGAAAGAATATTTTCAGTATAATTAAGAAGATAAAATAATTCAGCATTCCATTTCTATTGGAATTAAGCATGTCAAGAAGCAAGATAGAATCAACTTCAATCCAAATGTTATGGAAACATCTATTCAAACAAATTTCAATAGCTTTATTAATAGCCATAAGCTCAGGAAAAATAACAGAATAGGCTTTGAGTGGATAGGCAAAAGCACAAATGACAGTAGCTTTAGAATCCCTAAGGATACCACCACAGCCATATTTATCAAAAGAAACAAAACCATAAGTATTCACTTTAATCAAATTATCTTTAGGTTTGAACCAATGAATAATCCTAGCACTTTTATAAGAGTCAAACTTAGGCAAAATGATACCCAATATTTTAGCCACAAATTTTATAACCTCTAAAATGAATATTACTAATAATATTGGGATTAAAAAGAGCATGAATTTTTTCTTTAGTTCTAGCGATCCTTTTATGGTTTATAAGAGTACCATGATATTTAGCATCATTTTATCCATCCAAATGAACGGATAAGGGTAATAGCAATTAAAACTTTGATATGACCTTTCACTGTATTTTTTTAAAACAGACTTCAAGAAGTTGATAAAAGAAAGAGAACCTAAAATAGTTGGTATTAAATAAATCATCATACCAAAACCATAATTTAGAAGCAATAGCACATTGACAAAAACTTGATTTACATTTTCAATATGAAAGCAACAATAACACTTTGAAGGTAAGTAAAACCCTTTAGTCCAGCAAAGAGTCCATAGGAATAAAGTTATTTGAAATCCTCCAAGCTAAAATGGAATAGGAAATGGAAATGATATTGTTCCAAAGTTTAATAAAAACATTAGAGGGGTTTTGTTAATCTCTAATAAAATTTCAAACCTCTTTAAGAACAAAGTCACCATTATAAGAAAGCTTAAAAGAATTTGGCAGTTTGTTAGAAGAAATGGGGATATTTCTAAAGTTGTCAAAAGAGAAATAGGGATATAATTCTCAAGTTTGTTTTCATTCCAATTGTTATTAAGCCAAAAGAATTAACTTTGATAGCAGTAGAGTGGGTAGATAAAAGGTGTAAATAGAGCCATTAGCAATCCAATTGTCTTGCCAAAAGAAGAGAGAACCTGACTGAATACCCCAAGATATTAATGATTTGGCAACCCATTTAATGGAGCAAAGCCTTTTCCAAACTGGAGAGTCACCAACTATATAAGCACAGTTAAGGGGGTGTTTACCATGGCAATATTTTTCCATCAAAAAATTAGCCCAAAGGCTATCATTCTTTCTAAAATTCCACGAGCTTAAGAGAAGCGGTGATAGCTTCACGAATAGGCTTGCAACCAAGAGCACCTTCTCCCAAAGGACCACAACATTTATGCCAAGATGTCCAATACATTCTTTTGGTAGAATCATTAGAGGCCTAAAAAAAATTTTTAAGCAAACGATCAATTCTGATAAGTGTAACATTAATGGGAATAATAGTTTTAATCAAATAAAGAGACATTGATTTAAAAGTGCTTTTGAGAATAGTGAGCCTACCACCAAAGGAAAGTAAATGGGATTCTCAAATAGAAATTTTATTTGAAATTTTTTGAATTAACTCATCAAAGAGATGGGAATGTTTTAGGCATTTAAAGAGTGGAGCACCCAAGTACTTAAGTGGTAAGTGTTGATGTTTAAAATTAGTGATATGTAGGATTTGATTAATTTTTTTATTGGAGATACTAGAGGAAGGGATAAAAATTTTTTGTTATCATTTATAGAAAAGCCACTTTCTCTACCAAATTTATTTAAAAAGACTTGAGATGCTTGATGAAATAAATAGAAGCATTGCAAAAAAATAATGAAATCATATGCAAAACTTAAATGGGAAATAGGAAGACCATCAAGTGTTTTGTAGTACATATTATGATTGTTTAAGAATAAATCATTGATGCTCTAGATAAGTACTCAACAAAAATAATAAATAAAGCGAGAGATAAAGGATCCCTTCTCACAAGCCATGGCAAGAGAAAGAAACCCAAGGCTTCCCATTAAGAAAAATCAAAAACCAAGAATTATTAATACATTTTTAATAAGAAAAATAAATTTATCAGAAAACCCAAATAAATTCAGAATATGGAAAAGGAAATCCCAAGAGATTTTATCAAAGGCTTTGGTAATATCTAATTTGGAAAGAATGTTGCCACCTCTAGTCTTGGCATCAAGATCATGAATTAATTCTTGGGCAAGTAAAATATTGTTAGAAATAGATCTACCTCTAACAAAACCAGTTTGGTTGAGAGAGATAATTCTATTAAGTAAAGGACTAGGTCTGTTGGTAAGAACTTTGCAAATTAGCTTATTGAAGAAGGTGCAAAGACTAATAGGTCTAAAATCACTCCAATAGTCCAAATTATCTTCCTTAGGTATGAGAACAATAAAAGTACTAGAAAATATCTAGGGAAACGATTACCTTTTAAAAAATCAATCACAGCCTCAATCAAAACATTTTTAATGATAAACCAACATTTTGGAAAAAATTGAGTAGTGAAACCCTCCGGACCAGCAACATAATCTATGTTCATGCTATTTAGAACTTTGAAAATTTCATCTTCATTAGGCACAATGGTAAGCAAATCATTATCTTCATTAGTAATAATAGAAAGAATCAACTATGATTGATAAATAGCTTCATAAGAGCAATTCTTATTAAACATATTTCTAAAGTAATTAATAAAAGAATTCCTTAATATTATTATTCTCCATAATTCAATCTCCATTGTCATTTTTATTATTTTGAATATTATTTAAAGCTTTGTTTTTATTAACCAAAGCATGGAAATAACAAGTATTTATGTCACCATCTGCAATATTTTACTAGCAATTTTGGTGCCAATAGGTCTTTTCCATATTTTGGAAGTTAATAAGTTTATCTTTCACCTCAATCAAATCTATAATCTTAGAAGGACCAGACATAATAGAGACTTCAAGATCATAAACTAAATTTTCCAAATCTTTAATATTAGGAAAAAGGTCTTTAAAATAATGCTTGTTCCACTAGCCCAAATTTTGTTTAAGTCTTTTAAGTTTAAACCAAAGTGTATTCATCCCCATAATTGAATTATCAGGATGTAAAGGAGCTTTCCAATTATTAGCCACAACATTAAAAAAAATCAATATGCTAAATCCACATGTTTTGAAATCTAAAGGTGTGGTTTTTTAGTCTATTAGAATTATCTTTAATAGAAACCAAAGAGAGCATGATCGACAAGGTTCTACTTAAATGGTCAGAAGTAATAGGCCATTGAGTAATCCAATGAGTATTAAAAGAATTGGTCCAACCTTTGCCAAAGTCTAGAGTTTTGCCAAGTATAATTAGAGCTCTTAAAGCCAATATCAATCAAATTACAATCAAGGATCATGTTGGAGAAATCTTCCATGGAATGAATATTAAGAGAGCAACCACCACTTCATTCAAGAGAATAAAATGGTGTTGAAATCACCACCAACAAACCAAGGTTTATTGATGAGAGGTAGCAAAATTCCTTAAATTATCCCAAAGAAGATTTCTAGATCTATAACAAGATGCATAAACAAAAGACAAAACATAATAATCACCATAAGAGATTTGAGCATTGATATCATAGAAAAATTATTAAAATCTTATTACTTTATTAATTTTATAGCTTGAATAAGAGGCTCTATAATAATAAAAGAATATTATAAATTCAAAGATTTCTATTATGATTATGAATAGAGATGGTACATCCCTCTAACATTCAAACAAGAAAATTAAACATAAGGAAAATAGAATTAAGCAAAGGTTAATTAAGAGAGTGAGAGCTAGTAGTAGATCTAGTGTTTTTGGACAATTTGGGAGGAAATTTTAACATTTTTTTTCTTTTAGCATGATAAGTTTGGAAACCATTTTCTTTTCCCTAGAGTCATCATCAGTAAGATTTAGTAACATTGGTCATAGATTTAGGAAAATTCTCCAAGTGTTTGGAGGGGAGTTCACCTTCTTCCAAATCCATATTTAGTTGAAAAGTAAGATTAACATGATCATCAAGATTAGAAATGAGAGATGGTGATGATTTAGAACCATTTAAAGCACAAGTAGTAAAATGGATTAGAAATGTTTTTAATGCTCAACATCATTTAAATCCTCTTTAAAAGCTTCATTTTCATCGATCAAAGCGGTATAGATGCGGTGAATCAGATGAAATAGAATCATCTTCTAATAACTTGGAGAATTTATTATTCTCTATATTAGAAATATTCAAATTCAAAGAAGGAATAAGAGGTAAATCATCCTTCCCATTTTGAATATCGGCTGAATCCCTACCAACATTAGAAGCTTAAACATGTTCAATAAGATTAACCCCGATATCCAAGGAATCAACCTCAATAAATTCATACCATAGGATAGGCCAATTTTAAACATAAGTAGGAATCGACTTATGGGTAGAGACAACATTTTCCTTAGGAGGAATTCATTTTTTTAAGTCGGGATGGAGAATAAAACATTTCAAACTATCATGACCATGCATTTTATAGTGGGAACAAAAAATTGGAACATTCTCCAATTCAACCTTTGCAAATACCTATAATTTTTAGAGCCAATCCAAACTTCCTTAGGGTATGTTTTTAGTTATGTCTAATTCCATGAGGATCCTAGCCATAGAAGGGAAAAATCACTCAATGGTTGCTTGGTCGAGTTACAAAGGCCGACCAAATAAAGCCCAATAGTAAAAAGCACATGATGGGTAACAAAATGAATGTGCATATTAGGAAGAGATAACCACACAGGGATAATAGGAGATTCCTTCTAAATGTCAAAAAGGAGTGACCACTTCAGCAAACACTTTTGACAATTAAAGCTAAAATAAGAATGACCTGATAAAATACATGAATAATCCAGATCATTAGAAAGTTGAATCAAGATATGCCGATGGTCAAAATTTTAATAGAAGATGATAAAATTAGAAGGTACCCATAAGTTTGAGATTACGGAAAAAAGAATGGATCTTAGAAAAATTTGAACGACGCAAAGCAAATTTACCAACAAGAGAAAATTCAATGGGTTTTATCAACTTTTCAACATCCACATTAGAGCACATTATGGCTTGCAAACCTCTAAAAGATGTCAAAATGAGATTAACTAAATCAATAGAGGGAGAAATCTTTCCTGAGAGCGCTACCTTAAAAGATTTAGTAGAAGATAGATTAGGGCCAATCCACAAAATGTCGGCCTATTTGAAACATCCATATCTTGGAACCAATGAATTGAACTCACTTGACCATGGTCAATGACAAAACATCATGAAATAGCCGTTGTCATTCAAGCCTTTGAAATCAGTTGAAATCGAAGCCAAAGCCACAGAAATCCTCAGTCAGGGGCGAGCCACCAAGAGGGATTCAAAAATTACAAGAGAATGAGAGGGTGCTTTGGGGAGGAAGGTTCTAGTTTAGGGTTTAGGGTTTAGAGTTTTTTTTCTTCATTTTTATTTTTTTTTCATTTTTTTTAAAATTAAGTAAACTGGTAGTTTAGGTTTATTTAGTTTATTTAGTTTATTTTTTCTTTATTTTGATTTAGGTATATTTTTATTTTTATTTAGTTTAGTTTATTCATTTTAGGTCTATTTGTTTTAGTTTTTTATTTAGGTTTAGTTTAGGTTTAGTTTATTTTTTAGTTTAGTTTTATTTTTATTTTATTTTTTAGGTTTAGGTTTTATTTTTTTCTTTTTAGGTTTAGGTTTAGGTTTTTATTTTATTTTTTAGGTTTTTATTTGAGGTTTATTTTTAGGTATTCTTTTTTAGTTTAGGTTTAGGTTTATCTTTAGTTTATTTTATATTATTTCGTCTAGGTTTAGGTTTTCTTTAGGTTAGGTTCAGGTTTAGTTTATATTTATTTTAGTTTAATTTATCTTAGTTTAGATTTAGGTTTATTTTATTTTTATTTTAAGTTTAGTTTTTTAGTTTAAGGTTTAGGTTTTATTTTTTACTTATTTTTGGTTTTATTTTAAGTTTATTTTTTTAGGTTTAGGTTTTTATTTAGTTTTTTATTTTAGGTTTATTTTATTTTATTTTAGGGTTAGTTTTATTTTTAGATTAGTTTTTGGTTTTATTTATTTTATTTTAGTTTAGTTTTTTTATTTTTATTTTATTATTTTTTTAGGTTTAGGTATAGGTTTAGTTTAATATATGTTTTTTATTTTATTTTATTTTTCTTTTAATTTTTGTTTAGGATTTCTTATTTATTTTATTTTTAGGTTTTATTTACCTTAGTTTTAAGTTTTAGCTTTTTAAGTTTAGGGTTTAGGGTTTAGGTTTTAGGTTTATTTTTAGGTTTTATTTTTTTTAGTTTAAGTTTAGGTTTATTTTTAAGTTATTTTATTTTATTTAGTTTAGGGTTTAGGTTTAGTTTATTTAAGGTTTATGTTTAAATTTTATTTATTTTAATTTAGGTTTAGGTTTATTTTCTTTTGTTTATTTTATTTTTATTTTAGGTTTAGTTTTTTTTTTTTAGTTTAGGTTTAGGTTTATTTTTATTTATTTTTTAGGTTTAGCTCTTTATTTAGTTTTATTTTATTTTATTTTATTTTATGTTGTTTATTTTATTTTTTATTTTTTAGGTTTATTTTATTTTTTTTAGTTTAGTTAAGGTTTTATTTAATTTATTTTAGTTTTATTTTATTTTATTTTATTTTAGGTTTAGATTTAGGTTTAATTTAGTTTTATTTTATTTAATTTTTATTTAGGTTTAGGTATTTTATTTATTTATTTTATTTTTAGGTTTTATTTACTTTATGTTTTTTAGGTTTTTTTTAGGCTTTACGATTTAGGGTTTTGGGTTTATGGTTTTGGGTTAAGGGTTTTAGGTTTTAGGTTTTTAGGGTTTAGTGTTTAGGGTTGGGGTTTATGATTTACACTTTAGTGTTTAGGCTTTAGGGTTTAGGGTTTTATTATTTAGGGTTTAGGGTTTAAGGTTTAAGATTAGCTTATGGTTTAGGGTTAGTTTAAGTTTTAGGGGTTAGGGGTTTTTAAGGTTTAGGTTTTATGGTTTAGGGTTAGTTTAGGGTTTTAGGCTTTAAGCTTTAGGGTTCAGGGTTTATAGTTAGGGTTAGGGTTTAGGGCTTAGGTTTTAAGGTTTATGGTTTATGGTTTAAGGTTTAGGGTTTAGGGTTTATGATTTAAGATTTATAATTTAGGCTTTAGGGTTATGGGTTTAGGGTTTAGGGTTTAGGGTTTAAGGTCTAGGGTTGTAGGTTTAGGGTTCAGGGTTTAGGCTTAATTTTATCATTTAGGTTTTAGGGTTTAGGGTTTAGGATTTAGGGTTTAGGGTTTAGGGTTTATAATTTAGGTTTTAGTTTTAAAGTTTATAGTGATATTAAAATTTAAACTTTAGTTTTTTTTAATTTTTAGTATTATTTTATTTATTTATTTTTTTTATTATTTTTTTATTTATTATTTATTTTTTTTAGTATTTATTTAGGTTATTATTTGTTTATTTTATTTTAATTTTTTTTTTTTTTTTTTATTTATGATTTATTTTTTTATGTTTATTTATTTTATTTATTTATTTAGGTTTATGATTTTATTTTTTATTTTTTTTTTTAGGTTTTATTTTATTTTTTAGGTTTTTTTTATTTTATGATTTACTTTTAGTTTTTATTTTTAGTATTTTAATTAGAGTTTATATTATTTTAGTTTTATTTTTATTTTATACTTTAGGTTTATGATTTTTTTTTTTTTATTTTATTTTTTAGCAGTTTAGTTTTAGTTTATTTTTTTATTTATTTTAGTTTAGGTTTTTTTTTTTGTAATTTATTTTAGTTATGTTAGCTTAGGTTTATTTATTTTTGTTTATTTTCTTTAGATTTTTTAGGGTTTTATTTTATTTTATTGCTATTTTTTTTATTTTTTTTTATTTTTTTTTATTATTTTTTTTATTTTATTTTAGGTTTAGGTTTATTTTTATTTTGTTAATTTATTTTTTATTTTATTATTTTAGGTTTAGGTTTTATTTAGGTTTATTTTTAGGTTTTATTTATTTAGTTGGGTTTATTTTTATTTTATTTTATTTATTTTTAGGGTTTATGTTTAGTTAATTTAGGTTTAAGTTTAGGTTTTAGTTATTTTAGTTTAGTTTATTTTAGTTTAGGTTTAGTTTTATTTTATTTTATCTATTTTAGGTTTAGGTTTTATTTTTTTAATTACAAGTTTAAGTTTTATTTCTTATTTATTTTTAGGTTTATATTTTAGGTTTACATTTTAATTTATTTTTATCTTCTTTTATTTTAGGTTTTTTTTATTTTTCATTTACTTTCCATTATATTTTACTTTATGTTTTTTATTTATTTTATTTTTAGGTTTTATTTAGTTTAGGTTTAGCTTTTTTATTTTTTTAGGTTTTTTTAGGTTTAGGGTTTATTTTAGGTTTTATTTTTTAGTTTATGTTTAAGTTTATTTTTAGTTTATTTTATTTAATTTAATTTATGGTTTAGGTTTAGGTTTAGGTTTAGGTTTTATTTATTTTAGTTTAATTTATTTTTGTTTAGGTTTCCATTTATTTTATTTTGTTTTTAATTTTATTTTTAGGTTTAGTTTTTATTTTTTTTAGTTAAGGGTTTTGGTTATTATTTTTTTAATTTTAGGTTTATTTTTTTAGGTTTAGTTTTTTATTTATGTTTATTTTAATTTTATTTTACATTTTATTTTTTATTTTATTTAGGTTTTTTTTATTTGGATTAATTTATTTTAGTTTAATTTAGGTTTTATTTATTTTGTTTTATTTTTTATTTATTTATTTATTTTATTTTTAGGTTTAGTTTAGGTTTTTATTTTATTTTATTTTTTATTTTATTTAGGTTTAAGTTAATTTATTTATTTTATTTTTAGGTTTTATTTACTTTAAGTTTCTATTTTTAAGTTTTTATGGTTTAGGTTTTAGTGTTTAGGGTTTAAGGTTTAGGGTTTAGGGTTTAGGATTTTAGGGTTTAGAGTTTAGGGTTAGGTTTAGGTTTATGTTTTTAGTTTAGTGTTTTAGGTTTAGGGTTTAGGGTTTTTAGTTTAGAGTTTAGGGTTTATAGTTTAGGTTATTTAGGGTTTTAGTTTAGTTTAGGTTTAGGGTTTAGCATTTAGGTTTAGATTAGTTTATAGTTTATTATTTAGGGTTTAGGTTTAGGGTTAGGGTTAGGTTTATTTTAGGTTTAGGGTTTAGTTTATATTTAGTTTAGGGTTATTTAGTTTTATTTAGTTTTATTTTTTTAGTTTTATTTTATTTATTTATTTTAGGTTTAGGGTTTATTTATTTTATTTAGTTTATTTTAGGTTTTAGGTTTATTTTATTATTTTAGGTTTATTTATTTAGTTTTATTTAATTTATTTATTTTATTTATAGTTTATTAGTTATTATTTTTATTTTTAGGTTTATTTTATTTATTTTATTTTAGGTTATTTAGTTTAGGTTTTATTTTAATATTTATTAGTTTAATTATTATTTAGGTTTATTTAGGTTTATTAGTTAAGTTTAGGTTTATATTTTTATTTATTTTTAGGTTTAGGTTTTAGTTTAGGTTTAGGTTTATTTATTTATTTAGGTTAGGTTTATTTTAGGTTTATTTTTAGTTTATTTAGGTTTATTTAGGTTTATTTTTTTTTTTTAGGTAGTAGGTTTTTTTTTATTTATTTAATTTATTTTTTTTATTTATTTAGTTTATTTTATTTTTTATTTTTATTTTAGGTTTATTTTTTGTTTATTTTAGGTTTATTTATTTTAGTTTAGGTTTTTTATATTTTAGTTTATATTTTAGGTTTTGGTTTAGGTTTAGGTTTATGTTTATTTTTATTTTTTTTAGGTTTATTTTTCTTTTATTTTAAGTTTTTTTTATATAGCGATTTTAGGTGTAGAGATTAAAACCTAGATAACTAGAACCATCTCAGTTTAGTTTTAAATAGATTATTCTTCAATTTCTCAAGTAGAACCAGCCTCTTTAGCGGGATCACCATCGTTTATCTCTCCCTTTTACCACCAGTTTGTACCTCCATTTTTGCCTTTAACCACCACTACTCACCACCTCATATCATGCACTTGATTATTTGTGATAATCACCTTACCTTAGCCTCCACCAGGATCTAAAATGTGCACAGTTTATTCTTGTCTTAGGTTCTACCCATTCTTAGGTTTAGGTTTAGGTTTAGGCTTATTAGGTTTAGGGTTTAGATTATTTTTAATTTATTTAGTTACTTTAAGTTTAGGTTTAGGGTTTGGGGTTTAGGGTTTAAGGTTTAGGGGTAAGATTTAGGGTTTAGGGTTTAGGGTTTAGAGTTTAGCATTTAGGGTTTAGGGTTTAGGGTTTAGGGTTTTAAGTGTAGGGTTTTGGGTTTAGGGTTTAGAGTTTCAAGTTTAGGGTTAGTTTTAGAGTCTGAGGGAGGGTTAGTGTTTTTCTTTATTATTTTTTATCATTTTTTTTAATTTAGTTAACTCGTAGGTTTAGGTTTATTTAGTTTATTTTAATTTCTTTTAGTTTATTTTATTTTATTTATTTTGAATTAGGTTTATTTTCTTTTATTTAGTTTAGTTTATTAATTTTAGGATTTTATTTTAGTTTATTTTTTAGGTTTAGGTATAGGCTTAGGTTTATTTTTTTCATTTAGTGTTATTTTTATTTTATTTTTAGGTTTAGGTTTTATTTTATTTTTTAGGTTTAGGATTTTATTTTATTTTTTTTTTTTAGGTTAGGTTTAGGTTTTATTTGAGGTTTATTTTTTAGGTTTTATTTTTTAGTTTAGGTTTAGGTTTATTTTAGTTTATTTTATTTTAGTTTTTTTATGTTTAGGTTTAGGTTTTGTTTGCTTTAGGTTTTGGTTTAGGTCTTATTTATTTTAGTTTAGTTTATTTTAGTTTAGGTTTAGGTTTATTTTATTTTTATTTTAGGTTTATGTTTTTTTTTTAGTATAGGGTTTAGGTTTTATTTCTTATTTATGTTTAGGCTTTATTTTTTTTTTATTGTTTAGGTTTAGGTTTTTATTTTATTTTATTTTATTTTTATTTTAGGTTTAATTTTTATTTTATTTTGGTTTTTTTAAGTTTAGTTTAGGTTTTTATTTATTTTATTTTAATTTAGTTTTTTTTTTCTTTTTAAGGTTAAGTTTAGGTTTAGGTTTTAGTTTATGTTTTTATTTTTTTTATTTTATTTTGGTTTAAGGTTTTTCATTTATTTAATTTTTAGGTTTTATTTAGTTTTGGTTTAGGTTTTTAGCTTTTTAAGGTTTAGGGTTGGTTTAGGATTTAGGGCTTAGGGTTTAGGATTTCGGGTTTAGGGTTTAGGTTTATTTTTTCATTAATTTAGTTACTTTAGGTTTAGTTTGGGGTTCAGAGTTTAGGGTCTAGAGTTAGGGTTTAGGGTTTAAGGTTTACAATTTAGGGTTTAAGGTTTATGATTTTTTTAAAAATTGAATAAACTGGTAGGTTTTGGTTTATTTAGTTTATTTTTTTATTTATTTTAGTTTATTTTAGTTTTTATATTTATTTAGGTTCACTTTTTATTTTTATTTAGTTCACTTTATTTATTTTTGTTTTATTAATTTTAGTTTTGATTTTTTATTTTAATTTATTTTTTAGGTTTAGGTTTAGGTTTATTTTTTAGTTGAGTTTTATTATTATTTTATTTTTTAGGTTTAGGTTTATTTTTTATTTTTAGGTTTAGGTTTAGTTTTTATTTTATTTTTTTTTAGGTCTAGGTTTTAAGTTTATTTAAGTTATTTTAGGTTCTATTTTTTTAGTTTAGGTGTAGGTTTATTTTTAGTTTATTTTATTTTAATTAGTTTAGGTTTAGGTTTAGGTTTGGTTTATTTTAGGATTAAGTTTAGGTTTTATTTATTTTAGTTTTTTTATTTTATTTTAGGTTTAAGTTTATTTTATTTTTATTTTGGGTTTAGGTTTTTCTTTTTGAGTTTAGGGTTTAGGTTTTTTTTTAATTTATTTTTAGGTTTTATTTTAAGTTTTATTTTTTAGGTTTTGGTTATTATTTAGTTTTTATTTTATTTTATTTATTTAATTTATTTTTATTTTATGTTTGGTTTTATTTTATTTAGGTTATTTATTCTAAGGTTTATTTTATTATTTAGTTTAGTTTAGGTTTTTATTTATTTTATTTTAGTATATTTTTATTAGTTTATATTATTTTATTTTTAAGTTTAGGTGTAGGTTTTAGTTTAGGTTTCTATTTTATTTTATTATTTTATTTAATTTAGGTTTAGGTTTATTTATTTATTTTATTTTTTAGGTTTTATTTAGATTAGGTTTAAGTTTTTAGGCTTTTAGGGTTTAGGGTTTATGGTTTATGGCTTAGGGTTTAGGGTTTTAGGGTTTATGGTTTTAGGGATTATGGTTTATGGTTAGGGTTTAGGGTTTAAGGTTTAAGATTTTTAGGTTTAAGGTTTAAGGTTTAGGGTTTAGGGTTTAGGGTTACCTTAGGGTTTTGGGGCCAATTTAGGGTTTAGGGTTTAAGCTTTAGGCTTTAGGGTTTAAGGTTTTTATGGTTTAGGGTTTAAGGTTTAGGGTTTAGGGTTTTAGGGTTTACAGTTTAGGATTTATGGTTTAGGGTTAGGGATTAGGGTTTAGGGTTTAGGGTTTAGGGTTTAGAGTTTAGGATTTTTTTAAGGTTTAGGGTTTAGGGTTTAGGGTTTAGGATTTAGGGTTGTAGGTTTAGGGTTTTAGGTTTAGGTTAGTTTTATGGTTTAGACTTTAGGGTTTAGGGTTTAGGATTTATGATTTAGGGTTTAGGTTTAAGTTTTTTTTTAAAATTATATAAACGAGTAGGTTTAGGTTTATTTAGTTTATTTTTTATTTATTTTAGTTTATTTTGTTTTTTATTTTTATCTAGTTTAGTTGATTTAGTTTAGTTATATTTATTTTAGTTTAGGTTTTTTTTAGTTTATTTTTTAGGTTTAGGTTTAGGTTTATGTTTATTTTTCTATTTAGTTTTATTTTTATTTTATTTTTTTAGGTTTAGTTTTTTTTAGGTTTATTTTTAAGTTTTTTTCTTTTCGGTTTATGTTTTTTTTAGTTTATTTTATTTTATTTAGTTTAGGGTTTAGGTTTTGTTCATTTTAGGTTTAGGTTTAGGTTTAGGTTTTATTTATTTTAGTTTAGTTAATTTTTGTATAGGTTTATGTTTATTTTATTTTCTTTATTTTAGGTTTAGGTTTTTTTTAGTTTAGGGTTTAGGTTTTATTTTTTAATTATTTTTAGGTTCATTTTTTAGGTTAAGGTTTTTATTTTATTTAAGGTTTTGTGCCACCATCCTTCATGATCTTTGATGGCAGTGGGAACCCACGATAACACATTGCACACTTTAAAGTCGGTTGTTGCAACACTAGTGGTAGCAAACCACTCCTCTTTCACATTTTCATTTGCAGTCTGTCAGGTGTTGTATTTGATTGGTATGCCGAATTGCCGAATGGTTCAGTGAAGGCTTTTGCTGAGTTGGAACACCTCTTCATCAAGAAATTTCCTGGAGCTCAGCAGAGGGTGATTGTAGGTGACCTCATTTTAGAGAAATAGAAATTCAACAAGTCCTTTGTTGATTACATTCTCAGGTGGCACAACCTAAGCATGAAATGTGAACCACAACTGTTTGAATAAAATGCCATTGAGATTCTTCTTAGGAATATTCATGGAACGGTCGCCTTCATGCTTAAGGGCTTTACCATCAAAACATTTAAGAAATTAATCAACTAGGCGGCTGGCCTACAAGAGGAAGCCAGCAGTTCCTTTCACAATCATCAGGCAAGCCCATGAAGGTGTTTGACAAGAAGCCATGGATAGTTGTATCAGTGGATAGAGGGAAGCAACCAACTAGAGTTCAGCATGAGATATTACGAGCTCAGCAGCCTCCTTTGCCAACTACTCTTCCACCACCTCGGCCATTATACCAGCCACCACAATGACCATTTCCACCACCTCAGTAGCCTACCCATGCGGTGTAATATAATCAGTAGCTACTTTCCTCCTACTCTTGTCGATATGAGAGAATTTAGAGAGCTGGGAGGAAGTGGGCAAGAGCTATGATCATAGCTATTTCCCCTACCATCGCATGTTAGGCCATGTCTTAAAGGATTGTATCACTTTTAAGGACTTGCTTGAACACAGCTACAAGTTGAGAGCCATAGTTATCCTTAAAAAATACTTATTAGAACAACCATCCATTTATGTTAGAGTAATCCTTGGGGATACTTGCGATCCTATTAAGACCAAAGAAGGTCAGGATATCTCCCTATCCCAAAAATTGAAGAAGATCATTTCTAACATGAAGAAGTTTTCCTTGCAAGTGCCTGAAGTAGCTTAAACCTCCAACATCGAGGAAGGTTTGTTAGTTGTAAAGGATAACTCGGGGAGGGTGATAGCCTAGCAGCAGCAGCAGCAGCTCACCATACTTGCTCGGGATAGTATAGTAGCATAGTCACCATCCGAGTCCAGCACTCCCTCCACCATTGTAGCTACCACCTCCTCTTCTAGCTCCTCTTCTACCGGCAGAAGCATTGTATCTACGGATAAGGGCATTAAATCCCTTACTCTGCTTACTTTACTTGATTTCTATCATGTACCTCCACCCAAAAATAAACTAATGAAGAAAGCTGATTCTACTTATATATTGTCTACTTCTAATGCTGTTGATTTTATTCCTATTAAAAGCTCTCACGAGTCTAAATAAAAATAATAGCTTTAGTAGTTTGATCCTTTCCTTTGGATTGATCATTATCCTTCTCTAAATCAAGTTCACCTCTTGAGATTGACTTGGAGTGACTCGAGGATTCCATAGGAGAAGTTGTAGGTATGTCAGATGAGAAGGTAGAACTTTTCACAAGCTCATCATTCCAAGAAGTCACTGAAGTCAACCTATGCAGTGGAAAAGCTCTACCTCCCAAGGTAGCACCTCAAGATAAGAGTAAGCAAGTCATTGGTTCCAATGAGCAGATTGCCCCTCCATATGATGCTCCACCCATGGATATGCTTGTGGAGGACTATGATAGAGTTGATTGCAATGTCCTAGCTCACCTTAGAAAGTTTCCAGCTAAATTAAGCATATATGATGCCCTTATCTTATCCAAAGAGATTGATCTAGAGATATGCTTAGCTCAGTTGACCATTACTAAAAAGGAGGCATGCCACTTGAAAGACATCTTAGGAGTTACATTCAATGATGAAGACTTATTCCTAGGGATAACCAAGCACAACCGCATCTTTACATTATAGTGGATGTTGGTAGATACATGCTATCCAGAGTTTTGGTTAACCTAGGGTATCAGTCAACATTATGAGTCTAAGAACCCTTGCCTACTTGAGAATCGACATCTCTAAACTCCAAAAAGATAAGATGATGTTGAAAGGATTTAATGAACAAAGTGAGAGGGCCTTGTAGTGTTTATTTTTGGATGGGGGGGAGGGGGACACCACGCAGATCATAGGTGGGTACTTTTTAAGCTGATTGAGTACACTGAGATATGATGTACTATCTCGAAAGATAGAGGGCATCACCCTACAATGGACCTAATCATGTAATAAGGACTCCTAAGGCATGATGGGTCTTCGAATGTACCAAAGATTTTCACCAACTTTACATGAATGAATAAAGTAGAGTTTATATTAAACCATGTTCTTAAGTTTCCTATGGAGGTAAGCCTATATAGTTAATTACATCTAAGAAAATAAAATTTTTAAGAATACTCTCGACTAAAGTAGACAATTATCATCTCCAAAGCTTTCAAGGTTAGACTATCAAAAGATTTGTTGTATTTGGAAAATCAATTGGGAAAGTTCAAGGAGAAGACTTATTTTTGGAATCCAAATGAAATAAGTAGGAAATTCTCATGATACTAGGAAGTCTAGTGAGCATTCCAATCTATCCTATGGTTGGGTTTTATAATTTTGAAGTTGAGAATTTATATGTTTTTGAATTGAAATTTAATTAGATTGCAGGGCTTATAATCCACCAACATAAGGTTGGGGGAATGCTAAGTGAGGATTGCTCATAGCCCAAAGGAAATAACTACCTCAAATCCTAAATCTAGGGAGTTGTATTATGAGCTAAAGCACGACCTAAATCTAAGAGATAGGTGGACATAAGGGTTTACCTCCACAAGAGAGAATAAATTTTCTGACTTCTGCACATATGACTACAGGTGGTGCATGACTAACTCCTCTATGATTTTAAAACCATCTAGTATGGTCTTATGAATTATAAGATAACTAGGGTAGTTATTTAATTAGAAAGAGATTAAACTCTAAACACACTCCTAAAGACTAGAGCATGAGTGGTATGAGCATATGACTTAATCTATAGATGCAAAATCTTTTCAAATTTTATTTCATTTTAAGCACATCATTTTGACAAAGGCTTTAGGATTTCTTATGCCTAAATGCATGATGAAATAAGTTATGGATCAAATAAGCTAGAAGAAGGTGTTCTCTACCACAAGGGATTCCCTCATGGGTCAAGCATTCCTTTATCGTGCAAGGATGGAGATCCTTCATGTTCAAGAGAGAGAATATGCATGCATTATGTGAAACATACAACCATACTGACTAAGGGGTTGCTAAATCTTTTAATTATCTTATTTATGTCTTAGGCTTTATGATGAGGATGAGTTGTTTAAAATTTAGTTATGAGTGATTAGTTGGGTAGAAAATTTATTTTATCCTAAGAGCCTAATCATTATCAAACCATACATTAAAACATTAATCATTTAAGAAACTATGAAAAGCATGCCGTCCTAATGCACAATGTAAACATAACATCAAACAATTATATAAACTATCATAAAATAATAAAAGGCTAGTGCGGTCAGGTACCGCTGTACAACCTGAAGAGAGAAAAGATGGGTAGTCTAGCTTGACCTTTATACAATGTAGAATATGAAAGAATAATTATAATTGTATTAAATGCTATGAGGGTCTTCTTTCTTCATATCTCGATTTCTAATTTGGTTCCTTCATTGATTTGGATGGTGCTTGATAAAAGGAATCACAGGCACCCAAGACAAAACCTTCTACTTGCTCATCTAATCCTAATTCATATTGTAAAATTATATTTATGTGGGAAAAGTAAATCTAACTACACTGCTAAATAGAGGTTAGCTAAATATACATATAATCCCAAGTAGTTCTATTTATAATTTTAACTTAGGCATATAGGTAACTAAGCCCAAATGTCTAACTTGGATTATCTTAAGATTTAAGTAACCTACAAAAGAGCATTCACATTTATTTTAAGCATCCCCATAATCCCATACAAAAAAAATATGATTAGGCTAATATTACTACCATCAATCTATGAGCATACACCCTAACATCTAATCTAAAATAATACATCATAAAACAAAACATACATCACATTATACACCATCTAACTTAGAGCTAGAAGTGTTGACTTAATTTTAATGTGTGTATTAAGGCTTGTGTGGTAAGTCTTATTATGTATTAGGGTTGTATTTTGTAAGTGTAGAAGGATTCAATTTAACATGAAAGATTGATTTCACTCAAAGTAGTTTAATTGATTTACTCCAACAACAAAGTCAAATATAAGGCTCTAATTGTCAGTTTGGAGTTAGTCGTTACTCTAAGCATCCAGAACATCAACATCTTTAAGGATTCTTAGCTAGTTATCAACCAAATCACTGGGTCCTATAAGGTTATAAAGCCCAAGCTCCATCACTACCACAAGTACACCATGGAGTTGTTGGCCCAAATCGAGGTTACCATTTATAAGATTCCTCGAGGGAGAGAACATCATAGTGTATGCTTTAGCCAAGGTTGCTAAGGAGTTGTCATGCGAAGGATGACTCCATATCAAAATGGTCCAAAATAGACAAGTTTTATCCATTATTGATATTGAACTCATCAAAAGTACTCTCTTGAAGGGAGGTTGCATTCTAAGAAGGATGAAGAGTTGGGTGGAGGCAACCATTCATGGATTATCTAAATAAAGGCAAACTACCTCAAGAGATGGCCCAAGCCCATCAGATGAAGCAAAGAGCACTTTTCTATGCTCTTGTGGATGGTGTCTTATACCGGCGGACTTTTGATCAGATGTGGTTACGTTGTTTAGACAAGCATGAAGCCCATAAGATTGTGAGGTGCACTCGATTATGGAACCAATCGGTCAAGAAAGCCAAGATCAAGAGACTATATACTATTGGCCATCGATGATCAAAGAATGCATGGATATGGCTAGGTGATGCCACCAATGTCAAATACACGGTGTGGTCCTCCACCAACCACCCAACATTCTACATCTTACATTGGCCTCAAGAATGTTCAAGTGCTGGGGTACCGACATAGTGTGTCTGATTGATCCACTTTCTTCCAAGGGTCATCGGTTCATCTTAGATGCTTCTAACTACTTTTTCAAATAGGTGAAGTCAATTCCACTTAGAGGTCACCTTCATAGCTCAAGTTTTAGGAACATATTTATATAGTTGGATTGCCTCGATGAATTATATCGATAATGGTATTGCATTCAAGAGCATGAAGATCAACAACTTTGCTCGAGCACAACATAGATTGGAGATATTCAACCATCAACTACTCGAGGAAAAACTTGCGAGCCTTGAAAACTCTCATCAAAATACTGAAGAAGACACTCGACAATAATAAGCGATAGTGGCATGAGCAGTTAGTTGATGCCTTGTGG
Source organism: Cymbidium sinense (assembly GCA_021442155.1). Lineage (NCBI taxonomy): Eukaryota > Viridiplantae > Streptophyta > Magnoliopsida > Asparagales > Orchidaceae > Cymbidium > Cymbidium sinense. The sequence continues at coordinate 185,158,364 of CM038215.1, forward strand.
GCCTACCGCACCACATAAAGAACTCCAACTCACTCTACTCCTTTGTCCTTAGTGTATGAGTCTGACACCGTTCAACCATTAGAAGTCCAACTCTAATCACTGGGATAGTTGTGGTAGCAAGATCACATAAGGAGAACACAAGTTATGGTTAGAAGAGCTTGAAGGTTTGGAGGAGAGGCGGCTTGTGGGCTTGCCAAAACCTTAGTTGTAAAGAAAATGATTCAAGCTCACAATAAGTTGGTCCATTCTAGAGCTTTTCGTAAGAGCTTATTTTAGTTCTAAGGAGATCGATTGTTGCCATCGTAAGATGGGAGGCAAGTTGAACCCACTTGGGAAGGCCCTTTTGCCATAGAGAAGGCCTACCAAAGAGGATCTTATCACTTATTAATCATAAGGGAGGCTAATGCTTCCAATCAATGAGCTATAGTTAAATAAATATTATAAATCATGTTTAAAAATAATCATCATCAATGAAAATTTCATTTCGAATTCAATCTCTTCCATGTTGAAAGTTTTCTTATTTGCGAATCCACCATGATGTGTTTAGGGTAGGTGTAGAGAAACCCTAGCAGCATCCTATTCTTTATCGACACAACACAAAAACAAACTACACACAAACATATACAATAAATACATATCTTTTGTCTCAATCTACTCTTAGTTGAGATAACACTCTGGCACTCACTTTCGATGCTGCTTTAGGTCGGTCGTTACCCTACTAGTGTGTCGGCCAGTGGTCTTCTTGCTTTCGAGGATGTAAGTGTACACTTTCTTTCCTTACTTAGCCACTACACAGAAGGTGTTAGTTGTTTAGGCCTTACTGCATGGCCGGTAAGCTACCTTATGTTGGCTTTGTTTAAGAAGATGTGGGTATTCTACGCTTTCTTCTTGGATTAGCCTTTGTGCACTAACTAGGTTGAGTATATTTGAGGTTTAGGATAAGTCCCCTAGTGACTCCTTCCCTCCTAACTGCTTCAAGTCTAGGTCCAGTCCTTCCTCGAGGCTCCCCACTTTGGAGTTGCTCTAAGTTAGATAGCATCTGTCCCACAGATGATAGACTATCCTGATGATCAGTTCTGCTTGAAAAGTTGTAAGCCTACACGCTTTCTTTCTAGATTGATCGTTGCACACTGATGGGCACCTAAGGTTGGTTAGTTCTCACTATGCTGATGGATACACCACTCATGTTGATGGATACACTTTAGGTTGACTGGTTCTCGCATCTTAGGATATATCACTCATGGCAAATGTAAGTCTGCTACACTTTCTCCTTGAGTTGGCCAGCGTACACCTATAGGCTTTCTTTTTTAGGGCTTAGGATAATGCCCCTAGTAACACCTCCCATGTCAGAATTATATTTGGATCACATTCTTTGCGACCCCATTTGAACATGACCCGGGTTACTATCAGATTGGATAGTTCCCCTTCCCTAGTAACCAACCCTGTGGTTGGAGAATATATCCTATGGATGTGCAGATTCTCCCTTGGTCTAGTAAATTTAAGATAGGTCAAGACCAACATAGCCCCTTCTCAGTGTGGTCCCTCACACACCAACAGGTTCCATGCAAATATATAAATAAATAATATATTAACTTATGGATTAGGAGGACACCCCTAGTGGTTCCTTTCCTCAAGAAAGCATTTAATCTTTAGGGCAATGTTAGCAAAACTCCTTATAGGAATCATCGATTACTATTGAGTTGATATAAGTCCCCAATGACATTCACTCAGTAGTTGCCCCTAAGTCAAGTTTGATTTATTGTGCTACCAATAGGTCACCCCAGCAGTTTTTTCCTGCTTTAGAAAGTGTAAGTCTGCTATGCCTTCTTCCTAGCACAGCCGTTACACACCGAAAGGGAACCCCTTAGGTTTGCTAGCCCTACCCCACGACCAATAGACTATCCCTCTGAATTTGTAAATCTGAGATAGGACATGTCCGATATAGCCCTTTCTCAGTGGGTCCATCACACAATGACTTGGTCCATAAATTAAATCAATCAAATTTGATCAAGCTCACATCCCCAGCAAATATGCCCATAATTGAAAATCAAACTAAACAAAATAAAACATATCAAATCACATGAAATTAAGATAAAATTAATCCTGACTACTTTTGAGTTGGCATAAGTCTCTAGCGGCATTCACTCAGTAGTTGCCCTAGGTCATGTTTGATTTATTATGCATCCAACAGGTCAGCCCAGTGGTTGTTCCTCACATTAGAAGATGTAAGGCTGCTATGCCTTCTTATTGCAGGAAGTTGTTGGTCTACCTCGGTAGACTATCCCTTGGATTTATAAAATTGAATATAATGCCTTCTCAGTTGGTCCCTTTTGCACATGAGGTGAGTTAAATTTCTAATGGTCCAAGTCAAGAAAATAAATCAAATTGAACCAACCTCCAGTATTAAACCAACTCCTCCAGTAGAGTTTAAATCAAAGAAATCCAATCAAACTCCTTTTCCTAGTGAAAACATCCCCAAACAAATCTATGAAATCAAATTCAAATCTTAAGCTCCAATAGATAGCCTGAACTTGCTTCCCTAGTGGAAGGCTCACAAACCCGATCCTCAGCGGACTCAAGCCCATATGTAGTAGATATGCATCCACATCAATTAAAATAAAATAAATTAAAGTCAATTCAATATTAATCCCTAGTGGATTATACATTCTTATCCCCAGTGGATCTTCTTTCCATAAATCATATAATCAAATCAAATTCAAACCTTATCTCCAGCAGATTTTCTTTTTCTATGCCCTTGACATGGACCCCTTGCATGTCATTCCAATGCGTGCTCCCTAGCGGATCTCCTTGATGTTCTTGACATGGAATTCTCATCAAATCTTATTTCATCTTTTATGCACACCTTTAATACTTCAACCAAAATCTAACAAATTATTCATTCAATTTACATCATCTTAACATTGTAATCAACATTTTATGATTTGTGATGGTGCAAGCTCAAACTAACTATAGAATATCATGCTAAACATATTATAGTGTGAATTAATACACTATATTATATTATAATATATGATGTTTTATTATAATTTGCTATAATATAATATATTGTCTAACATTACACCTCATTAGAATCACATAAAAGGAACAAATAATAAAATTTTCTCAAAATATGAATAATGTTAATTTTGGATGTAAAATTGTTTTCTTTTCTATTAGAAATGATACAAAATACCATAATTATGGTTTTTCTTCTTGGTGTGTGCCATTACTTTTGCCAAATTCTTCCATCTCAACCTTCAAATTAACATTTTTGTGAGTTTTGGCCCAATGTATTATAATAAAAGTAAAACATACTAAAATGTACAATAACATTTAGTAACACACCACCACATTCAAATAAATGTGAAGTTATATTGTTATGTACATTATATTTTAGTATGCTTTCATATAATATATTATCTTACATTACACCTTAACATGAATCACTTTAAGCAAAAAATTTATATAATGTGGTTGAAAATGAACATTTATTTTGGATGCAAAATTCATTCTTTTGATTAAATGACACCATAGCACACCCCAATGATGTTCCCTAAAGCTTACCTTAAATTTGGCCAAATCCATCATCTCGACCTATAAATCGGTATTTATTATTTATACTAGTACAAACTATCTACTACAATACTATAACAAACTAAAATATGCTAAAACAATAAGTAGTAATACACACAATAGTATACATGAATTATGCTACACTATATTATGGCACCCTATATTATAATACACCATAACATATTATATTATATTGTATATCACATCTCAAGGGATTGTTTAAGATAAAAAATAATTAAATTAGTCTAAATAATAAAAAATTATATATTTTAGTCATATCACTTACATATTTTAAATTAAAATAATATATTATGATGCCATGCTTTACCTATTATGAATTTGGCCAAATTCCACCATTTTAAAGTCTAAATCAACATTTTTATAAATAATGCTAGTGTAGGCTCGACTGCATGATTATAAAATACAAAAGAATTTCAAATGCACAGAACAATGTATTATGATATATGATGCTATATTATGCTACAACATATAATATTTATTTTGAACATAAAATCTTACTTTTTAGACTACAAGTGGCGTAGCACACCTTTGGTACTACAACCTAATTCCCACTTCAAATTTCACAAATTTAATCATGTGATTTATTAAATCAATATTTTTATGATTTATATTAATATAGACTATGTGGTACAATACCATAATACATTAAAACATTTTAAAACATCTTATAACATCCAAAAACACATCACTACATGCTCAAATATGTGATGCTACATTATACTATAATATATGGTAATATAATAAGAGTTAGGGTTAGGGTTTAGGGTATTCAAATCTAATAGTCAAGGGAAAGTCTCTTGAGACATTTTCTTTAGCTATCATAACTATGTTAGGATTAGGTCATTTTTTAGATCTACTCCTAATGACATCTTCATTTAAGGTTTAGGGTTTAGGGTTTATGATTTAGGGTTTAGGGTTTAGGGTTTAGTGTTTACAATTTTAGGGTTTATGGTTTAGGGTTTAGGGTTTAAGATTAAGGGTTTAGGGTTAAGGGTTTAGGGTTTTTAGGGTTTAGGATTTAAGGTTTAGGGTTTATAGTTTAGGGTTTTTAGTGTTTAGGGTTTAGGTTTTGGGGTTTAGGGTTTAGGTTTTAAGTTTAGGGTTTAAGTTTTTTTCTTTTTGAAATAGAGAATAAATTTAGATTTAACATTTTTTTCTTTTTGATTTCATCAGCCAAGTAGCACCCTAAGTTTTCTAAAACACAAGCGATGACATATAAAAAATGAGAACCCGTAGAGCAAATCAAAAAACCTAGATAAGTAGAACCATCTTTACTGTAAAGACACAGTACCATAAGCAGCAGATCGGGTCGGCCATTCTTCAGTTTCTCCAGTTCCTATTAGATCCACTCCTGCCTCTCAAATTGCGGGATCCTCCATCATGTCCCTGATCTCTCCTTCCACCACCACCATGGCTATAGCCTCCATCGCTCCTCCCGCTTGCATAACCACCACTACTCGAACCACCACCCCCATATCGACCAACACTTCCAGATCCCCACCACCCTTGATAACTATCACCTCGACTTCACCTCCCTGATCTAGGCGATTGATGGTGATGTTCACGTCGAGTTACGCCCATTCTTAGGGTTTACATTTATTAGGTTTTAAGGTTTATGTTTATTTTTTTAATTTATTTAGTTACTTTATATTTAGGTTTAGGGTTAGGGTTTAGAGTTTAGGGTTTTAAGTTTAGAGTTTATGGTTAGTTTAGGGTTTATGGTTTTTAGGATTTAAGGTTTATGGTTAGTTTAGGGTTTAGGGTTTATTATTTTAGGATTTAGGGTTCAGGGTTTAAGAATAGGGCTAGGGTTTAGGGTGTAAGGTTTAAGGTTTTAGGTTTAGGATATAGGGTTTATGATTTAGGGTTAATTTAGGGTTTAGGGTTTAGGGTTAGTTTAGAGTTTAGGGTTTAGGGTTTATGGTTTAGGGTTTAAGGTTGTAGGTTTAGGGTTTAGGTTTAGGGTTAGTTTTAGAGTTTAGGGTTTAAGGTTTTGAATTTAGGGTTTTGGTTTTTTTTTAAAATTAAATAAATCGATAGGTTTAGGTTTATTTAGTTTATTTTTTATTTATTTTAGGTTATTTTATTTTTTATTTTTATTTAGGTTTATTTTTTTATTTAGTTAAGATTATTTACTTTAGGTTTATTTATTTTTGTTTAGGTTTTTTATTTTACTTTTTTCAGTTTAGGTTTAGGTTTGCTTTTTAGTTTAGTTTTTATTTTATTTTATTTTTTAGGTTTAGGTTTATTTTTATTTTTAGGTTTAGGTTTAGGTTTTTATTTTATTTTTTTAGGATTAGGTTTTAGGTTTTATTTTGGTTTATTTTTAAGTTTTATTTTTTTTGTTTGGGTTTATGGTTTATTTTAGTTTTTTATTTCTTTTAGTTTAGGTTTAGTTATTTTAGGTTTATGTTTAGGTTTTATTTATTATAGCTTATTTTATTTTAGTTTAGGTTAAAGTTTATTTTATTTTGTTTACTTTATTCTTATTTTAGGTTTAGGTTTTTTTTAGTTTAGGGTTTAGGTTTTATTTTTTATTTATTTATAGGTTTTACTTTTAGGTTTATTTTTTAGGTTTAGGTTTTTATTTAGTTTTTATTTTAATATATTTTAGCTTTGTTTTATTTTTATTTCATGTTTAATTTTTATTTTATTTACATTTTATTCTTAGGCTTATTTTAATTTTTTAGCTTAATTTACATTTTTATTAATTATATTTTAGTTTATTTTTATATTATATTTTATTTTGTTTTTATGTTGAGGTTTAAGTTTAGGTTTTGGTTTTAGTTTAGGTTTTAATGTAATTTTATTTTTTTTATGTTATTTAGGTTTAGGTTTATTTATTTATTTTATTTTTAAGTTTTATTTAGTTTAGGTTTAGGTTTAGTTTATGTTTTAATGTAATTTTATAATTTAGGTTTAAGTTTTTAATTTATTTTGTTTTTTAAGGTTTTATTTAGTTTAGGTTTAGGTTTTTAGGGTTTACGATTTATTATTTTAGGTTTTGGATTTAGGGTTGTAGGTTTTATGGTTTAGGGTTTAGGGTTTTGGGTTTAGAGTTTAGGGTTTAGAGGTTTGGGTTTAGGTTTGGGTTTTGGGTTTTAGGGTTAGGGTTTTTTAGAATTAGAGTTAGTTTAGGTTTATTTAGTTTATTTTATTTATTTTAAATTTTATTTTTTATTTTATTTATTTTATTTTATTTAGTTTATTTATTTTATTTATTTGAGTTTAGGTTCTTTATTTTAGTTTATTTTTTTGGTTTAAGTTTAGGTTTAGGTTTATTTTAAAGTTTAAATTTATTTTTATTTTATTTTTTAGGTTTAGGTTTAATTTTTTATTTTTATGTTTAGGTTTAGGTTTTAATTTTATTTTTTTAGGTTTAGGTTTTAGGTTTTTATTTTAGGTTTATTTTTAGGTTTTATTTTATAGTTTAGGATTAGGTTTATTTTTAGTTTATTCTGTTTTATTTAGGGTTTAGGTTTAGGTTTCGGTTTAGTTTATTTTAGGTGTTGGTTTAGGTTTTATTCATTTGAGTTTAGTATTTTTTTTTAGTTTAGGTTTAGGTTTACTTTATCTTTATTTTAGGTTTAGGTTTAGGTTTTTTTTTCGTTTTGGGTTTAGGTTTTATTTTTAGGTTTATGTTTTTATTTAGTCTTTATTTTATTTTATTTTAGGTTTATTTTATTTTTATTTTTATTTTAGGTTTAGTTTTTAGTTTGTTTAGGTTTTTTATTTTTTATTTTAGTTTAGGTTTTTATTTATTTTATTTTAGTTTAGTTTTTATTTTTTATTTTATTTTCTTTTTAGGTTTAGGTTTAGGTTTAGGTTTAGGTTTAGGTTTTAATTTAATTTAACATTTTATTTTATTATGGTTTAGGTTTCTTTATTTATTTTATTTTGAGGTTTTATTTAGTTTAGGTTTTGGTTTTTAGCTTTTTACAGTTTAAGGTTTAGGATTTAGGGTTTAGGGTTTGGGGTTTAGGGTTTTAGGGTTTAGGGTTTTGGATTTAGGGTTTAGGTTTTAGGGTTTAGGGTTTAGGATTTAGGTTTTAGGTGTGGGTTCATGTTTTAGTTTAGGTTTAGGGTTTTTGGTTTTTTTAACAGAGAACAAATATTCAACATTTCTTCTTTTCGATTTTGTCGACCAAGTAACACACCAAGTTCTCTAAGACACAAGCGATGATAGATAAAAAATGAACACACATAGAGCAAATCAAAAACCCTAGATAACTAGAACTGTCTCTAGTATGAAGACAAAGTTTCATAAGTAGCAGATCTGATCGACCATTCCTTAGTTTCTCCAATTTTCATCAGAACCACCCCAACCTCTCTAATAGTGGGATCCACCATCATATCCCTGATCTCTCCCTCTGCCACCACCATGGTTGTAACATTCTTCATTCTTCCTGCGTCCATAACCACCACAGCTCCAACCACCACCTCCATATCGACAAGCACCTCCAAATCCCCCACCACCACTATGATAACTACCACCTACTACTAGGCCGGCACAGTTGAAGGTGATGTTCTGCCATCACATTCTTAGGGTTTAGGTTTATTAGGTTTTTGGGTTTAGGTTTATTTTTAAATTTATTTAGTTACTTTAAGTTTAGGTTTATGGTTAGGGTTCAGGGTTTAGGGTTTAGGGTTAGCTTAGGGTTTGGGGTTAGTTTAGGGTTTAGGCTTTAGGCTTTATGGTTTAGGGTTTTTATGGTTTAGGGTTTGGGGTTTAGGGTTAGCTTAGGGTTTTGGGTTTAAGGTTTTAGGGTTTAGGGTTTAGGGTTTAGGGTTTAAGGTTAAGATTAGGGTTTAGGGTTTAATGTTTTGGGTTTTGGGTTTTGGGTTTTGGGTTTAGGGTTAAGGGTTTAGGGTTAGTTTAACATTTATGGTTTAGGGTTTACTGGGTTTGGTTTAGGGTTTAGGGTTTAAGGTTGAAGGTTTAGGGTTGTAGGTTTAGGGTATAGGGTTTAAGGTCAATTTTAGGATTTAGGGTTTAGGATTTAGGATTTAGGATTTAGGGTTTAGTGTTTAGGGTTTTTTAAATTAAGTAAACTAATAGGTTAAGCCTTATTTAGTTTATTTTTTATTTATTGTAGTTTATTTTAGTTTTAATTTTTATTTAAGTTTTTTATTTATTTAGTTTAGCTTATTTATTTTTGGTTTTTGATTTTAGTTTATTTTTTAGGTTTAGGTTTAGGTTTATGTTTATGTTTATTTTTTATTTTAGTTTTATTTTTATTTTATTCTTTAGGTTTAGGTTTTAATTTTATTTCTTTAGGTTTAGGTTTTAGGTTTTTATTTTAAGATTATTTTTAGGTTTTAATTTTTAGTTTAGGTTTAGGTTTATTTTAGTTTATTTTATTATATTTAGTTTAGGTTTAGGTTTAGGTTTAGTTTATTTTAGGTTTAGGTTTAAGTTTTATTTATTATAATTTAGTTTATTTTAGTGTAGGTTTAGGTTTATTTTTTTTGTTTTTTTAGGTTTTCGTTCTTTTTTTTAGTTTAGGGTTTAGGTTTTATTTTTATTTATTTTTAGGTTTTACTTTTAGGTTTATTTTTTAGGTTTGGTTTTATTTAGTTTTATTTTATTTTATTATTTTTTTTATTTTAAGTTTACTTTTTTATTTTATTTAGGTTTTGATTTTTTTAGTTTAGTTTAGTTTTAAATTTTAAGTTTAATTTTATTTTATTTTATTTTATTTTTAGGTTTTGTTTAGCTTTAGGTTATAGTTTAAGTTTTTTTTATTTGGTTTAGGTTTTTATTTATTTTATTTGTTGGTTTTATTTAGTTTAGGTTTAGGTTTTTTAGCTTTTTCAAGTTTAGGGTTTAGGTTTTAGGTTTTATGGTTTAGGGTTTAGGGTTTATGGGTTTTTTTAGGTTTAGGGTTTAGGGTTTAGTGCTTAGGGTTTAGGTTTTAGAGTTTAAGGTTTAGTGTTTTATGGTTTAGGGTTTAGGGTTTAGGTTTTAGGGTTTAGGGTTTGGGGTTTTAGGGTTTTGGGTTTAGGGTTTAGGGTTTATGGTTTAGGGTTTAGGGTTTAAGGTTTTAGGGTTTAGAGCTTAGAGTTTAACTTTAGGGGTTTAGGTTTTAGTTTAGAGTTTTGGGTTTTGCTTTTTTATTTTAGAGAAAATATTAGTTTCAACATTTCTTCTTTTAATTTCATTAGGTAACACACCAAGTTTCTAAGACATGATGACATTGATAAAAATTAAGCACGCATAGTGCAAATAAAAACCTAGATGTTGTGTTCTTTAGTTTCTCAGTTCCCATGGAACCACCAGCCTCTCAGTAGGCATGATCCACCATCATATCCCTATCTCTCCCTCACCACCATGACTAAAACCTGTATCTCCTCCTCCATAACCACGCTCGATCCACCATATCCACGGACCATCACTAATAACCTCCACCTTAGGTTTGGTGAGGGTTGATTGGTGAAGTTCGTCAGGTTACATTCTTAGGGTTTAGGCTTTGGTTTATATGGTTTTTGAGTTTAGGTATATTTTTTTAATTTATTTAGCTACTTTAGTTTATGTATAGGGTTTGGGGTTTAGGGTTTAGGGTTTGGGGTTTAGGGTTTAGGGTTTAGGGTTATGGTTTAGGGTTATAATGTTTAGGGTTTAGGGTTTGGAGTTTTAGGGTTTAGGGTTTAGGGTTTAGGGTTAGGGCTTAGGGTTTAGGGTTTAGGGTTTTTTAGGGTTTGACATTTAGGGTTTAGGGTTTAGGGTTGTAGGTTTATGGTTTAGGGTTTAGGGTTTATATATATATATATATATATATATATATATATATTATATATATATATTTGGGGTTTAAGGTTTAGGGTTTAGGTTTTAGGTTTTAGGTTTATGGTTCAGGTTTAAGTTTAAGTTTATTTTTAAAATAAGTAAACCGGCAGGTTAAGGTTTATTTAGTTTTTTTAGGGTTTAGGTTTTTTCTTTAAATTAATTAAACCAGTAAGTTTATGTTTATTTAGTTTATTTAGTTTAGTTAGTTTATTTTGTTATTTTTTATTTATTTCTATTTATTTTTTTTTTAATTTTTATTTATGTATATTTTTCTTTTTATTTAGTTTAGTTTATTTATTTTAGGATTTTTATTTTACTATAGTTTTTTCTTTGAGTTTATTTTTTAGGTGTAGGTTTAGGTTTATTTTTTAGATTTGTTCTACTTTTATTTTTTATTTTTTAATTTTAGGTTTTATTTTTTTATTTTTTGTTTTAGGTTTAGTTTTTTATTTTATTTTTCTAGGTTTAGGTTTTAGGTTTTTATTTTAGGTATATTTTTAGGTTTTATTTTTAGTTTAGGTTTAGGTTTATTTTTAGTTTATTTTATTTTATTTAGTTTAGGTTTATGTTTAGGTTTAGTTTATTTTTGATTTAAGGTTAGGTTTTATTTATTTTAGTTTAGTTTAGTTTAGGTTTAGATTTATTTTATTTTTATTTTAAGTTTTTGTTTTCTTTTTAGTTTAGAATTTAGGCTTTCTTTTATTTTTAGGTTTATTTTTTAGGTTTAGGTTTTTACTCAGTTTTTATTTGATTTTATTTTAAGTTTATTTTAGGTTTATTATATTTGTATTTAACATTTAGTTTTTATTTTATTTAGGCTTTTATTCTTAGGTTTATTTTAGTTTATTTTAGGTTATTAATTATTTTATGTTATTTTATTTTTATTAATTTATTTTATTTTATTTTAATGTTTCAGTTTAGGTTTTTGTTTAGGTTTTTATATTTATTAGTTATTTTATTTTATTTAGGTTTAGGTTTATTTATTTATTTTATTTTTATGTTTTATTTAGTTTAGGTTTAGGTTTTAGGTTTTTGGGTTTAGGGTTTAGGGTTTAGGGTTTAGAGTTTAGGGTTTAGGGTTTAGGGTTTAGGGTTTAGTGTTTTAGGATTTAGGGTTTTATGATTTAGGGTTTAGGATTAAGGTTTAGGGTTTAGGGTTTAGGGTTTAAGCATTAGGGTTTAGGGTGTTTAGGGTTTAGAGTTTAGGATTAGCTTAGGGTTTAGGGTTTAGGGTTTAGGGTTTAGGGTTTATGGTATTTTAGATTTTTTGGTTTAGCATTTAGCGTTTAGGGTTTAGGGTCTAGGGTTTAAGGTTGTAGGTTTAGGGTTTAGGGTTAGTTTTAGGGTTTAAGGTTTAGGGTTTAGGGTTTAGGGTTTAGGGTTTAGGGCTTGAGGTTTTTTTTAATTAAGAAAAATGGTAGGTGTATATTTATTTAGTTTTAATTTATTTTAGTTTATTTTATTTTTTTTATTTTATTTAGGATTATTTTTTTATTTTTTATATTTATTTTAGGTTAATTTATTTTTTTTTAGGTTTTTTTTTAGTTCATGTTTTAGGTTTAGGTTTAGGTTTATGTTTATTTTTTCTTTTAGTTTTATTTTTAATTTATTGTTTAGGTTTAGATTTTTATTTAAATTTTTTAGGTTTCGGTTTTAGGTTTTTATTTTAGGTTTATTTTTAGATTTTATTTTTTAGTTTATGTTTAAGTTTATTTTTAGATTATTTTATTTTATTTAGTTTAGGGTTTAAATTTAGTTTATTTTAAGTCTAGGTTTAGGTTTTATTTATTTTATTTTAGTTTATTTTAGTTTTGGTTTAGGTTTTTTTATTTATTTTAGGTTTAGGTTTTTTTTAGTTTAGGCTTTAGCTTTTATTTTTATTTTTTTAGGTTTATTTTTTAGGTTTATGATTTTATTTAGTTTTTATTTTATATACTTTTAGGTTTATTTCATTTTTTTACATTTAGTTTTTATTTTATTTAGGTTTTTTATTTTTAGGTTTATTTTATTTTTCTATTTAATTTATGTTTTTATTTATTTTATTTTAGTTTAGTTTTTAATTTTTATTTTATTTTATTTTTTGGTTTAGGTTTAGGTTTAGGTTTTACTTTAAGTTTTTATTTTATTCTATTATTTTATTTTTTTTATGTTTAGCTTTTTTATTTATTTTACTTTTAGGTTTAGGTTTTTAGGGTTTAGGGTTTTAGGTTTTGGGTTTTAGGTTTACAATTTTGGGTTGTAAGTTTTAGGGTTTATGGTTTAGGGTTGGGGTTTAGCATTTAGGGTTTAGGGCTTAGGGTTTTTAGTGTTTAGGGTTTAGGGTTCAAGATTTTGGGTTTTGGGTTTTGCATTTTGGGTTTTGGGTTTTGGTTTTGGGTTTAGGGTTTTAGGGTTTAAGGTTTAGGATTTAGGGTTGTAGGTTTAGGGTTTAGGGTTTACGATTTAGGGTTAGGATTTACGATTTAGGGTTTGGGTTTTTTTTTCTTTTTATTTTAAGGATTTAGGGTTTAGGGTTTAGGTTTTAGGTTTAGGGTTCAAGTTTTCATTTAGGTTTATTTTTAAAATAAGTAAACTAGTAGGTTTAGGTTTTTTTTTTTAGTTTTTTTTAGTGTTTAGGTTTTCTAAAAGTGTTATTTAAGTTTATTTTTTTTTATTTATCTAGTTTATTTTATTTTAAATTTTATTTAGTTTAGTTTATTTATTTTAGGTTTATATATTTCAATTTAGGTTTTTTTATTTGTTTATTTTTAGGTTTAGGTTTATTTTTTTGTTTAGTTTTTTTATTTTTTTATTCTTTAGGTTTAAGTTTTATTTTTTATTTTAGATGTAGGTTTAGGTTTTTATTTTATTTTAGGTTTTTTTTTATTTAGGTTTATTTTTTATTTTATTTTTTTAGTTTAGGTTTAGGTTTATTTTTAATTTAATTTATGTAGATTTTAGGTTTAGTTTATTTTAGGTTTAGGCTTAGGTTTTATTTTAATTTAGTTTTTTTTTTAATTTAGGTTTAGGTTTATTTTATTTTATTTATTTTATTTTTATTTTTTTTAATTTTAGGTTTTTTGTTTAGTTTTATTTTATTTATTTATTTATTTTATTTAAGTTTAGGTTTATTTATTTATTTTATTTTTAGGTTTTATTTAGTTTAGGTTTAGGTTTTTAGGATTTTAGGGTTTAAGGTTTAGGGTTAGAGTTTAGGGTTTATCGTTTAGGGTTTAGTATTTATGCTTTAGGGTTTAGGGTTTTTAGTTTTTATGGTTTACGGTTTAGGCAACCATTCATGGATTACCTAAATAAAGGCAAAATACCTCAAGAGTTCAAAACTGTCGGATGAAGCGAGAGCACTTTCCATACTCTTGTGGATGGTGTCTTTGTGGCGATCTTTTGATCATATGTGGTTACATTTGAACAAGCATGAAGCCCGTAAGATCGTGATCGAGGTACATTCAGGATAATCTAGAGATGACCAATCCAATCCGAAGATGAAAGCCAAGATCAAGAGACTAGGATACCAGCGTGATGATCGAAGATTGCATGGATGCTAGGCAATGCCACCAATGTCAAATACACCATGTGGTCCTACAACCCAACATTACATCCTACATTGGCCTCATGGCCATTCGAATGTTCGGGTACCGACATAGTGGGTCCAATTAATCCTCCTTCTATTAAGGGTCATCAGTTCATCTTAGATGCTACTGACTATTTCTCCAAATGGGTGAAGGTGATTTTGCTCAGAGAGGTCACAGCTGAGCATGTGCTCCATTTTTTAAGCACCATATCGTATATAGGTTTGTAGTACCTCGACGAATTATATCTGATAATGGTATTGTATTCAAGAGCACTGAGATCAATAACTTTGCCCAGAGATATAGCATAGATTGGAGATATTCTACCATCAACTACACAGGGGAAAATGGCTTAGCAGAACCCTTCAATAAAACTCTCATCCAAATACTAAAGACACGACATAATAGCGATAGTGGCATGAGAAGATAGTCGAAGCCTTATGGGCCTACCGCACCACATAAAGAACTCCAACTTAGTGTATGGGTATGAAGTTGTTCTACCATTAGAAGTCTAACTCCCATCACTAAGGATTGCTGGGGGTAGCAAGATCATAGTAGAGCAAAATGCCAAGTTGCGGTCAGAAGAGCTTGAAGGTTTGGAGGAGAGATGCTCGTGGGTTTGCCAAAACCTCGAGTTGTACAAAGTAAAAATGATTCAAGCTCACAACAAGTTGGTCCATTCTAGAGCTTTTTAGGTAAGAGAGCTTATTTTAGTTCTAAGGAGATCGATTGTTGCCCGTCGTAAGATGGGAGGCAAGTTTGAGCCCACATGGAAGGCCCTTTTGCCATAGAGAAGGCCTACCAAGGAGGGTATTATCAGCTTATTAATCAAAAGGGAGAGTGCCCAATGCTTCCAATCAATGGACACTACTTAAAGAAATAATAGTATAAATCATGTTTTAAAATAATTATCATCAATGAAAATTCCAATTTGAATTCAATCTTTTCCATGTTGAAAGTATTCTTGTTTGCGAATCTGCCATGATGTGTTTAAGATAGGTGTAAGGAACCTGGGCGACATCCTATCCTTCATCAACACAAGACAAAATTCAAACTACACACAAACATATATAAACAAACACATATCTTTTATCTCGGGATACTCAGGTTGAGATAAGCCCCTAGTGGCACTCACTCGAGTTGCTCTAGGTCGGGTGACGCTTGCCACTAGTGTGTCACCCGGTGGTCTACTTGCTTTGGAGGATGTAAGTCTTCTTCCCTTACTTGGCCCCGCATGAGCACCTTGTTAGTATGGTAGGCATTACTATGTGGTCGGTAAGCTACCTCTTGTTGGCTTTGTTTAAGAGGATGTGAGTTTACACTTTCTTCTTGGATTAGCCTTTGTACACTAACTGGGATGAGTATATTTGAGATTTAGGATAAGTCCCCTAGCATCTCTTTCCCTCCTGAGGTTTAGGGTAAGTCCTTCCTTAGGGTTCCCCTCTTAGTAGTCACTCTACGTCAGATACCATCTGTCCTGCCAATGATAGACTATTCTGATGATCAGTTCTGCTTGGAAAGTTGTAAGCCTACATGCTTTCTTTTTATATTGATCATTGCACACCGTGGTACTTTGGTTATTCTCACTATCTTGTGAGATACACCACTCAATCTAACAGATACACCTTAGGTTGGTTGGTTCTCACACCTTAGGATACCCCAGTCGTGGCATATGTAAGTCTGCTACGCTTTCTCCTTGAGTTGGCCACCGTACACCTATAGGCTTTCTTTTCCATGGCTCAGAATAATGCCCCTAGTAGCACCTCCCCTATAGGCACTATATTTGGGTTACATCCTTTGTGACCCCATTTAGACTAGGTTACTATCGATTGGGCGGTTCCCCTTTCCTAATAACCACCCTGTTGTTGGAGAAATTATCCTATGGATGTTTAGATTCTCCCTTGGTCCAATAAATTTGAGATAAGTCAAGACTGACATAGCCCTTTCTTAGTGTGGTCCCACGTAAACATATTAACAAAATATATATATTCACTTGTCGATTAGGAGGACACCCCTAGCGATACCTTTTCCCAAGCAGGTATTCTATCTTTAGGGCAGTGTCAGAAAAACACCCTATAGGAATTGCCTGACTACTCTTGAGTTGATATAAGTCCCCAATGGGCATTCACTCAGTAGTCGCCCCTAAGTCGGGTTTGATTTGTTGTGCTACTGCTGTCACCCAGGTTGTTCCTTACTTTAGAAGATGTAAGTCTATTATGTCTTTTTACTAGTATAGTCATTGCACAACAAAAGGCAACCCCTTAAGTTGGCTAGCTCTACCCCATGGCTAGTAGACTATCCCTTTGGATTTGTAAATCTGAGATAGAATAAATCTGATAAAGCCCCTTCTCAGTGGGTCCATCGCACACTGACATGGTCCATAAATTAAATCTATCAAATTTGATCGAGTTCACATCCCAACGGATATGCCCTCAATTAAAAATCAAACTAAGCCAAACAAACCATATCAAATCACATGAAATTAAAATAAAATTAATCCTGACTACTTTTGAGCTGACATAAGCCCCCAACAGCTTTCACTCAATAGTCACCCTTGGTCAAGTTCGATTTGTTATGCATCCAACATGTCACCCCAGTGGTTGGTCCTTTCTTTGGAATATGTAAGTTTGTTATGCCTTCTTCCTAGAAAAGCCATTGCACACCGAATGGAAACCCCTTAGGTTGGCTAGCTCTACCCCATAGTAGGTAGACTATCCCTTTGGATTTGTAAACTTGAGGTAGGTCAAGGCTGATATAGCCCCTTCTCAGTGGGTCCATCGCAAGTGTCCATACATTAACTCAGATTAAATTAAACCAAATCTAATTTTCCCTAATATAGTTAAATCACAACCTTCTCTCTAGTGGAGCCCAAAATCATATATAAATAAGTCAAGCAAAAAGATCAAATTCAAAACCAACCTCCCTAGTGGAGCCAATTTAAACCATCTCCCCCAATAGAGTCTAAATCAAAGAAATCCAACCAAGCTTTTATCCCCAATGAATAAGAACGCTTTAATGGAAGGTTCATATACCAATCCCTTGAACTTGAGCTCATATCTCTAGTAGATATGCCTCTACATCAGTTAAAAAACAAATTAAAGTAGATTAGATCTTAATCCCTGGTGGATTATACATTCTTATCCCGGTGGATCTTATTTCCATAAATCATATAATTAAATCAAATTCAAACCTTATCCCGAGATTTTCTTCTTTATTCCCTCGACATAGACCCTCACATGTCATGTCCGATTGCATGTGTGATCCCTAGTCTCCCTCCATGTCCTTGACATAGAATTCTCATCAAATCTTATTTCTTCTCTTATGCACACCTTTAATACTTTAACCAAAAGCCTAACAATGTATTCATTCAAATTACATCATCTTAACATTGCAATCAACATTTTATGATTTGTGACGGTGCAAGTTCAAACAACTTATACAATATCATGCTAAACATATTATGTGAATTGACACACTATATTATATTATAATATATAATGTTATATTATAACTTGCTATAATATAATATATTGTCTAACATTACACCTCATTAAAATCACTTAAAAGAAACAAATAACAAAATTTTCTCAAAATATGAATAATGTTCATTTTGGATGTAAAATTGTTATTTTTCTATTAGAAATGGTATAAAATAGCATAATTTTGGTGTTGCTTCTTAATTGTGCCATGAATTTGGCCAAATTCTTGCATTTCAACCTTCAAATTAACATTTTTGTGAGTTATGATCCAATGTATTATAAAAAAAGTAAAACATACTAAAATGTACAATAACATTTAGTAACACCACCACATTCATATAAATGTGAGGTTATATTGTTATGTACATTATATTTTAATATGTTTTCATATAATATATTATCTTACATTACACCTTAAAATAAATCACTTTAAGGAAAAAAAAATTATAAAATTTGGTTGGAAAATGATAATTTATTTTGGATGCAAAATTTGATTCTTTTGATTAAATGAGACACCATAGCATACCCCCAATGATGTTCCCTAAAGTTTACCTTAAATTTGGCCAAATCCCATCATCTCCGCCTATAAATTAGTATTTTTATGAGTTATATTGATACAAACTCTACTACATCATACTATAACAGACTAAAATATGCTAAACAACAAGTAGTAATACACGTTAGTATGCTATAATGCATGATGCTACACTATATTATGACATCCTATATTATAATACACTATAACATATTATATTATATTGCATATCACATCACAAGGGATTGCTTAAGAAAAAATCATAAAATTAGTCTAAATAATAAAAAAACTATATATTTTCATCATATCACATACATTTTTTAAATTAAGATAATACATTATGATGCCATGCTCTACCTATTATGAATTTGGCCAAATTCTACCATTTTAAAGTCCAAATCAACATTTTTAAAAATAATGCTAGTGTAGGCTAGACAACATGATTATAAAATACTAAAAGAATTTAAAATGCATCGAAGAATATATTATGATATATGATGCTATATTATGCTATAACATATAATATTTATTTTGAACATAAAATCTTACTTTTTATACTACAAGTGGCATAGCACACCTTTGGTACTACAACCTAATTCCCACTTCAAATTTAACAAATTTCATCATCTGATTTTTTAAATCATTATTTTTATGATTTATATTAATATAGACTACAGGGCACAATACCATAATATACTAAAACATTTCAAAACATCTTATAACATCCAAAAGCACATCACTACATGCTCAAATATATGATGTTGCATTATACTATAATATAGTATTATAATATGATTTAGGATTAGGGTTTAAGGTATTCAAATTCTAATAGTCAAGGGAAGGTCTCTTGAAGACATTTTCTTTAGCTACCATAACTATGTTAGGATTAGGTCATTCTTTAGATCTACTCCCAATGACATCTTTATTCAAGGTTTAGGGTTTAGGGTTTAGGGGGGTTTAGTGTTAGTTTAGGGTTAGTTTAGAGTTTAAGGTTTGGGGTTTATGATTTGGGGTTTAGGGTTTAGGTTTTGGTTTTAGGTTTTATGGTTTTGGGTTTAGGATTTAGGGTTTAGGGTTTAGGGTTTAGGTTTTAGGGTTTAGGGTTAAGGGTTTAGGGTTTAGGGTTTACAAAGAACAAATTCAGATTCAACATTTTTTCTTTTGATTTCATCAACCAAGTAGCACCCCAACTTTTTGAAGACACAAGCAATGACATAGATTAAAAATGAGCACCGATAGAGCAAATTAAAAACCTTAAATAAGTAGAACCATCTCTACTATAAAGACATAGTTCCATAAGCACATCGGTGGATGGACCATTCTTGAATTTCTCCAATTCTCATCTGAACCACCCCACCTCTCAGTAGCGATCATGATCGCCATCATATCCTCGATCTCTTCCTCTATCTCCACCATGGTTGTAACCTCCATCCCTCTTCCTCCATAACCACTCCAACCATTGCTCCATATCCACCTCAGATCCCCCACCACCAATGCGATGTCGCCTCACCATCTCCTCCACCATTAGATCTAGACTAAGCTTAATTGATGGTGATGTTCCTACCTTCAAGGTTCTGCCCATTCTTAAGGTTTAGGGTTAGTTTAGGGTTTAGGGTTTAGGGTTAAGGGTTTGGGGTTTAAGGTTTAGGGTTGTATGTTTTAGAGTTTAGGGTTTAGGTTTTGGGGTTTATGATTTAGGCTTTTAGGGTTTAGGGTTTACGGTTTAGGATTTTAGGGATTAGGGTTGTAGGTTTAGGGTTGGAGGTTTAGGGTTTGGGGTTTAGGGTTTAGGGTTTAGGGTTTTCTTATTTTAAATTAAGTAAACCGATAAGTTTGAGTTAATTAAAATTTATTTTTTATTAATCTAAATTTATTTGAGTTTATTTTATTTTTAAATTTTATTTAGGTTTATTTTTTATTTTTATTTAGTTTATTTATTTTAAGTTTGCATATTTTAGTTTAGGCTTTTTATTTTAGTTTCTTTTTTAGGTTTATTTTTTAGTTGAGTTTTATTTTATTTTTTTTAGGTTTAGGTTTATTTTTTATTTTTTTAGGTTTAGGTTTAGGTTTTTATTTTATTTTTTTACGTTTAGGTTATAGGTCTTTATTTTATGTTTATTTTTAGGTTTTATTTTTTAGTTTAGGTTTATATTTATTTTTAGTTTATTTTATTTTTTATTTTATTTTAGGTTTAGGTATAGGTTTAGTTTATTTTAGGTTTAGGTTTAGGTTTTATTTATTTTAGTTTATTTTATTTATTTTAGGTTAAGTTTTTTTTTTTTAGTTTAGGGTTTAGGTTTTATTTATTTATTTATTTATTTATTTATATTTTAGGTTTAGATTTGTATTTAGTTTTTATTTTATTTAGGTTTTTTATTCTTAGGTTTATATTATTTTTTAGTTTAGTTCAAGTTTTTATTTATTTTATTTTAGTTAATTTTTATTTTTAATTTATTTAATTTTTTGATATAGGTTTAGGTTTTTGTTTAGGTTTTTTATTATTTTATTTTGGTTTATGTTTATTTATTTATTTTATTTTTAGGTTTTATTTAGTTTAAGTATAAGTTTTTAGGCTTTCGGGGTTTATGGTTTAGGGTTTAGGATTTTAGGTTTAGTGTTTTAGGGTTTAGGGTTTAGGGTTAGGGTTTAGGGCTTAGGGTTTAGGGTTTAGTGTTTAGGCTTTAGGGTTTAGGTTTTAGGTTTAAGGGCTTTAGGTTTAGGTTAGTTTGGTTTTGGTTTAGGGTTAGTTTAGCTTTAGGGAGTTTTAGGATTTAGGTTTTAGGTTAGTTTAGGACTTAGAGGTTTAAGTTTAGGTTTAGTTAGGTTAAGGTTAAGGTTTAAGTTTAGTTCAGTTTAGGAGTTTAGAGGTTTAGGTTTAGTTTGTTTAATGTTGTAAGTTTAGGGAGGTTTAAGTTAATTTAGGGTTTAAGTTTTAAATTTATAGGTTTTGGTTTAAAGTTTAAGGTTGTTAAGTTTAAGGTTAGTTTTAGGATTAGGTTTAGGTTTAGGTTAGTTTATGTTTTAGGGTTTAGGGTTTTTTAAGGTTTAAGGTTTATGGTTTAGGGTTAGGGGTTTAGGGTTTAGGATTTGAGGTTTAAGGTTTAGAGTTTTTTTTAAAAAAATCAGTAAACTAGTAGGTTTAGGTTTATTTAGTTTATTTTGTTTATTTTTTATTTATTTTAGTTTTTTTATTTTTTATTTTTATTTGGTTTGGTTTATTTATTTTAGTGTTTTTTTTTAGTTAATTTTTTAGGTTTAGTTTTATGTTTATGTTTATTTTTCAGTTTAGTTTTATTTTCATTTTATTTTTTATTTCTTGGTTTAGGTTTAGATTTTTATTTTATTTTTTTATGTTTATGTTTTAGGTTTTTATTTTAGGTTTATTTTTAGGTTTTATTTTTTAGTTTAGGTTTAGGGTTATTTTTAATTTATTTTATTTTATTTTATTTTGGGTTTAGCTTTAGTTTATTTTAGGTTTAGATGTAGGTTTTATTTATTTTAGCTTATGTTCAGGTTTGTTTTATTTTGTTTATTTTATTTTGTTTATTTTTAGGTTAAGGTCTTCATTTAGTTTTTATTTTATTTTATTTTAGGCCTATTAATTTTTATTTTACGTTTAGTTTTTATTTTATTTAGGATTTTTATTTTTAGCTTTATTTTATTTTTTAAGTCTAATTTAGGTTTTTATTTATTTATTTTATTTTAGGTATTATTTAGTTTAAGTTTAGGTTTTTAGGTTTTTAGGTTTTTAGGGTTTAGTGTTTAGGGTTTAAGGTTTAGGGTTTAGGAATTACAGTTTTTAGGGTTTAAGGTTTAGGGTTAAGGGTTTATGGTTTACGGTTTATGTTTTTAAGGGTTTAGGGTTTGGAATTGTAGGTTTACGATTCGTTTTAGGGTTTAGGGATTAGGGTTTAAGGTTTAGTATTTAGGGTTTAAGATTTAGGTTTATGGTTTAGGGTTTTTTTAATAAAAAATGAAGTAAACTAGAAGGTTTAGGTTTATTTAGTGTGTTTAGTTTATTTTTTATTTATTTTGTTTTTAAATTTTTATTTATGTTTATTTTTTTATTTTTATTAAGTTTTTATTATAGGTTTATTTATTTTATTTTAGGTTTTGTATTTTAGTTTATTTTTTAAGTTTATGTTTAGGTTTATGTTTATTTTTTAACTTAGTTTTAATTTTATTTTATTTTTCATTTTTAGGTTTAGGTTTAGGTTTTTATTTTATTTTTTTAGTTTTAGGTTTTGTATTTTTAGTTTAAGTTTACTTTTAGGTTTTATTTTTTAGTTTAGGTTTAGTTTTATTTTTAGTTTTTTTATTTTATTTAATTTAGGGTTTAGGTTTAATTTATTTCTTTAGTTTAGGTTTATTTATTTTAGTTTAGGTTTATTTTATTTTGTTTATTTTAGGTTTAGTTTTTTTTTTAGTTTATGATTTAGGTTTTAGTTTTTATTTTTTTAAGTTTATTTTTTAAGTTTAGATCTTTATTTAGTTTTTATTTTATTTTATTTTAGGTTTATTCATTTTTATTTTAGGTTTAGTTTTTATTTTATTTAGGGTTTTTATTTTTAGGTTTATTTATTTTTTTTAGTTTAGTTTAGATTTTTATTTGTTTTATTTTAGTTTAGTTTTTTATTTTTTATTTTATTTATATTTTAGGTTGAGGTTTAGGTTTAGTTTTTGGATTAGGTTTTAGTTTAGGTTTTATTTTATTTTAATTTATTTAAGTTTAGGTTTTATTTATTTTATTTTAGGTATTTTTTCATTTAGGTTTAACTTTTTAAGTTTCTTGGGTTTAGTGTTTAGGGTTTAGGGTTTAGGGTTTAGGGCTTAGGATTTATGATTTTTTTAGGTATAGGGTTTAGGGTTTAGAGTTTAGGGTTAGTTTAGGGTTATAGGTTTAGGATTTAGGGTTAGTTTTAGGGTTTAGGGTTTAGGGTTTAGGGTTTAGGGTTTGGGATTTAGGGTTTAGAGTTTATTTTTAATTAAGTAAACCAATAAGTTTAGGTTTATTTAGTTTATTTAGTTTAAGGTTTTGGTTTAAGGGTTTAGGTTTAAGGGTTTTTTAGGGTTTAGGTTTAGGTTTAGGGTTTGTTTAGGTTTTAAGGTTTAGTTTAGTTTAGTTTAAGTTTAGGGTTTAGGTTTAGGGTTTTTTTAAAATTCCAATAGGTTTAGGTTTATTTAGTTTATTTTATTTATTTTAATTTATTTTATTTTTAATTTTTATTTTGGTTAATTTTTTATTTTTATTTAGTTAGTTTATTTATTTTTAAGTTTTTTTATTTTAGCTTAAGTTTTTTATTTTAGTTTATTTTTCAGATTTAAGTTTAGGTTTAGGTTTATTTTTTAGTCGAGTTTTATTTTTATTTAATTTTTTAGGTTTAGGTTTTATTATTTATTTTTAGGTTTAGATCTAGGTTTTTATTTTATTTTTTTAAGTTTAGGTTTTAGACTTTTATTTTAGGTTTATTTTTTGGTTTTATTTTTTAGTTTATGTTTAGGTTTATTTTTAGTTTATTTTATTTTATTTAGGTTAGGTTAAGGTTTAGGTTATATTTCTTTTAGTTTAGGTTTAGGTTTACTTTATTTTATTTAATTTATTTTTATTTTAGGTCTAGTTTTTTTTAGTTTAGGGTTTAAGTTTTATTTTTTATTTATTTTTTGGTTTATTTTTTAGGTTTAGCTTTTTATTTAGTTTTTATTTTATTTTATTTTAGGTTTATTGTAGGTTTATTTTGTCTTTATTTTACATTTAGTTTTATTTTATTTAGGTTTTACACTTAGGTTTATTTTACTTTTAGTTTAGTTTGGGTTTTATTTATTTTATTTTAGTTTACTTTAATTAGTTTATTTTATTTTCTTTTAAGCTCAGTTTAGGTTTTAGTTTAGGTTTTATTTTATTTTAGACTCGAATCTTCACTCATTCATCATCAAGTCGAGTATATGTTGATGATCTGGAAAGTAGAAAAGGAAGACCATCTCTTTGACTTGAGAGTTTTGAATAGTTAAGATAATTTATCCTCAAAATGAACCCCCTAAAGTGTGCATTCGGAGTAGCTTTAGGGAAATTTCTTGGGTTTGTTGTCCGACACCAGGGAATTGAAATCAATCCAGAGAAGATCAGGGTGATATTAAAAATGCCACCCCCTAAAGGCTTAACGCAACTCAAATCATTCTAAGGGCAGTTGGCATATCAAAGATGCTTTATATCCAACCTATTGGGAAGATGTCAGCCATTCTCAACACTAGTCAAAAGGATGCCAAGTTCAAGTGGGATGACAAGTGTGAGCATACCTTCAAAGACATCAAGCATTATGTGATGACACCATCAGTTCTAGAAGCCCATATCTAGCGAAAGCACCTCATACTTAACACTGCTGCATTAGATGACTTCCTTGGTGCTTTTTTGGCCCAAGCAAATGACAAAGGGAAGGAAAATACATTGTACTACATCAGCCATCATCTAATCCCTGCAGAGGCTAATTATTCACCCATTGAGAAGCATTGCCTAGCTTTAATCTTTGCATCTCAAATGCTATAGCACTACATGCTTTCGGATAGGGTGAACTTAATGTCTAGGATCATTCCATTATAGTATCTCATGATACGACCAATGGTATTCAGATGATTGGCAAGACGGTCCATGATCCTCTCGCAATTTTACATTACCTTCGTACCCCACCATGCAGTAAAAGGACAAGCACTAGCAGATTTCTTAGCAACACACCCACGTCTTGCTAACTTTTTGCTTAGTGATGATCTCCCCAATGAACAAATCATGAACTTAGGGAATACTAGCATTCACCACTAGGAGATGTACTTTGATGGTGTGGCTTCCTCCCAAAGAGGAGAAGAACCAGAATCTACTATTCTAGGAAAGGTAGGGGTAAGAATAGTTCTCTTAACTCCCTATGTGATGAGATTCTCATATCATTTATCCAATCCTTGCATTACAATGAATATGAGGCTTGATTGCGGTTTTTTGGGTTATCATTACTTTAAGCATCCAAAACATCACATCTTTGGGATTCTCAACTAATTATCAACCAAATGTGGGTCCTATAAGGTTATAAAGCCCAAGCTCCATCACTACCATAAGTACACCATGGGTTGTTGGCCCAAATCTAGAGGTTTCATTTATAAGATTCCTCGTGGAGAATGTCATAGCATATACTTTAGCAAAGCTTGTCAAGGAATTGACATGTCTGGAGTATGAGTATATATAATAAAGGTCTAAAATAGGGAAGTCTTATCTTTTGTTGATATTGAACTCATCAAAAAGTACACTCTTAAAGGAGAGGTTATCATTTTAAAGAAGGATGAGGAGTTAGATTAGAGGCAACCATTCATGGATTACCTAAATAAAGGCAAACTACCTCAAGAGAAGTCCCAAGCCCATCAAATGAAGCAGAGAGAACTTTCCTACATTCTTGTGGTTGGTGTCTTATACCGGTGGTCTTTCAATCATATGTGGTTACATTATTTAGACAAGCATGAAGCCAGTAAGATCGTGACTGAGGTACACTTAGAATTATGTGGAGCCAACCAATCCTGTCTGAAGATGAAAACCAAGATCAGGAGACTAGGATACTCGCCATCGATGATCAAGATTACATGGATCTGACTAGGCAAGGCCACCAATGTCAAATACATAGTGTGGTCTACACCAACCACCCAACATTCTACATCCTCCTTCTTCAGATCAGTTCATCTTAGCTACTCACTACTTTTCAAAATGGTGAAGAAATTTTGCTCGAGAGGGTCACAACTTCGCATGTGCTTTAGTTTTTTAGGAACCATATCATATAGGTTGGATTGCCTCGACAAATTATATCGATAATGATGCGCATTCAAGAGCATTGAGATCAACAAATTTTCTCGGTGATAACATAAATTAGAGATATTCTACCATCAACTACCCGAGGGAAAACTACTTAGCTGAAGCCTTCAACAAAACACTCATCTAAATACTAAAAAAGACACTCAACAACAACAAGCGATAGTGGCATGAGCAGTTAGTTGAAGCCATATGGGCCTACCGCACCATATATAGAACTCCAACTCAGTCTACTCCTTTCTCCTTAGTGTATGGGTCCAAAGCCATTCTACCATTAAAAGTTCAACTCCCATCACTAAGGATAGTTGTGGGTAGCAAGATCACAATAGAGCAGAATG
Source organism: Cymbidium sinense (assembly GCA_021442155.1). NCBI lineage: Eukaryota > Viridiplantae > Streptophyta > Magnoliopsida > Asparagales > Orchidaceae > Cymbidium > Cymbidium sinense. The sequence goes on from CM038215.1 coordinate 185,184,500, forward strand.
CCAAGCTATGGTTAGAAGAGCTTGAAGGTTTGTAGGAGAGATTCCTATGGGCATGCCAAAAACTTGAGTTGAACAAAGCTAAAATGATTCAAACTCCTAACAAGTTGGTTCATCTTAGATCTTTTCAAGTATGAGAGCTTATTTTAGTTCCAAAGGCGGTGTGCCGTCAGATGGGAGGTAAGTTTGAACCCACTTGGGAAGGCCCTTTTGCCATAGAAGGCCTTCCAAGGAGGATCTTATCGACTTATTAATCATAAATGAGAATGCCAATTCTTCCAATCAATGGGCTCTACTTAAGAAAATATTATAAATCATGTTTGAAAATAATTATCATCAATGAAAATTCCATTTCAAATTAAATCTCTTCCATGTTGAAAGTATTCTTGTTTATGAATCTGCCAAAATCTCTTTAGTGTAGGTGTAAGGAATCCGAGTGGCATACTATCCCTCATCGACATAACACAAACACAAACTACACATAAACCTATAAAATAAAGACATATCTTTTGTCTCGGGCTACTCTGAGTTGAGATAACATCCCTCTCTTTTCGATTCGATGCTCTAGGTGACATGCTACCACACTTGTATGTCACCCCAGAAGTCTTCTTGCTTTGGAGGATGTAAGTCTGCTATGCTTTCCTTCCATTATTGGCCACTACACATCAACAAGCACATTATTAGTTTGGTAGGCCTTACTACATGATTGGTAAGCTACCTCATGTTGGCTTTGTTTAAGAGGATGTGAGTCTGCTATGCTTTCTTCTTTGATTATCCTTCGTACACTGGCTGGGTTGAGTACATTTGAGATTTAGGATAAGTCCTCTAGTGGCTCCTTCCCTCTTGACTTCTTCAAGTCTGGGTCCAATCCTTCCTTGGGGCTACCATCTTAGTAGTCGCTCTAGGTTAGATAACATATGGCTTCTTTATGATAAACTACCCTAATGATCAGTTTCGCTTAAAAAGTTGTAAGCCTATACTCTTTCTTTCTAGATTGATCATTGCACACCGATGGGCACCTTAGGTTGGTTGATTTTTACTATGCTGACGAATACACCACTCATGTTGATCGATACACCTTAGGTTGGTTAGTTCTCGAACCTTAGAATACACCACTCATGGTAGATGTAAGTCTACTATGCTTTCTTGAGTTGGCGTGTACACTGCTTTCTTTTTAGGGCTCTGGATAATGCCCCTAGCAGCACCTCCCCTTTGGGCATTATATTTTAATCAGGCCCTTTGCAACCCCATTTAGACACTACCCGGGTTACTATCAGATTGGATAGTTGCCCTTTCCTAGTAACAACCTATGTGGTTGGAGAATCCATCTTGAGAATGTGTAGATTCTCCCTTGGTTTAGTAAATTTGAGATAGGTCAAGGCGGACATAGCCCCTTCTTAGTGTGTTCCCTCGTACACCAACATGGTCCATGCAAACATATAATATATATATATATATATATATATATATATATATATATATATATATATATATATATATATTCACTTATGGATTAGGAGGACACCCCTAGTGGTACCTTATCTCAAGCAAATATCCTATCTTTAGGGTAGTGTCAACAAAACTCCCTATAGGAATTGCCTGACTAATTTTGAGTTGATATAAGTCCCCAGCATCATTCACTCAGTAGTCCCCCTAAGTCAAGTTTGAATTATTGTTCTACCAATAGATCACCTGAGTGGTTGTTACCTACTTTAGAAGATGTAAGTCTGCTACACCTTCTTCTAGCACACCGTTTACTGCAAGAAAGGCAACCACTTATAACCAGTAGACTATCCATTGGATTTGCAAATGCGAGATAGGATAAGTCGATATAACCCCATCTCGGTGGGTCCATTTACACTACAAGGTCCATAAATTAAATCTATCAAATTTGACCGAGCTCACATCCCCGACTGATATGCCCTTAATTTGAAATCAAACTAAACTAAACAAACCATATCAAATCACATGAAATTAAGATAAAATTAATTCTAACTACTTTTGAGTTGACATAAGTTCCCAATGGCATTCAGTCAGTAGTCGCCCTAGGTCAAGTTTGCCTCCTAATTAATTAAAACAAAATAAACTAAAGTTGATTAGTTCTTAATACTCGGTGGACTATAATCCTTATCCCCAACAGACAAAAATCATATAATCAAATCAAATTCAAACCTTATCCCCAATAGATTTTCTTCTTCAATGCCCTCGACAAAGACCGCTCACATGCCATGTCTATTACATGTGTGATCCCCTAGTGGATCTCCCTCCAAGTCCTTGAAATTGAATTCTCATTAAATTTTATTTCTTCTCTTATGTACACCTTTAATACTTCAACCAAAAGCCTTACAATGTATTCGTTCAAATTACATAATGTTAACATTGTAATCAACATTTTATGATTTATGATGGTGCTCAAACTATACAATATCATTAAACATATTATAGTGTGAATTAACACACTATATTATATTATAATATATGATGCTATATTATAATTTGCTATAATATAACATATTGTCTAACATTACACCTCATTAGAATCACTTAAAAAGAACAAATAACAAAATTTTCTCAAAATATGAATAATGTTCATTTTGGATGTAAACTTATTATTTTTCTATTAGAAATGGTACAAAATAGCATAATTGAGGTGTTTCTTTTTGGTGTGTGCTGTGAATTTGGCCAAATTCTTGCATCTCAACCTTCAAATTAACATTTTGTGAGTTTGACCCAATATATTACAATAAAAGTAGAACATACTAAAATGTACAATAACATTTAATAACACACCACCACATTCATATATATGTGAAGTTATATTGTTATGTACATCATACTTTAATATTATTTTATATAATATATTATCTTACACTACACCTTAAAATGAATCACTTTAAGCAAAAAATTTATAAAATTTGTTTGAAAAATGAACATTTATTTTGGATCCAAAATTCCATTCTTTTGATTAAATGACACACCATAGCACACCCCCAATGATGTTCCTTAAATTTTACCTTAAAGTTTGCCATATCGAATCATCTTAGCCTATAAATCAATATTTTTATGAATTATATCAGTACAAACTCTACTACATCATATTATAACAAACTAAAATATGCTAAACAATAAGTAGTAATACATAATAGTATGCTATAATGCATTATGCTACATTATATTATGGCATCCTATGTTATAATATACTATATCATATTATATTATACTATATTGCATATCACATCACAAGGAATTACTTAAGATAAAAAATTATAAAATTAGTCTAAACAATAAAAAAAATATTTTAATTAATTTACCACTTACATATTTTATATTGAAATAATATATTATGATGCCATGCTCTACCTATTATGAATTTGGCCAAATTCTACCATTTTAATGTCTAAATCAACATTTTTATAAATAATGCTAGTGTAGGCTCGTATGATTATAAAATATTAAAGAATTTAAAATGCAGAATAATATATTATGATATATGATGTTATACTATGCTACAACATATAATATTTATTTTGAACATAAAATCTTACTTTTTTAGACTACAAATGGCATAGCACACCTTTTACTACTAATTCCCACTTCAAATTTAACAAATTTCATCATCTGATTTATTAAGTCAATATTTTATGGTTTAAATTAATATAAACTTTTGGGAACAATACCATAATATACTAAAACATTTCAAAATATCTTATAAAATCCAAAAACACATCACTACATGCTCAAATATATGATTCTTTATTACACTATAATATATGGTATTATAATATGATTTAGGGTTTAGGGTATTCAAATCTTTAATAGTCAAGGGAAAGTCTCTTGAAGACATTTTCTATAGCTACCATAACTATGTTAGGATTAAGTCATTCTTTAGATCTACTCTTAATGACATCTTTATTCATGGTTTAGGGTTTAGGGTTTAAGGTTTAGGGTTAGGGTTTAGGGTTTGTGCTTAGTTTAGGGTTTAGGGTTTAAGGTTAGTTTATGGTTTAGGGTTTGGGGTTTAGGGTTTAGGGTTTAGGGTTTAGGGTTTAGTTTTAGCATTTAGGGTTTAGGTTTAGGGTTTAGGGTTTAGATTTTTGGTTTTAGTGTTTAGGGTTTAGGGTTTAGGGTTACAGAATTTGGTTTTAGCTTTAGAGTTTAAGTTTTAATTTAAGGTTTTCTGGTTTAGGGTTTAGGTTCTAGGGTTTAACAGAGAACAAATTTAGATTCAACATTTCTTCTTTTATTTCATCAACCAAGTAGTACCAAGTTTTAAGACATGCATTAATTTCTCTAGTTCCATCAGAACCACCCCTCTCAGTAGAGGATCATCCATCATATCCCATCTCTCCCTCACCACCACCACGGTGTAGCCTCCATCAGCTCCTCCTCCATAACCCCTGGCCACCACCTCCCATCCTAGCACCTCCAAATCCCCACCACCCTTTGCGATGTCGACGCCTCCACCTTCACCTCCACTGCCAGATCTAGACTAAGCCTAGTTGATGGTGATGTTCTTTCCATCAAGGTTCTACTCATTCTTTGGGTTTAGGGTTAGTTTAGGGTTAGTTTAGGGTTTGTGGTTTAAGGTTTGTTGTTTAAGGTTAAGGGTTTATGATTTAAGGATTAGGTTTTAGTGTTTTAAGGTTTAGGGTTTAAGGTTTAGGGTTTAAGATTTAGGGTTTAGGGTTTAGAGTTTTAGGGTTTAGGGTTGTAAGTTTAAGGCTGTAATTTTAGGGTTGTAAGTTTAGGGTTTGGTGTTTACGGTTAATTTTTTGGGTTTAGGGTTTAAAGTTTATGGCTTTGGATTTAGGGTTTAGGGTTTCTCATTTTAAATTAAGTAAATGATAAGGTTTAGGTTTATTTAATTTATTTTTTTATTTATTTTAGTTTATTTGAGTTTATTTATTTTATATTTTATATTTTTATTTAGGTTTATTTTTTATTTTTATTTACTTTAGCTTATTTATTTTAGGTTTTTTTGTTTTATTTTAGGTTTTTTATTTTATTTTTTTTAGGTTTAGGTTTATTTCTTATTTGAGTTTTACTTTTATTTTATTTGGTCAATTTAGGTTTAATTTTTTATTTTTATTTTTTTTTGGTTTAGGTTTAGGTTTTTATTTTATTTTTTTAGGTTTTGGTTTAGGTTTTATTTAAGGTTTATTTTTAGGTTTTATATTTTAGTTTGGGTTTAGTTTTTTGTTAATTTATTTTATTTTATTTTGTTTATGTTTAGATTTAGGTTTAGGATAAGATTTATTTATTTTAGTTTAGTTTATTTTTGTTTAGGTTTAGGTTTATTTTATTTTATTTATTTTATTTTTATTTTAGGTTTACGCTTTTTTTAGTTTAGGGTTTATGTTTTAATTTTTTATTTTTTTTATTTTTTATTATTTAGGTTTACATTTTTATTTAGTTTTTATTTTATTTTATTTTAGGATTATTTTATTATTATTTTAGATTTAGTTTTTATTTTATTTAGGTTTTTTATTTTTTAATTTAGTTTAGGTTTTTTTTTTTTTTTTTTAGTTTAGTTTTTATTTTTTATTTTATTTTCTTTTTAGGTTTAGGTTTAGGTTTTAGTTTATGTTTTTATTTTATTTTTGTTTATATTTTTTATTTATTTTATTTTTCAGTTTTATTTAGTTTAGGGTTAAGTTTTTAGCTTTTAGGGTTTATAGTTTAAGGTTTATGGTTTGGGGTTTAGGTTTTGAGGTTTAGGATTTAGGGTTTTGGTTTTAGGTTTAAGATTTAAGGTTTTTTTAGAGAGAACAAATTCATTTCTTCTTCTTGATTTCATCAACCAAGTAGCACCCCAAGTTTTCTAAGACACAAAAGATGATATAGACAAAACATGAATACCCATAGAGGAAATCAAAATCCTTAGATAAGTAGAACAGTCTCTACTAAAAAGACAGTTCCATAAGCAGTAGATTGGATGGACCATTCTTCAATTTCTCTAGTTCCCATTAAAACCACCCCCGCCTCTTGAGTAGTGGGATCCACCAACATATCCCTAATCTCTCCATTCACCACCACCATGGCTATAACCTCCGTCACTCATCCCACCTCCATAACAACCACTACTCTGACCAGCACCTCCAGATCCCCCACCACCACTGTAATAACCACGGCCTTCACCTCCATCGTCAGATCTAGACTAAGCCTAGTTAACGGTGATGTTCCTGCCAACAAGTTTCTATCTATTCTTATAATTTAGGATTAGTTTATGGTTTAGGGTTAGTTTAGGGTTTAGGGTTTAGGGTTTAGTGTTTATGGTTTAGGGTTTAGTTTAGGTTAGAGTTTAGAGATTTAGGTTTAGGTTTAGGTTTTTAGGGTTTTAGTTTAGTTTAGGTTGATTTTAGGTTTAAGTTTATGGTTTAAGTTTAGGTTGGGTTATAGTTTAGGTTTAGGGTTTTAAACTTAGGGTTTAGGGTTTGAGTTTAGGGTTGTTTATTTAGGGTTGAGTTTAGTTTAGGGTTTAAGTTTAGTTTAGGGTTTAGGTTTAGGGTTTAAGTTTAAGGTTTAGGGTTTAGGATTTAGGGTTTAGGTTTAGTTATAAGGTTTAGTTTTTAGGTTTAGGGTTTAGTTTAGTTAATTTTAGGTTTAGTTTTTAGATTAGTTTAGTTTATTTATTTATTTAGGTTTATTTAGTTTATTTTTTTATTTTAGTTTTTATTTTTTTATTTTTTATTTAGGTTTTTTTATTTTATTTAATTTAGTTTATTTATTTTAAGTTTATTATTTTACTTTAGGTTTTTTATTTTAGTTTATTTTAGGTTTATTAGGTTTATTTTAGTTTAGTTTTATTTTATTTTATTTTTTTAAGTTTAGGTTTATTTTTTTATTTTTGGTTTAGGTTTAGGTTTTATTTAGGTTTTAGGTTTTATTTTATGTTTACTTTTAAGTTTTATTTTTTTAGTTTAGGTTTAAGTTTATTTTTTAGTTTATTTTATGTCATTTAGTTTAGGGTTTAGGTTAGTTTATTTTAGGTTTAGGTTTAGGTTTATTTATTTTAGTTTAGTTTATATTAGTTTAGGTTTAGGTTTATTTTATTTTGTTTATTTTAGGTTTAGATTTTTTTTTTTTAGTTTAGGATTTAGGTTTATTTTATTTATTTATTAGTTTTATTTTAGGTTTATATTTTAGGTTTAGGTTTTTTTAGTTTTATTTTTATATTTTAGGTTTATTTATTTTTTATTTTAATTTTATTTTTTATTTTCTTTAGGGTTTTATTTTAGGTTTATTTGATTTTTATTTATGTTTAGGTTTAATTTTATTTTTTTATTTATTTTATTTTTTATTTATTTATTTTATTAGTTAATTTTTTAGGTTTTTAGGGTTTGGGGTTTAGGGTTTAAGGTTTAGGGTTGTAGGTTTTAGGATTAAGTGTTTAGAGTTTAGGGTTTAGGGTTTAGGGTTTTAAGGTTTAGAGTTTATGGTTTAGGGTTGTAGGTTTAGGGTTTAGGGTCAGTTTTACGGTTTAGGATTTAGTGTTATGGTCTATGTTTTTAATTAAGTAAACTAATAGGTTTAGGTTTATTTAGTTTACTTTTTATTTATTTGAGCATATTTTTTTTTTTTTATTTAGGTTTATTTTTACTTTTATTTAGTTTAGTTTATTTATTTTAGGTTTATTCATTTTAGTTTAGGCTTTTTATTTTAGTTTCTTTTTTAGGTTTAGGTTTGGGTTTATTTTTCAGTTTAGTTTTATTTTATTTTATTTTTTGGATAAATTTTTCTTTTAAGGTTTAGATTTAGGTTTTTATTTTATTTTTGTTAGTTTCAGTTTTAAGTTTTTACTTTAGGTTTATTTTTAGGTTTTATGTTTTAGTTTAGGTTGAGGTTTATTTTAAATTTATTTTATTTTATTTAAGGTTTAGGTTTAGGTTTAGGATTAGATTTTATTAATTTAGATTAGTTTATTTTAGTTTAGGTTTATGTTTATTTTATTTTTATTTTAGGTTTAGGTTTTTCTACTTTTAGTTTAGGGTTTAGGTTTTATCTTTTATTTATTTTTATGTTTTATTTTTAGGTTTATTTTTTAGGTTTAGGTTTTTATTCAATTTTTCTTTTAGGTTTATCTATTTTTATTTTAAGTTTAATTTTTATTTTATTTAGGTTTTTTATTTTTAGTTTAATTTAGGTTTTAATTTATTTTATTTTTGTTTAGTTCTTAAATTTTTTTTATTTTCTTTATAGGTTTAGCATTAAGTTTAGGTTTTAGTTTTGATTTTATTTTATTATTTTATTTTAATTTGGTTTATATTTTTTATTTATTTTAATTTTAGGTTTAGGTTTTTAGCTTTTTAGGGTTTAGGGTTTAGGGTTTAGAGTTAGTTAAGGGTTTAGGGTTTAGGTTTTATGCTTTAGGGTTTAAGATTTTTAAGGTTTAGGGTTTAGGGTTTTGGGTTTAGGTTTTACGTCTAGGGTTCATGTTTTAGTTTAGGGATTAGGGTTTTTGGTTTTTTTTAATAGAAAATAAATTCAGATTCAGCATTTCTTCTCTTCAATTTTATCAACCATACTACACACCATGTTTTCTAAGACACAAGTGATGACATAGATAAAAAATGAGCACACATAGAGAAAATAAAAAACACTAGAAATTAGAATCGTATCTATTGTAAAGACAGTTCCATAAGTAGCAGATCAAATTGGTCATTCTTCAGTTTCTCCAGTTCCCATCAGAACCACCCTGGCTTCTCATGTAGTAGGATCCACCATCATATCTTATATCTCTCCACCATGGCGTAACCTCGGTTTATTTTTAGTTTATTTTATTTTATTTAGTTTATGGTTTAGGTTTTGTTTATTTTAGGTTTAGGTTTAGGTTTGATTTACTTTAGTTTAGGTTTAGGTTTATTTTGTTTTGTTTATTTTAGGTTTTTTTAGTTTAGGGTATAGGTTTTATTTTTTATTTATTTTCAGGTTTATTTTTTTCATTTAGGTTTTATTTAGTTTTTATTTTATTTTATTTCATAATTATTTTATTTTTATTTTACATATAGTTTTTATTTTATGTCAGTCTTTTATGTTTAGGTTTATTTTATTTTTTTAGTTTAGTTTAGGTTTTATTTATTTTAATTTAGTTTAGCTTTTATTTTTTTAATTTTATTTTTAGTTCATGTTTAGGTTTAGGTTTAGGTTTTAGTTTAGGTTTTTATTTTATTTTATTTTTTTATTCTTTTTAGGTTTAGGTTTTTTTAGGTTTTATTTAGTTTAGGCATAGGTTTTTAGGGTTTAGGGTTTAGGGTTTAGGGTTGTAGGTTTTAGGGTTTAGGGTACAGGGTTTAGGGTTTTAGGGTTTAGGGTTTAGAGTTTATGGTTTAGGGTTTAGGGTTTTGGATTTAAAGTTTTAAGGTTTAGGGTTTAGGGTTTAGGGTTGTAGGTTTAGGGTTCACGGTTTATGATTTAAGATTAGGGTTTTATTTATTTTACATTTTTTTAAAAATTAAGTAAACTCGTAGGTTTAGGTTTATTTAGTTTATTTTTATTTATTTTAGTTTATTTATTTTTTGATTTAGGTTTTAGGTTTTTATATTAGGTTTATTTTTAGATTTATTTTTAGTTTACTTTATTTTATTTAGTTTTGGTTGAGGTTTATGTGTAGTTTATTTTAGGTTTAGGTTTAAGTTTTATTTATTTTAGTTTAGTTTATTTTAGTTTAGGTTTAGGTTATTTTTTATTTAGGTTTATTTAGATTCTTATATTTTATTTATTTTAGTTTATTTTTTTTATTTTTATTTAGGTTTATTTTTTATTTTTATTTATTTTGGTTTATTTATTTTAGGTTTATTTATTTTAGTTTATGTTTTTTATTTTAGTTTATTTTTTAGGTTTAGGTTTAGTTTTATGTTTAATTTTTTAGTTTAGTTTTATTTTTATTTAATTTTTTAGGTTTAGATTTTATTTTTTAGGTTTAGGTTTTTATTTTATTTTTTAGGTTTAAGTTTTAGGTTTTTATATTAGGTTTATTTTTAAGTTTTATTTTTTAGTTTAGGTTTTGGTTTATTTTTAGTATATTTTATTTTATTTAGTTTAGGATTTAGGTTAAGTTTATTTTAGGTTTAGGTTTTATTTATTTTAGTTTAGTTCATTTTTGTTTAGGTTTAGTTTATTTTATTTTATTTATTTTAGGCTTAGGTTTATGTTTTTAGTTTAGGGTTTAGGTTTTATTTTTTTATTTTTTTTAGGTTTATTTTTTTAGATGTAGATTTTATTTAGTTTTTATTTTATTTTACTTTAGGTTTATTTTATTTTTATTTTATGTTTAATTTTTATTTTATTTGGGTTTTTTTTATTTTTAGGTTTATTTTATTTTTTTAGTTTAGTTTAGGTTTTCATTTATTTTATTTTAGTTGTGTTTTTATTTTTTTATTTTATTTTATTTTTAGGTTTAGGTTTAGGTTACGGTTTAGGTTTTAGTTTTCTTTTTATTTTATTTTATTTAGGTTTAAGTTTTTTTCTTTATTTTATTTTGGTTTTATTTAGTTTAGGTTTAGGTTTTTTTTAGGTTTGAGTTAGGTTTAGGGTTTAGGGTTTAAGGTTTAGGGTTTAGGGTTTAAGGTTTAGGGTTTAAGTTTAGAGTTTAGGATTAAGGTTTAGGGTTGTAGGTTTTAGGGTTTAGGGTTTAGGGTTGTAGGTTTTAGGGTTTAGGGTTTAGTGTTTAGGGTTTAGGGTTTAGGTTTTTAGGGTTTAGTGTTTATTGTTTTAGTGTTTAGGGTTTAGGGTATTGGGGTTTAGGGTTTAGGGTTTAGGGTTTAGGGTTTAGGGTTTAGTGTTGTAGTTTTAGGGTTTAGGCTTTAGGGTATAGGGTTTAAGGTTATTTATTTAATTATTTTATTTTATTTTATTTTATTAAATTAAGTAAACTAGTATGTTTAGATTTATTTAGTTTATTTTTTATTTATTTTAGTTTATTTTATTTTTATTTATATTTAGTTTTATTTTAATTTTTTATTTAGTTTAGTTTATTTATTTTAGTTTATTTTTTAGGTTTAGGTTTATTTTTTAGTTTAGTTTTATTTTTATTTTATATTCTTGGTTTAGGTTTTATTTTTTATTTTTAGGTTTCGCTTTAGGTTTTTACTTTATTTTTTTAGAATAGGTTCTAGGTTTTTATTTTAGGTTTATTTTTAGGTATTATTTTTTAGTTTAGGTTTTGGTTTATTTTTAGTTTATTTTATTTTATTTAGGGTTTAGGTTTAGGTTTAGGTTTATATTATTTTAGGTTTAGGTTTAGCTTTTAGTTATTTTAGTTTAAGTTTAGGTTTATTTTATTTTATTTAGGTTAGGGTTTAGGTTTAGGGTTTAGGTTTTATTTTTTATTTATTTTTAGATTTTATTTTTAGGTTTAGTTTTTTATTTAGTTTTTATTTTATTTTATTTTAGTTTTATTTTATTTAGGTTTTTTATTTTTTACTTTAGTTTAGGTTTTTCTTTATTTTATTTTAGTTTAGTTTTTATTTATTATTTTATTTTCTTTTTAAGTTTTGGTTTAGGTTTAGGTTTTAATTTAGGTTTTAATTTAATTTAATTTTTTTATTTTATTTTGGTTTAGGTTTTTTATTTATTTTATTTTTAGGTTTTATTTCTTTTAGGTTTAACTTTTTAGCTTTTTGGGGTTTATGGTTTATGGTTTAGGGTGTTTAGGGTTTGGGCTTTAAGGTTTAGGGTGTTTAGGGTTTAGGGTTTAGGTTTTAGGGTTTAGGTTTTAGGGTTTAGGGTTTAGGGTTTAGGGTTTAGGGTTTAGGTTTTAGGGTTTAGAGTTTAGGGTTTAGTGTTTTTATGGTTTAGGGTTTAGGGTTTATGATTTTATTTTATGTCTAGGGTTCAAGTTTTGGATTTTTTTTCTTTTAACAAAGAACAAATTCTGATTCAACATTTCTTCTTTTCGATTTCATAAACCAAGTAACACCAAATTTTCTAAGACACAGCGACAACATAGATCAAAAATGATGCATAGAGAAAATCAATGACCCTAGATAATTAGAGTTGTCTCTACTGTAAAGACATAGTTCCATAAGCAGTAGATCGGATCGACCGTTCTTTAGTTTCTCCAGTTCCCATTAGAACTGCTCCGGCCTCTCGAGTAGCGGGATCCAAAATCATATCCCCGATATCTCCCTCTACCACCACCATGGCTGTAACCACTCTTGCTTCTCCTCCATTACCACCACTACTCCACCAACTCCATATCCAGCACCTAGAACCCACCACCATTGCGATAAATCGCCTTCTTAGCCTCCCATGATCTAGGCTGCGTGGTTGGCGTTGATGTTCCTTCCATCAAGGTTACGCCCATTAGTGTTTAGGTTTAGTTTTAAGTTTATTAGGTTTTAGGGTTTAGATTTATTTTTTAAATTATTTAGTTATATTAGGATAAGGTTTAGGGTTTGGGGTTTAAGGTTTAGGGTCTAGGATAAGGGTTTAGGGTTTGGGGTTTAGGGTTAGGGTTTAGGGTCAGGGTGTAGGGCTTATGGTTTAGGGTCTAGGGTTACAGGTTAGGGTTTAGGGTTTAGGGTTAGTTTTAGGGTTTAGGGTTTAGGGTTTAAGGTTTAGGGTTTATGGTTTATGATTTTTTAGTGTTTTTTTAAAAAATTAAGCAGACCGGTAGGTTTAGTTTTATTTAGTTTATTTAGTTTAGGGTTTAGGGTTTTTTAGGGTTTGGGGTTTAGGGTTTAAGGTTGTAGGTTTAGGATTTAGGGTTTAAGGTTTAGGATTTAGGATTTAGGGTTTAGAGTTTTTTTAAATTAAGTAAACTAATAGGTTTAGTTGTATTTATTTTTATTTTTTTATTTTATTTTTTATTTAGGTTTATTTTTTTTATTTTGTTTTTATTTATTTTAGGTTTATTTATTTTAATTTATGTTTTCATTTTAGTTAATTTTAAGGTTTAGGTTTAATTTTAATTTTGTGTTGACTTTTATTTTATTTTATTTTTTTAAGTTTAAGTTTTATTTTTTTATTTTTAGGTTTAGGTTTAGGTTTTTAATTTATTTTTTTAGGTTCTAAGTTTTAGGTTTTTATTTTAGGTTTATTTTAGGTTTTATTTTTTTAGTTTAGGTTTAAGTTTATTTTTAGTTTATTTTATATTATTTAATCTAGGTTTAGGTTTAGGTTTTATTTATTTTAGTTTAGTTTATTTTTGTTTAGGTTTAGGTTTATTTTATTTATTTTATTTTATTTTTATTTTAGGTTTTGGTTTTTTTTTTCAGTTTAGGGTTTAGGTTTAACTTTATATTTATTTTTAGGTTTTATTTTTAGATTTATTTTTTAGGTTGAAGTTTTTATTTAGTTTTTATTTTAGGTTTATTTTAGGTTTATTTTATTTTTATTTTACTTTTAGTTTTTATTTTATTTAGGTTTTTATTTTGAGGTTTATTTTCTTTCTTAGTTTAGTTTAGGTTTTATTTTTTATTTTATTTTATTTTTTATTAGTTTATTTTATTTTATTTTTAGGTTTAGATTTATGTTTAAGTTTAGGTTTTATTTTATTTTAGACTTGAATCTTTGTGAACTCATTCATCATCAATTCGATGTTGATGATCTTTGTGGTCAAAGTATAGAAAAGGAAGACCATCTCTTTGACTTCAGAGTAGTTTTCGAACAGTTAAGACAATTTAATCATAAAATGAACCCCAAAGTGTGCATTAGGAGTGGCTTAAGGAAATTCCTTGGGTTTATTATACGACACCAAGGAATCAAAATTCGGAGAAGATCGATAAATGCCACCCCAAAGTTAACTCAACTTCGGATCATTTCAAGGCGATTGGCATATCTAAGATGATTTATATCAACCTATCAAGAATATGTCATTATTCTCGGCACTTGTCAAAAGGATGCCAAGTTCAAGTGGGATGACAAGTGTGAGCATGCCTTGAAGACAACAAGCATTACGATGTCGCTAGTTAGCATTATCCGGGCAACATACTTTCTTTACTGCGTTAGATGACTCACTTGGTTCTTTGTTGGCCCAAGCCAATGATGATGGAAGGAAAACACACTCCCATCGTCTAATCTCTCACGAGGCTAATTATCCAACCATTGAGAAGTATTGCTTAGCTTTAATCTTTGCATCCCAAAAGCTACAACACTACATGCTTCCTCATAAGGTGAACTTAATCTCTAGGATCAATCCCTATAGTATCTCATGATGGCGATGCTATCCTAACGGTTGCGGTCCATGATCTTCTCACGGTTTGACATTACCTTCATACCCTCAGGTGTGGTGAAAGGAAAACTAGTAAATTTCTTAGCAACACACCCACTTATTCGACTCTCGCTTAGTGATGATCTCCCGATGAACAAATCATGAACTTAGGGATACTAGCATTCACTAGGAGATGTACTTTGATGGCGCTTCCTCTCAAAAGAAAAAGCAATCTACTATTCAAGAAAGCGGGGTAGGAATAGTTCTCTTAACTTTGGACTGTGATGTGATAAGATTTTCATATCATCTGTCCAATCCTTTCACTAACTACGAAGCCAAGTATGGGGTTTTGATTGCAAGTTTGGAGTTATTTATTACTCTAAGCATCCATCAACATCTTGGGGATTCTCTATTATAAATAAATCATTGGGTCTTATAAGGTTATAAAAAGCTCCATCACTACCACAAGTATACCATGGAGTTGTTGGCCCAAATCGAGGTTACCATTTATAAGATTCCTCAGGAGAGAACATCATAGCATTATGCTTTAGCCAAGCTTGCCAGGTTGGCATGCGAAGGATTAGTCCTTATCAATAAAGGTCCAAATAGATAAGTTTATTCCTTATTGATATTGAACTCATCAAAAGTACTCTCTTGAAGGGGAGGTTTCATTGCCAAAAGGATGAGGAGTTAGATTGAGGCAACCATTCATGGATTACCTAAATAAATAAAAACTACCTCAAGAAGTCCCAAGCCCATCAGATGAAGAGAGCACTTTCTATGCTCTTATGGATGGTGTCTTATATCAGTGTTCTTTCGATCATATGTGGTTACGTTGTTTAGACAATCATGAAGTCCATAAGATCATGATCGAAGTACACTCTGGATTATGTGGATCCAACCAATCCGGTCCGAAGATGAAAGCCAAGATCAAGAGACTAGGATACTACTGACCGTGATGATCAAATATTGCATGGCTACTAGGCGAGGCCACCAATGTCAAATACATGGTGTGGTCTTACACCAACCAACCCAACATTCTACATCTTAAATTAGCCTCATGTCCATTGAGTGTTGGGGTACTACATAGTGGTGTCGATTGATCCTCCTTCTTCTAAGGGTCATCGATTCATCTTAGCTACTACTAACTACTTTTCCAATTGGGCGAAGGTGATTCAGCTTAGAGAGGTCACAACTCAGCATGTGCTCCAATTTTTTAGGAACCATATCGTATATAGGTTTGGAGTGCCTTGATGAATTATATCTGATAATGGTATTGCATTCAAGAGCACCAAGACCAATAACTTTGCCCGGAGATACAACATAGATTGGAGATACTCTACCATCAACTACGAGGGAAAAGCGGCTTAGCAGTCTTCAACAAACTATAATCCAAATACTAAAGAAGACACTTTCGACAACAACAAGTGATGGCATGAGAAGTTAGTTGAAGCTTGCGACCCATCCACCATATATAGAACTCCAACTCATTTTATTCCTTTCTCCTTAGTGTATGGGTCTGAAGTCATTCTACCATTAAAAGTCCAACTCCCATCACTAAGAATAGTTGTGGGTAGCAAAATCATAATAGAGCAGAATGTCAAGTTGCAGTTAGAAGAGCTCGAAGGTTTGGAGGAGAGACACCTGCGAGCATGCTAAAACCTCAAGTTGTACAAAGCTAAAATGATTCAAGCTCACAACAAGTTGGTCCATCTTAGAGCTTTTGAAGAAGGAGAGCTTATTTTAGTTCTAAGGAGATGATTATTGCGTTGTAAGATGGGAGGCAAGTTTGAACCAACTTAGGAAGGCACTTTTACCATATAGAAGGCCTACCAAGGAGGATCTTATCGACTTATTAATCATAAGGAGAGCACCTAATGCTTCCAATCAATGGGCTCTACTTAAAGAAATATTATAAATCATGTTTGAAAATAATTATAATCAATGAAAATTCATTTTGAATTTAATCTATTCCATGTTGAAAGTATTCTTATTTTCAAATGCCATGATGTGTTTAGGGTTGGTGTAAAGAACAGCAGCGTATCCTTCATCGACACAACATGAACACAAAATGCACAAACATATAAAACAAACACATATCTTTTTGTCTCGGGCTACTCTGACTTAAGATAACGCCCCCAGGCACTCTCTCAGTAGCTGCTCTAGGTTGGGTTGACATGCTACCCTGCTAGTGTGTCACTCTAGTGGTCTTCTTGCTTTGGAGGATGTAAGTCTGCTACGTTTTCCTTCCTTACTTGGCCACTCCACATTGACGAGTGCCTTGTTAGTTTGGTAGGCCTTACTGTGTGGTTGGTAAGCTTCCTCATGTTAGCTTCATTTAAGAGGATGTGAGTCTACTACACTTTCTTCTTAGATTATCCTTCGTACACTAACTAGGTTGAGTATATTTGAGGTTTAGGATAAGTCCCTAGATGCTTCTTTTCTTGCTTCAAGTCAGGTCCAGTCCTTCCTTGGGGCTCCCCACTAGGTAGTCACTCTAGGTCAGATAATATATGTTGTGCCGATGACAGACTATCCCGATGATCAGTTTCACTTGGAAAGTTGTAAGCCAACACACTTTATTTCAAGGTTGATCGTTGTGCAAATGATACCTTAGGTTTGTTGGTTCTCACTATGCGGATACACCACTCATCTGATGGATACACATTAGGTTGGTTGGTTTTCACACCTTAGGATACACACTAATAGATTTAAGTTTGCTATGCTTTCTCCTTAAGTTGGCCTATAGGCTTTCTTTTCCAAGGCTCGGATGCTAGTAGCACCTCTCTGTGGCACTATATTTGGATCATGTGCTTTTGACCCATTTAGACACTACACGGGTTACTATCAAATTACAGTTCCGCTTTCCTAGTAACCAACCATGGTTGGAGAATCCGTGTGGATTTATAGATTTTCCTTGGTCGATAAATTTGAGATAGGTCGACATAGGCCCTTCTCAATGTCCACCAACAAGGTCCATGAAAACATATAAACAAAATATATATTCACTTATGGATTAGGAGGACACCCCTTGGTACCTTTTCCCAAGAAGGTATCTATCTTTAGGATAATGTCAAAACTCCATAGAATGGCGACTACTCTAGTTGATATAAGTCTCTGAAACTCTCTTGTGGTTAAGTTGAGTTCAATTTGTTGTGCTACCAACAGGTCACCCTAGCGGTTGTTCCCTACTTTAGAAGATGTAAGTCTGCTATGCCTTCTTTTTAGCATAGCCATTGCACACCAAAAGGCAACCCCTTAGGTTGGCTAGCTTTACCCCGCAATTGGTAGACTATCCCTTTGGATTTATTTACCTAAGGTTGGTCAAGGCTGATATAGCCCCTTCTCAGTGGATCCCATTTTCGGGGTCCATACAACTTCAGTTAAATTAAATCCATTCTAATTTTCCCGGTGGGGTTAAATCACACTCTTTTTTCCAATGGAGCCCCAAATCATATATAAATAAGTCATGCAAACAAATCAAATTCAAAAAAACCAACTTCCCCAATGGAGCTAAATTGAACCAACTCCCTTGTAGAGTCTAAATCAATGAAAACTCTTTTCTCCAGCGGATACATGTCCCAACAAATCTATGAAATCAAACTCAAATACTAATCCCCAGTAGATAGCCTGAACCTGCTTCCTCAGTGGAATGTTCATATACCCGATCCCCAGCTGACTTGAGCATGTCTCTCTAATAGATATGCCTCCACATCAATTAAAACAATAAATTAAAATTGATTAAGTCTTAATCACGGTGAATTATAGATTCTTATCCCGGTAGATCTTTTTTTCAAATCAAATTCAAACCTTACCCCAAAAATTTTCTTCTTCTATGCTGGACATAGACCCTCTCATGTCATGTCCAATGCATGTGTGATCCCCTAGTGGATCTCCTCCTCCATTGATGGAATTCTCATCAAATCTTATTTCTTCTCTTATGCACACCTTTAATGCTTCAACTAAAAGCATAATAATGTATTCATTCAAATTACATCATCTTAACATTGTAATCAACATTTTATGATTTGTGATGGTGGATGATCAAACTAAATATACAATATCATGCTAAACATATTATGTGAATTAACACACTATATTATATTATAATATGATGTTATAATATAATATATTATCTAACATTACATCTCATTAGAATCACTTAAAAGGAACAAAAAACAAAATTTTCTCAAAATATGAATAATGTTCATTTTGGATGTAAAATTTTTTTTTTCTATTAGAAATGATAGAAAATAGCATAATTTTGGTGTTGCTTCTTGTGCATTATATGAATTTGGCCAAATTCTTCCATCTCAACCTTTAAATTATCTTACATTAGACCTTAAAATGAATCACTTTAAGCAAAAAATTTATAAAATTTAGTTGAAAAAGGAACATTTATTTTGGATGCAAAATTCCATTCTTTTGATTAAATGACACACCATAACGATGATATTCCCCAAAGCTTACATTAAATTTTGCCAAATCCCTATGCCTATAAATTAGTATTTTTATGAATTATACTAGTACAAACTCTACTACATCATACTATAAAATAAAATATGCTAAACAACAAGTAATAATACACAATAATTTATGCTATAATTCATGATGCTACTATGTTATGGCATCCTATATTATAATACACTAGAACATATTATATTAAATTATATTGAAATATCTGCTTAAGATAAAAATATAATATTAATAACTTAAAACTATATATTTTAAATTAAAAATAATATATTATGATGCCATGCTCTACCTATTATGAATTTGGACAAATTCTAAAATTTTAAATTCTAAACCAACTTTTTTATAAATAATTCTAGTGTAGGCTCGACTGCATGATTGTAAAATACTAAAAGATATTGAAATGAGTTATATTAATATATATGATGCTATACTATGCTACAACATATAATATTTATTTTGAACATAGAATCTTACTTTTTAAACTATAAGTGGCATAGCACACGTTTGGTACTACAACCAAATTCCCACTTCAAGTTTAACAAATTTCATCATTTGATTTATTAAATCAATATTTTTATGATTTATATAAATATAGACTATAGGGCACAATACCATAATATACTAAAACATTTCAAAACATCTTATAACATCCAAAAACCCATTACTACATGCTCAAATATGTGATGCTACATTATACTATAATATATGGTATTATAATATGATTTAGGGTATTCAAATCTCTAATAGTCAAGGGAAAGTCTCTTCAAGATATTTTCTTTAGCTACCATAACTATGTAAGGATTAGGTCATTCTTTAGATCTACTCCTAATAACATCTTTATTCAAGGCTTAGGGTTTAGAGTTTAGGGATAGTTTACAGTTAGTTTAGGGTTTAGGGTTTAGGGTTTAGGGTTTAGGGTTTAGAGTTTAGGATTGTAGGTTTTAGGGTTTAGGGTTTATGGTTTTAGGGTTTAAGGTTTAGGATTTAGGGTTTAGGATTTTAGGGTTTAGGGTTTAGGGTTTAGGGTTTAGGGTTTAGGGTTTAAGGTTTAGGATTTAGGATTTAAGGTATTAGGGTTTAGGGTTTAGGGTTTTGAGTTTTAGTTTTAGGATTAGGGTTTAAGTTTTAGTTTAGGGTTTAGGGTTTAAGGTTTTTTTAACAAAGAACAAATTTAGATTCAACATTTCTTCTTTTTTTTATCAACCATGTAGCACCCCAAGTTTTCTAAGATAGAAGTGATGACATAGATAAAAAATGAGCACCCTTAGAGGTAATCAAAAACCCTAGATAATGACACAGTTCAATAAGCAGCAGATCGGATCGGCCGTTCTTAAGTTTCTCTAGTTCCCATCAGAACCACTCTCGCTTCTCGAGTAGCAGGATCCACCACCATACCCTCGACACCACCATGGCTATAACCTCCATTGCTCCTCCCACCTCCATAATCACCATTGCTTTGACCACAACCTTGATATCCACTAGTACCTACAGATCTTCCACCACCTATGATAACCGCCTTCCACCTTGCTTCCACCTTCCTCAGCTGCAGATCTAGGCGGGCCTTATGGTGATGTTCTCTAAAGGTTTTGCTCATTCTTATTGGTTAGGGTTAGTTCAGGGGTTAGGGTTTAAGTTATAGGGTTGTAGGTTTTAGGGTTTATGGTTTAGGGTTTAGGGTTTACTATTTAGGGTTTAGAATTTAGGGTTTTACGGTTTAGGGTTTAGTGTTTAGGGTTTAGGGTTTAGGATTTAGGGTTGTAGGTTTAGGGTTTAGGGTTTAGGGTTTAGGATTTATGGTTTAGGGTTTAGGGTATAGGGTTTAGGATTTACGATATAGGGTTTAGGGTTTACTTAGTTTATTTTATTTATTTATTTTAGTTCATTTTATTTTTTTTATTTAGGTTTATTTTTTATTTTTGTTTAATTTAGTTTATTTATTTTAGGTTTATTTATTTTAGATAAGGTTTTATATTTTAGTTTATTTTTTAGGTTTAGATTTAGGTTTAGGTTTATGCTTATTTTTTAATTTAGTTTTATTTTTACTTTATTTTTTAGGTTTAGGTTTTATTTTTTTATTTTTAGGTTTAGATTTAAGTTTTTATTTTTTTTTTTTTTTTTAGGTTTAGGTTTTATTTTAGGTTTATTTTAGGTTTTATTTTTTTAGTTTAGGTTTAGGTTTATTTTTAGTTTATTATATTTTATTTAGTTTATAATTTAGGTTTAGTTTATTTTAGGTTTCAGTTTAGGTTTATTTATTTTATTTTAGTTTAGGTTTAGGTTTATTTTAGGTTAGGTTTATTTTAGTTAAGGGTTTAGGTTTTATTTTTTTATTTATTGTTAAGTTTTATTTTATGTTTAGATTTTTTTATTTAGTTTTATTTTATTTTATTTTATTTTATGTTTATTTTTTATTTTATAGGTTTATTTTATGTTTTAGTTTAGTTTAGATTTTTTTTTATTTATTTATTTTAGTTTAGTTTTTTTTTTTTATCTTATTTTATTTTTATGGTTAGGTTTAGGTTTTAGTTTACATTTAGGTTTATGTTTTGGTTTAGGTTTTAATTTTAGTTTTTATTTTATTTTATTTAAGTTTATTTTTTTTTTTTTTTTATTTTTAGGTTTTATTTAGTTTAGGTATAGGTTTTAGGTTTTAGGGTTTGGGGTTTAGGGTTTAGGGTTTTAGGGTTTAGGTTTTAGGGTTTAGGGTTTATGGTTTAGGGTTTAGGGTTTTAGGGTTTAGGGTTTAGGGTTTAGGGTTTAGGGTTTTAAGGTTTTGGGTTTAGGGTTTAGGGTTGTAGGTTTAGGGTTAGGGTTTTTTTATTTTTTTATTTTTTTTAAATTAAGTAGACTCGTAGGTTTATGTTTATTTAGTTTATTTTTTTATTTTAGTTTGGTTTATTTTTTATTTTATTTATGTTTATTTTTAATTTTATTTAGTGTTGTTTATTTATTTTAATTTAGGTTTTTTATTTTAGTTTATTTTTTTGGTTTAGGTTTAAGTCTATTTTTTAGTTTAGTTTTTTTTAATTTATTTTTTTTTTAGGTTTATTTCTTATTTTTTGGTTTAGGTTTGGGTTTTTATTTTATTTTTTAGGTTTAGGTTTTGGTTTATTTTTAGGTTTATTTTTTTAGTTTAGGTTTATTTTTAGTTTATTTTATTTTATTGAGGGTTTAAGTTTAGGTTTAGGTTTAGTTTATTTTAGATTTTAGTTTAAGTTTTATTTATTTTAGTTAAGTTTATATATTTTAGGTTTAGGTTTATTTCATTTTTATTTTAGGTATATGTTTTTTTTAGTTTAGGATTTAAGTTTTATTTTTAATTTATTTTTAAGTTTTATTTTTAGGTTTATTTTTTAGGTTTAGGTTTTTATTTAGTTTTTATTTATTTTAGGATTATTTTATTTTTATTTTAGGTTTAGTTTTTATTTTATTTAGGTTTTTTTTTACTTTAATTTAGGTTTTTATTTGTAATTTTACTTTCTTTTTAGGCTTAGGTTTAGGTTTTAGTTTAGGTTTTTATTATATTATATTTATTTTATTATATTTTGGTTTAGGCTTCTAATTTCTTTTATTTTTAGGTTTTATTTAGTTTAGTTTAGTGTTTTAGCTTTTTAGAGTTTAGGATTTAGGGTTTAGGGTTTAAGGTTTAGGGTTTAGGGTTTAGGGTTTTTTGGTTTTAGGTTTAGGGTTTAGGGTTTAGGTTTAGGGTTTAGGGTTTTAAGTTTTTTAGGTTTAGGGTTTAGGGTTTAGGGTTTTAGGGGTTGACTTTTTTAGTTTAGAATTTAAGGCTTTTGGTTTTAATAGAGAACAAATTCAAATTTAGCATTTTTTCTTTTGATTTCATCAAGTAACACACTAAGTTTTTTAAGACACAAGAAAAGACAGATAAAAAATGAGAACGCATGAATCAAAAACCCTAGATAACTAGAACCATCTCTACAATAAATATAAAGTTCCATAAGCAGTAGATCAGATCGGCCATTCTTTAATTTCTCAGTTCCCATCGACCACCCCGCTCTCAGTGGCGGGATCTCATCATATCCCCATCTCTCCCTGACCACCACTGTAACCTACATCACTCCCTCTCCATAGCGCATACTCATCACCATTCATATCCACCCACCTCAAGGTCCACCCCACCCTATGATAATTCGCCACCTACACCTCCTTGTGATCTAAATTGAGCCTAGTTGACGAAGATGTTCCTTTCATCAAGGTTATGCCCATTCTTAGGGTGTATGGTTAGTTTAGGGTTTAGAAAATTTAGTTTATTTTTTAATTTATTTAGTTGCTTTAGGTTTAGGTTTAGGGTTTGGAGTTTAGGGTTAGGGTTTAAGGTTTAGGATTTAGGGTTTTAGAGTTTATGCTTTTAAGGTTTTGGGTTTTGGGTTTTAGGGTTTAGGGTTTTAGGGTTAAGGGTTTAGGGTTAGGGTTTAGGGTTTTTTAGGGTTTAGGGTTTAGTTTTATGGTCTAGGGTTTAGGGTTTAGGATTTAAAGTTTAGGGTTTAGGGTTGTGGTTTTTTTAAAATTAAGCAAACTGGTAGGTTTAGGTTTATTTAGTTTATTTTATCTATTTTTTATTTATTTTAGTTTATTTTATTTTTTATTTTTATTTAGTTTAATTTTTATTTTTATTTAGTTTAGTTAATTCATTTTGGTTTATTTATTTTAGTTTAGGTTTTTTATTTTAGTTTATTTTTTAGGTTTAGGTTTAGGTTTATGCTTATTTTTTAGTTTAGTTTTATTTTTATTTTATTTTTTAGTTTTAGGTTTTATTTTTATTTTTAGGTTTAGGTTTAGGTTTTTCTTTTATTTTTTTAGGTTTAGGTTTTAGGTTTTTATTTTATGTTTTATTTTAGGTTTTATTTTTTAGTTTAAGTTTAGGTTTTGTTTTAGTTTATTTTATTTTATTTAGTTTAGTATTTAGGTTTAGCTTTAGGTTTTCTTTATTTTATTTTAGTTTATTTTAGTTTAGGTTTACGTATATTTTATTTTGTTTATTTTAGGTTCAGGTTTTCTTTAGTTTAAGGTTTAGGTTTTATTTTTTATTTAATTTTAGGTTTTATTTTTAGGTTTATTTTTTTCGTTTAGGTTTTTATTTAGTTTTTATTTTATTTTATTTTAGGTTTATTTTATTTTTATTTGACGTTTAGTTTTTATTTTATTTAGATTTTTTATTTTTAGGTTTATTTTATTTTTTTTAGTTTAGTTTAGATTTTTTCATTTTTTATTTTATTTTATTTTTACATTTAGGTTTAGGTTTA
Source organism: Cymbidium sinense (assembly GCA_021442155.1). NCBI lineage: Eukaryota > Viridiplantae > Streptophyta > Magnoliopsida > Asparagales > Orchidaceae > Cymbidium > Cymbidium sinense. The sequence continues at coordinate 185,208,389 of CM038215.1, forward strand.
GGTATTTATTTTATTTTATTTTTTAAATTTATTTAGGTTTATGTTTTATTATTTATTTTATTTTTTAGGTTTTATTTAGTTTAGGTTTAGGTTTTTAGGGTTTTAGGTTTTTTCATTTTAGGGTTTAGAGTTTATGGTTTAGAATTTGGGGTTTAGGGTTTAGGGATTAGGGGTGTACATTTTAGGGTTTAGAGTTTACGCTTTAGGGATTAGGGTTTTAGGGTTAGGGTTTAGGGTTAGTTTTATGGTCTAGGTTTTAGTGTTTAGGATTTAGGATTTAGGGTTTAGGGTTTTTTTAAGAATTAAGTAGTAGGTTTAGGTTTATTTAGTTTATTTTGTCTATTTTTATTTATTTTATTTTATTTTATTTTTATTTTTTATTTAGGTTTATTTTTTTATTTAGTTTAGTTAATTTATTTTTTGTTTATTTATTTTAGTTTAGGTTTTTTATTTTAGATTATTTTTTAGGTTTAGGTTTATGCTTACTTTTAGTTTAGTTTATTTTTATTTTATTATTTAGGTTTAGTTTTATTTTATTTTAGGTTTAGGTTTAGGTTTTATTTTATTTTTTTTAGGTTTAGGTTTTAGTTTTATTTTAGGTTTATTTTAGGTTTTACTTTTTAGTTTAGGTTTAGGTTTCATTTTAGTTTATTTTATTTTATTTAGTTTAGTGTTTTGGTTTATGTTTAGGTTTTATTTATTTTATTTTAGTTTATTTTAGTTTAAGTTTAGGTATATTTTATTTTGTTTATTTTAAGTTCAGGTTTTTTTTAGTTTAAGGTTTAGGTTTTATTTTTTATTTAATTATAGGTTTTATTTTTAGGTATATTTTTTTGTTTAGGTTTTTATTTTGTTTTTATTTTATTTTATTTTAGGTTTATTTTATTTTTATTTGACATTTAGTTTTATTTTATTTAGATTTTTAATTTTTAAGTTTATTTTATTTTTTAGTTTAGTTTAGGTTTTTATTTATTTTATTTTTATTTTATTTAGGTTTAGGTTTTAGGTTTAGGTTTAAGTTTAGGTTTTATTTTATTTCATTTTTTAATTTATTTTGGTTTAAGTTTTTTATTTTTTTTATTTTTTATTTTATTTAGTTTCGATTTAGGTTTTTTGATTTTTAGGTTTTAGGTTTTAGGGTTTAGGGTTTAGGGTTTAGGTTTAGGGATTAGGGATAGGTTTAGGGTTTAGGGTTTACGGTTTAGGGATTAGGGTTTTGGGATTTAGGGTTTAGGGTTTAGGGTGTAGGCTTTAGTGTTTTGGGTTTAGGGTTTAGGGTTTTAAGGTTTAGGGTTTAGGGTTTATTCTTATTTTTTAATTTAGTTTTATTTTTACTTTATTTTTTAGGTTTAGGTTTTATTTTTTTATTTTTAGGTTTAGATTTAGGTTTTTATTTTATTTTTTATTTTAGGTTTAGGTTTTATTTTGGTTTATTTTAGGTTTTATTTTTTTTTGATTAGGTTTATTTTAGTTTATTATATTTTATTTAGTTTATAATATAGGTTTAGTTTATTTTAGGTTTTAGGTTTAGGTTTTTTATTTATTTTAGTTTAGGTTTAGGTTTATTTTAGGTTCAGGTTTTATTTTAGTTAAGGGTTTAGGTTTTATTTTTTATTTATTGTTAAGTTTTATTTTTATGTTTAGGTTTTATTTAGTTTTTATTTTATTTTATTTTTATTTTATGTTTATTTTTTATTTTATTTATGTTTATTTTATGTTTTAGTTTAGTTTAGATTTTTATTTATTGTATTTTAGTTTAGTTTTTATTTTTTTTATTTATTTTATTTTTATGGTTAGGTTTAGGTTTTGGTTTACATTTAGGTTTATGTTTTGGTTTAGGTTTTAATTTTAGTTTTTATTTTATTTTTTTTAAGTTTATTTTTTTATTTTTTTTATTTTTTTATTTTTAGGTTTTATTTTATTTTGGTATAGGTTTTTAGGTTTTTAGGGTTTGGGGTTTGGGGTTTAGGGTTTAGGGTTGTAGGTTTTAGGGTTTAGGGTTTAGGGTTTATGGTATAGGGTTTTAGGGTTTAGGGTTTAGGGTTTAGGGTTTAGGGTTTAGGGTTTTAAGGTTTTGGGTTTAGGGTTTAGGGTTTAGGTTTAGGGTTAGGGTTTTTTATTTTTTATTTTTTTAATAATTAAGTAGACTTGTAGGTTTATGTTTATTTAGTTTATTTTTTATTTTAGTTTAGTTTATTTTTTATTTTATTTATGTTTATTTTTAATTTTATTTAGTGTTGTTTATTTATTTTAAGGTTTTATTTTAGTTTATTTTTTTTAGGTTTAGGTTTAAGTATTTTTAGTTTAGTTTTTTTATTTATTTTTTAGGTTTAGGTTTATTTCTTATTTTTTTGGTTTAGGTTAGGTTTTATTTTATTTTTTTTTTAGGTTTAGGTTTTTTGGTTTATTTTAGGTTTTATTTTTTAGTTTAGGTTTATTTTTAGTTTATTTTATTTTAGTTTAAGTTTAGGTTTAGGTTTAGCTTATTTTTATTTTAGTTTAAGTTTATTTATTTTAGTTAAGTTAATATATTTTAAGTTTAGGTTTATTTCATTTTTTATTTTAGGTATATGTTTTTTTAGTTTAATTTAAGTTTTATTTTTTTAATTTATTTTTAAGTTTATTTTAGGTTTATTTTTTAGGTTTAGGTTTTATTTAGTTTTATTTATTTTAGGATTATTTTATTTTAGGTTAGTTTTATTTTATTTAGGTTTTATTTTTTTTACTTTAATTTAGGTTTTATTTGTAATTTACTTTTTTTTAGCTTAGGTTTAGGTTTTAGTTTAGGTTTTATTATATTATATTTATTTTATTATATTTTGGTTTAGGCTTTTAATTTCTTTATTTTTAGGTTTCATTTAGTTTAGTTTAGATTTTTAGCTTTTTAGAATTTAGGATTTAGGGTTTAGGGTTTAAGGTTAGTTGGGGTTTGGGGTTTAGGGTTTAGAGTTTAAGGTTTAGGGTTTAGGGTTTAGGGTTTAAGTTTTAGGGTTTAGGGTTTTAAGGTTTAGGGTTTAGTTTAGGGTTTTTAGGGTTTAGGGTTTAGGTTTAATGTTTAGGGTTTAGTGTTTAAGTTTTAGGGTTTAGGGTTTAGGATTTAGGGGTTCAGCTTTTAGTTTAGAATTTAAGGCTTTTGGTTTTTTTTAATAGAGAATAAATTCAAATTTAGCATTTTTTTTCTTTTTGATTTCATCAACCAAGTAACACTAAGTTTTATGACGATTTAAATCTAGATAACTAGTTTATTTTTTGCCATTCTTATTTCTTTTGTTATATCATATTATTTTTGACCACCACTATTTAACTTTATTTATTTAGGATTTATCACATTTATTTCCACCCCTTATAATTTATTTTTAGATCTATTAGTTGATGATGTTCTTTTCATCAAGGTTTATTCTTAGGGTGTATGGTTTTTAGGGTTTAGAATTTAGTTTATTTTTAATTTATTTAGTTGCTTTAGGTTTAGGTTTAGGTTTGGGGTTTAGGGTTAGGGTTTAGGTTTAGGTTTAGGTTTTAGGGTTTATGCTTTTAGGTTTAGGTTTAGGTTTTGGTTTAGGTTTTAGGGTTAGGGTTTAGTTAGTTTAGGGTTTAGGTTTAGGTTTAGGGTTTTAGTTTATTTAGTTTTATTAGTTTAGGGTTTAGGATTTAGGTTTATTTAGGTTAGTTTTTATTTTAGGTTTTAGGGTTTTAGGTTTTAGGTTAGGTTTAGGTTAGGGTTTAGGTTTAGGGTTTATTTAGGTTTTATTGGTTTAGTTTTATAGTAGGTTTAGGGTTTTTAGGTTTAGGTTTATTTTTTTTTTTAAAATTAAGTTTAGTATTTAGGTTTATTTAGTTTATTTTATCTATTTTTATTTATTTTAGTTTTTTATTTTTTTATTTGGTTTAATTTTTATTTTTTATTTAGTTTAGTTAATTCATTTTAGGTTTATTTATTTTAGTTTAGGTTTTTTATTTTATTTTTTATTTTAGGTTTAGGTTTAGGTTTATGCTTATTTTTAGTTTAGTTTTATTTTATTTTATTTTTAGTTTAGGTTTATTTTATTTTAGGTTTAGGTTTAGGTTTTTCTTTATTTTTTAGGTTTAGTTTTAGGTTTTATTTTATTTATTTTAGGTTTTATTTTTTTTACTTTAGTTTAGGTTTGTTTTAGTTTATTTTATTTTATTTAGTTTAGTTTAGGTTTAGCTTTAGGTTTCTTTATTTATTTTATTTTATTTTAGTTTAGGTTTAGGTATTTATTTTTTATTTATTTTAGGTTGTTTCTTTAGTTTAGGGTTTAGGTTTTATTTTATTTAATTTTAGGTTTATTTTAGGTTTATTTTTTTGTTTAGGTTTTATTTATTTTTTATTTTATTTTATTTTAGGTTTATTTTATTTTATTTGGTTTAGTTTTATTTTATTTAGATTTTTTTTATTTTTTAGGTTTATTTTATTTTTTTAGTTTAGTTTAGATTTTTTCATTTTTTATTTTATTTTATTTTTACATTTAGGTTTAGGTTTAGGTATTTATTTTATTTTATTTTTTAAATTTATTTAAGTTTATGTTTTCTTATTTATTTTATTTTTTAGGTTTTATTTAGTTTAGGTTTAGGTTTTTAGGGTTTTAGGTTTTTACATTTTAGGGTTTAGAGTTTAGGGTTTAGAATTCGGGGTTTAGGGTTTAGGGATTAGGGTTGTACATTTTAGGGTTTAGAGTTTATGCTTTAGGGATTAGGGTTTTAGGGTTTAGGGTTTAGGGTTAGTTTTATGGTCTAGGTTTTAGGGTTTAGGATTTAGGATTTAGGGTTTAGGGTTTAGGGTTTTATTAGTAAATTAGTAGGTTTAGGTTTATTTAGTTTATTTTGTATTTATTTTATTTTATTTTATTTTTATATAGGTTTATTTTTTATTTAGTTTAGTTAATTTATTTTTGTTTATTTATTTTAGTTTAGGTTTTATTTTAGATTATTTTTAGGTTTAGGTTTAGGTTTAGGTTTTATTTTATTTTTTTTAGGTTTAGGTTTTATTTATTTTAGGTTTAGGTTTTTTAGTTTAGGTTTAGGTTTATTTTAGTTTATTTTATTTATTTAGTTTAGTGTTTTAGGTTTATTTTATTTTATTTATTTTATTTAGTTTATTTTAGTTTATTTATTTTATTTTGTTTATTTTTATTTTTTTAGTTTAGGTTTAGGTTTATTTTTTATTTAATTATTTTATATTTTAGATATATTTTGTTTAGGTTTTTTTATTTAGTTTTATTTTATTTTATTTTAGGTTTATTTTATTTTTTTATTTGACATTTAGTTTTATTTTATTTAGATTTTTTATTTTAAGTTTATTTTATTTTTTAGTTTAGTTTAGGTTTTTTTATTTTTTATTTTATTTATTTTACATTTAGGTTTAGGTTTAGGTTTAGGTTTTAGTTTAGGTTTTATTTTATTTATTTTTTATTTATTTTGGTTTAATTTTTTTATTTATTTTATTTTTTAGGTTTTATTTAGTTTAGGTTTAGGTTTTTAGGGTTTTAGGTTTTTAGGTTTTAGGGTTTAGGGTTTAGGGATTAGGGATGTACGTTTTAGGGTTTAGGGTTTACGGTTTAGGGATTAGGGTTTTGGGATTTATGGTTTAGGGTTTAGGGTGTAGGCTTTAGTATTTTGGGTTTAGGGTTTAGGGTTTTAAGGTTTAGGATTTAGGGTTTATGGTTTAGGGTTGTAGGTTTAGTTGGTTTAGGGTTAGGTTAGGTTTTTATTTAATTTCTTTATTTATTTTATTAAATAAAGTTAAGTTTTTTTATTTTATTATTTATTTTAGTTTATTTTTTATTTATATTTATCTTTATTTTATTTTTATTTTATTTAGTTTTTATTTTAGGTTTATTTATTTTAGTTTAGGTTTTTTATTTTAATTTATTATTTAGGTTTAGGTTTAGGATTATGATTATTTTTTTAATTTAGTTTTATTTTTTTTATTTTTTTAGTACAGGTTTTATTTTTTATCTTTAGGTTTAGGTTTAGGTTTTTATTTTATTTTAGTTTTTGGTTTAGGTTTTAGGATTTTACTTTAGGTTTATTTTTAGGTTTTATTTTTATTTTATTTTTGTTTAGGTTTTGGTTTAGGTTTATTTTTAGTATTTTATTTTATTTAGGGTTTAGCTTCAGGTTTAGGTTTTGTTTATTTTAGGTTTTGGTTTAAGTTTTATTTATTTTAGTTTAATTTATTTTAGTTTAGGTTTAGGTTTATTTTATTTTTTATTTTTTAGGTTTAATTTTTTTAGTTTAGGTTTATGTTTATTTTTTATTTATTTTAGCTTTTTTATTTTATTTAGTTTTAATTTATTTTATTTTACATTTATTTTATTTTATTTTAGGTTTACTTTTTTTTTATTTTATTTTACTTTTAGGTTTTTCTTTATTTATTTTAGTTTAGTTTTAGTTTATTTTATTTTCTTTTTAGGTTTTGGTTTAGGTTTAGGTTTTAGTTTAGGTTTTTATTTTATTTTATTTTTTATTTTATTTTGGTTTTGGTTTATTTATTTATTTATTTTAGGTTTTATTTAGTTTATGTTCAGGTTTTTAGCTTTTTGTGGTTTTGGGTTTATGGTTAATTGAGGGTTTAATGTTTAGGGTTTAGGTTTAGGGTTTGGTTTAGTTTAGGTTAGGGTTTTAGGGTTTAGGGTTTAGAGTTTAGGGTTTAGGGTTTAGGTTTTTTTTAAGGTTTAGGGTTTAGGTTTTGTTAGGTTAGTTTTAATTTATAGTTTTATTTAGTGTTTAGGTTTTAGTTTAGGTTTAGGTTTTTTTAGGTTTAGTTTGGTTTATGTTTAGGGTTTAGGTTTAGGTTTTAGGTTTATAGTTTTATTTATAGTTTAGGGTTTATTTTAGATTTATTTAGTTTAGTTTAGGGTTTAGGTTTAGGGTTAGTTTAGGTTTAGTTTAGGGTTTAGGTTTATTTGTTTAGGATTTATTTTATTTAGGTTTAGGGTTTAGATTTATTTTAGATAAATTATATTTATTATTTTTTTTTAGACATGTTGACATGATCAAAATGAGTAGCAATTATCTAGATAAGTTTATTATAAAGACACAATTCCATATTTCGGTTGTTCTTCATTTTCTCAGTTTCAAAACCACACCGTTTAGTTTTGGATTCATATCCTTGATCTCTCCCTATTATTTTATAACCTCTTTCCTTCCTTTTATTTTGCATATCCAGTCCAAATTTTATTTTTTTATTTTTTAGATAGATTTATTTGGTTAGCGGTGATGTTCTTTTGTCCATTCTTAGGGTTTAGATTTAGGTTTAGTTTATTTTTAATTTATTTAGTTACTTTTGGTTTAGGTTTAGTTTAGGGTTTATGTTTTATTTATTTTAGTTTAGTTTATTTTAGTTTAGGTTTTGGTTTATTTTATTCTTTTATTTTTTTATTTAGGGTTTAGGTTTAGGGTTTTATTTTTTATTTAGGGTTTATTTTAGTTTATTAATTATGGTTTATTTTAGGTTTTTTTTAGGTTTATTTATTATTTTAGGGTTTAGGTTTAGTTTAGATTTATTTTTAGGGTTTATTTTATTTAGTTTTTTTATTTATTAGGTTTATTTATTTAGTTTATCTTTTATTTATTTTAGGTTTTAATTTATTTTTTATTTTTATTTTAGTTTATTTTTTTTAGGTTAGATTTAGGTTTATGTTTATTTTTAGTTTATTTTATATTTTATTTTTTAGGTTTTAGGTTTTTTATTTTAATTTTAGGTTTTATTTTAGGTTTTATTTATTTACTTTGGGTTTAGTTTTTATTTTTATTTTAGTTTATTTTAGGTTTATATTTTAGTTTAGGTTTAGGTTTATTTTAGTTTAGTTTATTTTATTTATTTTAGGGTTTAGGTTTTGTTTATTTTTAGGTTTAGGTTTAGGTTTATATATTTTGGTTTAGTTTATTTTAGTTTAATTTTAGGTTTATTTTATTTTGTTTATGTTAGGTTTAGATTTTTTTTACTTTAGCATTTAGGTTTATTTTTTATTTATTTTAGGTTTGTTTTTATTTATGTTTTTTTATTTAGTTTTATTTTATTTTATTTTAGGTTTATTTTATTTTTATTTTACATTTATTTTATATATTTAGGTTTTTTTTATTTTTTTAGGTTTATTTTAATTTTAGTTTTGTTTGGTTTTTTATTTTATTTTAGTTTAGTTTTTCTTTTACTTAGTTTTAGGTTTAGGTTTTAGTTTATTTTTTATTTAGTTTTTAATTTAATTTTAGGTTTAGCTTTTATTTATTATATTTTATGTTTTATTTTTAGTTTAGGTTTTAGGTTTTTATTTTAGGTTTAGGGTTTAGGGTTTAGGGTTTAGGGTTTTTTAGGGTTTAATTAGGGTTTATTTTAGGGTTTAGGGTTTAGGGTTTAGGGTTGTAGGTTTAGGGTCTAAGGTTTAGGGTTTATAGTTTTATTTTTTTTTCTATTTTTTTTTCTTTTTGCATTTTTTTTAAATTAAGTAAACTACTTTAGGTTTATTTAGTTTATTTTTTTATTTATTTTAGTTTATTTTATTTTTTATTTTTATTTAGGTTTATTTTTATTTTTATTTTTATTTTTATTTAGTTTAGTTTATTTATTTTTAGGTTTATTTACTTTAGTTTATTTTTTTAGGATTAGTTTAGGTTTATTTTTTTGTTTAGCTTTATTTTTATTTTATTTACTTTAGTTTATATTTTAGGTTTAGGTTTTTTCTTTTATTTTTTTAGGTTGAGGTTTTAGGTTTTTATTTTACGTTTATTTTTAGGTATTATTTTTTAGTTTAGATTTAGGTTTATGTTTAGTTTATTTTTTTTATTTAGTTTTGGTTTAGGTTTAGGTTTAGGTTTTATTTATTTTAGTTTAGTTTATCTTAGTTTTGGTTTATGTTTATTTTATTTTTTATTTAGGTTTTAGTTTAGGGTTTAGGTTTTAATTTTTATTTTTTAGGTTTATTTTTTTAGGTTAAGTTTTTTTTTTAGTTTTTTATTTATTTTATTTGGTTTATTATATTTTTATTTTAGGTTTAGTTTTATTTTATTGAACTTTTAATTTTTTAGTTTAGTTTAGGTTTTAGTTATTTTATTTTAGTTTAGTTCTTATTTTTTATTTTATTTTTTCTTTAGGTTAGTTTAGGTTTTTGGTTTTAGTTTATGTTTTATTTCATTTTATTTCTTCATTTTATTTTTGTTTAAGTTTTGTTGACCTCATTTTTAGAATGAACTCAACCCCTCCATCAGACATGGGACTTACATTAGACAAGAGTTTTCTTAGTCTTAAGACACTTCTATTGATTAGGTTGACCAGCCTAATAGACTTTGAAGGTTAGCCATAGAAATAGGTCATGCCTTAGAGGTTTGGAAAACTTGCCATAGCAGACAAATCCACACCTCCTTTCAAGTCAAACTCAAATCAATTCCAACTTAATTGATTTTCTTTAAACTCAAATCAATTCCAAATGGTTGAAGCCATGATTGAAATCTAATTCCAAAATCTTTCCAAAGTCACTTTGATTCTATCTTATGGACTTAGCTTAAATCAAATCCAAATCAATTCAAATTCAAGATATTTCTCATAACCTTTTTATTTTCATTTATATTCACAAATATAAATGAAATATAAATTCAAATATCAAAATCAATTCAAAAAAACCAAATCCAAATTTAAATTCAAACTAAGCCTTTAAAGTCAAATTTTTAAACTTAGCCAAATCAAATTCAAATCAAGCCAAACCCTTGATTTTTTTTTCATGATTCAATCAGTTCTTCAATCATGAATCTAAATAGAAACACAAACTTCAATCATCAAACCAAAACTAAATTCAAAATCAAACCCAAATCAAAGTCATGTTCACCCTTTGAACTTGAAATTGTCAAATGAATCAAAACATATTTGACTCCAAATCTTGTAAATGGATTTATATTTCAGTCATAAGTCCATGTGAGTTCAACCAAACTTGATTCAAGCCTTGATCAAGTCAATTGATCCAGCTCACTTGACCCAAAGTGACCAAAAGTATCCTTTTGAGCTAAATTCTAATCTACCCAAATTGGATTGAACTTATCCCTAAGCCTCACATTGTGAGCAACAATCATCATGAGATGATCAATCACTCAAATTGGGTCAATAAGTCAACTAAGGGTTGACCAAGTCAACAAATGAAACCTAAACAAGCCAAAATTCACCATAGGTCAAATTAATTGAAACCATTGATCAAAACTCATTCATGATCAATGTTTGAACTTGACCAAATCATCATTTTTTAACCTAGCTCAATTGCCCATTTGACCAAGTTGACCCAACTTGACCTAAAAGTCAAAATGGGTCAAAACTTTATCTAAAATTGATTGAAATCAATGGGTCATGTTCATTCCAAATCTTGTTGAAGTTGATCAAAGCCTCAATTGGTACCAACATAGCTCAATTGACCATGAACCCAACTTGACCTAAAAGGTCAAATTGACCCAAAATCAAATTAAACCAAAATTGATTGGAAACAAAGATACATATACATTTCAAATGACAAATGAAATCTAAACTAACCCATGACTAACAAATAGGTCAAATGGGTTAAATTGGTCAACTTGACCCATTTGACCTAAATGAATCAAATGAACCAAATCAATATAAACCAAATTGATTGGAAATAAAGATACCAAATCAATTTATATGATCATTTGAACTTGACCCAACCCTTGGTTTGACCCAATTGAATTGATCAACTTGACCCAAGTTGACCCATTTTGACCTAAATGGGTCAACATGAGCCAAATCATATCAAATCAACACCAAATTCATTGAAACTTGGCCCAACCAATTTTTCAATCATACTAAACATATTCAAACTGAAATCCAAGCTAAATGAACCTTTTACCTCTAGGTCAAAGGGTAATTTTTGGCCAAATTCACTTAGAATTTGGTCAAAGCTTCTTCATGGCCACTTGGCACCCTCTTAGTTAAGTGGACACTAGTGATCATGGTGCATGACCCAATGGGTTTGGGTCAATAAACAACCAAGGCCAAAACGATCACTCCCTTCATTTCAAGCATGTGGCAATCACTCCACTCAAAATCAACATGGCACTTGTCCACTACCCCTCTAAATGAACCATGTGCAACCCTTAATAGCTAAAATAACACATTGAAGGAGGTAAATTTGATCAAAATGCCAAAGCCTTGATCATGATCCTTCAAGGGAATACTCCCCTCATTTCACTTGAATCAAGACACTCACACTGATTGAGCTAGAGAGCTAAGCTTCCTAAGCAATTCCCAAGCATTTCCCATTCTCCTCTTCTCAATTTCTTCAAGCTAAAATAGGAGGTTAAGGAAAATTCCAACTTAGCCAATACCCAATTCTAATCTTCCTCCTTAAGCATCTTGAGGGATCAAACTCATCCAAAGATTCTTCCTTCAAAGGCAAGGAGGTGGGAACTAGACCAAGGCCATGAGCATTTGAGAGGAGCATGGTCCATAGGAAGATCCACTCTCAACCCTCAAACCTTCAGCGGCTTTTCTACTGACAAAGCTACCATGATTGAATGATGGTGATAGCCTCGGTGAGGTATGCCTTCAAAGCCTAGAATAGGGAGTGTCTAGTCTTTTGTGAAGAGAATTTTCACCTATGCAAATTGGCTAGATCTTGTGCTTACTATTAGATGGTGTGGGTAAAGATTGAGCTCAATCCAGCTCAATTGAGCTAGGATCTTGTCTAAGAGTGGAGGATTCTCCCCAGCGAGCTATGGCGGATCAATCCATCGTTCATTTTGGATGGGCGATGATCAATCCAATAGGATCATGATTAATCCTTTTAAAATTATGGGCTTGATCTGTCGATCTTTGATCTGGATGATCAAGAAAGAACATAGCATTGACGTGGCATTAGGATGTGACAACTTAATGAATCCCATGTGAAATTGTATGCCGTTAGTGGTCCATTAACATAGTTATATAATTAGGGTTTTAATTAATTCTAATCCGAATCTTCAAATATTCATTAAATCTAGAAAAATCAAAAAAAAAAAATACAAAATAAAATGCATTATGAAGATAATTCAAATAAGAATTCACTAAAATTATTTCTAATCAATTTTGAACAGTGCATTTCCCTTAATTAGGGTTTTAGTGAAAACTTAATAACTCTAATTACTCCCTAATTAATTCATTAATTCATTTCAAATTTCTCAGATGCATTTAGTGGGATGACCTCACCTCCCTAATTTTCTTGGGATTTTGATGAGTTAATTAGAAATCAATTAATTAATCCTTAATCACTCTCTTAATATAAACAATTAAACATGAGTGGTTTAATCCCTTTATTAAGTTAATGAAGCTTAAGTGAACAAGAGGTTTATGGAATAATTTTAGGATATTTTCCAATCTATTCCTTAAACCCCTTTTCTTCCTTCATCTAAACTTAATTGGCTAATAATCATAATCACCTATTAACTTGATAAAATTTAAAAACATTCCAAAACATAACCAATTCATCTTGGGTAGGTGCTTGGGTGTTCAAAACCTAAGTAACTTATGAAATGAAAATCCAACCCACATGTGTGGGAAGGGTTATGAAAGTACTTAAATTAAACCTTTTAGCTTAATTAATCATGTGAGCCAATTGCATTGGGCCCTTTCTTTCCAAGGTGCATTGCTGATTTAAATTCCTTGTGTGATTTTATGTCATACATTGGCTCATAATTATTTGATTAAATATGTTAAAGTGGTGTATAGGTAAAATTATTTAATTCACTTTATTCACACCCTAAACTAATATAAAATCATCTAATGGTTCTAAAAAAACTAAAACATTATACACATGTGGAAAATGAGTTAGGACCAGCAAACCTTTTCACATTTTTTAAATTCAAATCAAACTCAAAACAAAAAAAAAAATCTCTTTGAAATAATTTTTCTCTTTAAATAATCTTATTCTATAGGATTGTCTTTAGGAATTAATTAGGGTGAATGAATTTACATTCATCACTTTATTTCTAGCCTAAATGTGTATGTCATATGAAATCATGCATTCATGCCTTTTAAAAATCAAATTAAAATGAAATGTTTCCTTTATGTTAATTGCATGTTTTAGCTAAAGTAAGAATATGAATGGATATTCACTATTAAATCCAAAATTAATTTCAAAACTTATAAACCAAATATCCTAACTGAAAGGTATGCTACTTATGGTTATTTATGAGTTTGCATATCAATTGTATAAAATGTGTTATGTGATTCTCCCTCTGTTTCTTAACATATAATTGTATAATATTTGCAAAGTGTATAATCCATTTGAAAAGGACATAACACTTGCTCAAATCTATTCCAATACACTATTATGTCATGACTTAAGAAGGAATTCCACATCACACATATAAATAAAATAATCAAACCAAAATTAAATAAACATAAACTTTTTGCATGATTCTCTTTCCATGCATTTCTTTTTGTACATGCACATGTATTTAAGAAAAGTGGTATATTAGTCTAGACAACCCCGGGGTTGCGTGGCTTTAAGTAGCCCCAAGTAGGTCTTGTACCACCACGATGCTAATGGCGTGTACTCACTTATGTCTTTTATACTTGTAAATGTGCATATGAAAAATGTATAAAAGAATCACCCTTTCTATTTAACAAAATCATGCATCATGAAGCATCTAAATTTTCTTAAGTAATAACCCTTAGCATTCATTAAGGTGCTAAACACTTCCAATTACATGTATAGATATGCTTAGGGTTCATCCATATGCATGTTACACATGTTGGGAAAGAAATGAAGTGTTGTGTGTTTGTGATAGTATTTCACTTTACTTAATATTAAAATGTCTTTTTTAATAGGTTTGTTTAGGAAAATCTAAACTTAGGATTAATTAAAAACATAATAAAACATTCACTAAAAAAGAAAAATCAAATATGAATCTACTTTAGAAATTACTTAAGGTAGGGAGGAAAGAAGTTCTCTTCTCTTTTCCTCTCTTTACTAAGTAATTAATTATAGGTTCATTCAAACCTAATCAAATCACAACATAAAAAAATCAACAAATCACTTAAATGAAAACTTGTCTAAGTTGAACATTTTCACACTTAGAAAACTTTAACCATAAAGCCTAGCTAAGTATACCACACAAACCTTAAATAGCACACACATTAAGCTAAGTCACCACTTCTAGCTTTAGGTTAGGGCAGTGCATGGTTTAATATTTTCTTTGGTTTTGTGATGTATTATTTTAGTCTGGATGTTAGGGTGTATGTGTGTAGACTGAATGGTAGGGCAATCTTATTCTAACCATTATCTTCTGTAGGGGATTCTGCTTTAGGGGTGTTGTAATAGAAATATAACTGCTTTTGCCATATAGGTGCTTGTACCTCTAAGCATAATCCAAAATAGGCCAGGTGGACTTAGTTAGCCATGTGTGGGGTGCTAAGTCCAACTTATACATATACATGCTTGGGATTATTTGGTGTGCTTAGCTAATCTCTGTTTTGCAAGTTTTAGTTAGATTTCATTTTTCCCATTTTCATGTAATTTTGTAATTAGGATTTTGGAATGATTTTTATGGGTATTAGGATGAACATTGGTTATAAGGCTATGCCTTATGTATCATGTGAAGCCTTTGGATTAACCACATTCCAACTAACCAAAAGAAGAAAGAAGAAAGAACAAAGAAGAAAGAAGAAAGAAAAAAGAAGAAAGAAGAAAGAAGAAATGAAGAAATGAAGAATGATGACCCCCATAATAATGAATTCCTTCTTGATTGTATTTAATTTATTTGTAATCCAGGTTGTATAAGGGTAAAGCTTGGCTACCCAATTTGTGTTTTGGTTTATGCGGTAAAACCGACCACAAATATCCTCTTATTCTTTTGTGCTAGCTTTATAAATTGATTGATGTTTATTTAGCTTGTGCATTAAGATGGCATCTTTTCCTAGTTTATTCCTTGCTTTGATATATGGCCTGGATGACAATTAGGCTCTTAGAAAAATAAATTTTCTATCAACTAATCAATTCAAACTAAAAATAAAATAACTCATAACCTCACCTAAAGTCTAAGTTATAAATAAGATAAAAGAATTAACAACCCATTAGCTGGATGTTATATTTTCTTTCTCACATCATGCATAAAAAAGCATATTGTTTCACTCTTGATTGGAGGGCTTCCACCTTTGCCAGAGAACTTGGCTTGACCTTTGAGAACCATGGTAGAAACACACCTCTTCATCTTGCTAATTTTAGCCCATAATCTAATTTCTCATGCATTAGGCATATGAATCCTAAAGCCATGTCAAATTGATTATCCAAAATGAAAATAAAATGTAATAAAATTTTAGATTTAAGTCATTAAATCATGCTCTACATGATCTAGTCTCTTAGAGAGTGTGTTTAAAAACTTAGTCTCTTTCTAAATAAACAACAACTTAGCTATCTTGCAAAAGCATTTGACTTGCCTACATGTTTTAAAATCATAGGAGGAGTTAGTTGGTGGCCACCCCTAGGCAGTTGTAAGTCCAACAGTTGAGTGGTTTATCCTCTCCTATGGAGGTAAACCAAATACCCATTTTCTCCTTAGATTTAGGTCATTCTTTTGGCCCTCGCTAAAGCTCCCTAGATTTAGGTTTAGAGATTGCTACTTCCCTTTGTGGGCTACAAGCTTAAATCCTCACCTCTTAGGCATTTCCATGACCTTATATCATGGAATTGTAAGCCCTAACTTTCTAATAAAAATTCAAATAAAATAAATCAATTCAATTTCAAAAATGTAAAGCCCAATCATAGGATAGTTTAGGATGCTTACTAGGCTTCCTAGTATCCTAAGCATCCCTTACTTATGTTCATTTGGCTTTGATATGAACTCCCTCCTCTGGATCGATCCCACTCAACTTTCTAAAAATAAACCAATTTATTGATAGCTTCAAAATCTTTGGAGACAATGATCATTTACCTTAATTGAGTATTCTTAAGGAATCATATTCCTTAGGATGTAATTAACTATTGGGGCTTTCCCCTATAGGAAACTTTACGAACCTAGTTTAAAATAAACATTGCTTTACTTTTCCATGTAAAGTAGGGGAAGAATCTCTGGTACATTTTGAAGACCCATAGTCCATAGGAGTTCTTATTAAGGTGATTAGGTCCATTGTAGGGTGGTGACTTCTATCTTTTGAGATAGTACTCCTTTCCTTAATGTTGTGCTCGATCACCCTAATAAGAACATCTAGGGATCTACATGGTATCATAACAAGGTGTTATATTTTTGTTTTCATTTAACCTCTTTCCAAAGGGGCTAGATGAAGGCAGAAATATGAATATTCTTTCACCATAGAGTTTTCTGGGGACTCTACTAGGGATGGTTCCTGTCTCCATCTTTGGTAAATGATCATTGTCTCTAAGCATCGATAGTGGGTTTGTACTTTTGTATAAATTCAAGACTATATTTCTTTTCCATTGGAACTTAGCTTATTTCATCCTTAAGTTAAGATAGCCAACATCTTTAGGTTTTAGGACCTCACCACGTGTTGGTCTTAAAACCCCCGTTGGATTCCCCAATGGGTGAAAATAAAAATTTAATAAAAAGAAAATAATTAAAGACTTCCTCCTTACCATTTCTATGGTAAGGAAATGTTCATTCCAAAAATAAAGACAAAATAAATCCTTCATAAAAGTCTTGCTTTTCAAAATACACTTAATAAAATATTTTTCACTACATCTAAATTTTTTTATAATTGTTACATGCAGGAACATTTCAAAAATAAAAACAACAATCATGTTTACAAAAAAACATAAAATTTGAAGATGGGCCTTTTCATTTAATACATCCAAATGTGTTGGATGGATATTACATCTTCAAGTAAAATCATAACTTTGAAATTCCACTCAACACATTCCACATCTGTTAAGTTAGAATTTTCACCTTTCCAAAAAAAAACACATATGAAATCTCTCCATTCAGTATACCCACATTTATTGAATGGTGGTTTCATTTCAATCAAAATCAAAATCAATTTTCAAAAGCACATATGAAACCTCTCCATTCAATATACCCACATTTATTGAATGGAGGTTTCATTCAAATCAAAATCAATTTTCAAAAGCACATATGAAACCTCTCCATTCAATATACCACATTTATTGAATGGAGGTTTCATTCAATCAAAATCAAGAAAAAAACTTTCAAAAATAGCACATATGAATATCTCCATTCAATATACCCAAATGTATTGAATGAAGATTTCATTTCCAAATAAAATGACACTATTTTTGAAATCCCACTTAACATATTCCATATATGATTAGGTTGGAATTCCCTCTTTCAAAAAAAAATAATAATCACACGTGAAAATACATCTTTAAAAAATGAAACATAATTGATTTCCATCTTACATACCTAAATTTGTTAAATGTAAATCTCTCTTTTCAAAATCAACAACAAAATTTTTAAAACACATTTGGAACTTCATTTTAGCATACTTCATTTGCTAAAAAGTGAAGTCTCCATTTTCAGAACAAACTTCAAAAAACATTTGGAACTTCACTTTAGCATACCACATTTGCTAAAGTGAAGTCTCCATTTTCAAAACAAAATTTGAAACACATAACTTTATTTTAGCATACCACATTTGAGAAAGTGTCTCCATTTTAAAATAAAATTTGAAACACTTTTGGAATTTCATTTAGCATACTCAAATTTGCTAAGTGAAATCTCCATTTCACAAAATTCAAAAACACATTGGAACTTCATTTTAGCATACCACATTTGCTAAAAGTGAAGTCTACATTTTCAAAACAAAATTTGAAACACATTTTTGGAATTTCATTTCGCATACTCAAATTTGCTAAGTGAAATCTCCATTCCACAAAATTCAAAACACATTGGAACTTCACTTTATCATACCACATTTGCTAAAGTGAAGTCTTCATTTTTAAAACAAAATCCAAAATAAAAGAAACATTATAATTTCTTTAGCATACCTAAATTTGCTAAGAATCCTATTTTCAAAACTCTTCAACCAAAGTAAAACACATTAGGATTTCCTTAGCATACCTAAATTTGCTAAGAATCCTATTTTTCAAAATCAAGAACAAAAGAAACACACTAGGATTTCTTTAACCAAATTTGCTAAGAATCTATTTTCAAAATTTCAAAAAAAAAAACAAAACATTTGGATTCTTCATTTAGCATACCATTTGCTAAATGAGGATTCCATTTTCAAAACCACAAATGATTCACAAAATAAAGCAAACAAACAAAAAGAATAAATTATTTTCAAACACCTCACCTAGCATACCCAAATTTGTTGAGTAAATTCCAAAATTCTCAAATCAAAAACAAAATCAATTGACCCTTTACTTTAACATACTCAAATTTGTTAAATAAAGGGTCCTCAAAATCAAAAATCAAAATTCAAACATGAACCTAATGTAAGTATCTCTTCAAAAAAATACTTGAACCCATTTTTAACATACCCAAATTTGTTGAAAGTGGAATCTACATTCAAAAATCCTCTTTCCAATCAATCTCAAAATCTCTTATAAATCATTTGAGCCCCACTTAACACTTTCAAGTTTATTGGTGTTCAAATTCTAATCTAAATTCAAAATCAACAAAAAGATCTAAATCAAGTTTGTTTTCAACATTGCAGACTTTCAATGGTTATTTGGGTTGATTGTAATGGTAGAGTATGTGTTCACATTTTCTCATGGGATGGATTGACTAGGATGGTGACCTTCCATGATATTTATGCTCATCCACTTTGGTGGGGCTTGAGGGCGAGATTACATGTGAGGGAACCTCTCACGATGAACATGGTGGTGGGCGAAGTCGGTCATCATCAGTGACATGCCATCAGATTCCCTCACAAGAGGAAGGTTGATGTTCCCACGGTAGCGATGTGCTAGTGTAAGTGCTGATTGTTCCCATGTCGCCTAGTTAGGGGCTAGTACCCACTCACTCTCCCTCAAGGGAAGGTTCCCCACAGTGGATTGTCTTCCCTACTTTGAGGTTGGGTCTAGTTCCTACTATGCTCGGCCTACTAGGACCCAACAAAGAAACAAGAATTGCATGATCAAGCAGTATCACACTCATAATTCTAAGGAGTTGGAGGTAGCCACTCAATCTATTGTAGAAGAGTTACCTAGGTTGGTTTCCCCGTTGGTTACAGAAAACTAGTTCCACCCTCTCTCTTGGTCTGATTGAGAGGATGCTAGGAGGATTTTGCTTCACCTCACCTCCCGGTGATTGATTTTAGCTGTTAGTGAGAGGAGGAGGTTATGCGGACCAATCAATTTTATGCCAAGTAGGAGGAGCCTATGGATGATCTGAGTCTAGGGCTCAATTTGATTTGAGATCAGTTATTCCCCATAGTGTGGGCAGGCAGCATAAGTAGGAGAGGGCTAGAGAGGCCTGTACATCAGTTCATGTCACTAGCCGGGAGCACCGGAGGTATAGGCGATAGTCAACGACCTCACTTGTGGACTTTCAGCGTGCTTGCATGTGACCATACAAGTATCTTATTGATGGGGACTACACATCATAAGAGAGGAGCTCTATCCTAAGAGAGTCGGTGGTGCCTCCATCTTCTACTTCATCTCTGTATGTCCCGGCATCTACTTGTTCCATTAAGGCCATGAAGGCGCATCGGAGAAGAAGAGAACCCTTGGTGATCGGTATGGTTGATCCCATCCCATCATCACTAGCGTGGTGAGGTGAGCTCTCTGCTCATACCTTCTTCATGGTGTAGAAGGAATGGCGACCTCATAGTCATCCCTTCACCACCACCACCACATGAGCTATGGAGATGGTCACAAGTTGAGGGAGGAGGAGAGTTCCACCCTTATGGCCATAGATCCTCCTAGGAGTGCCACTCACAAATAGTAGAGTATCTTTCCTCTAGTGAGCAGTCCACAAGATCAACTCACCACAACAAGGTTAGGTGCTTATATTCATGATAGTGATCCCATTACCGTCAGACCGATCTTTCATTTCTGTGTAGTTGGACCAATCCCTAGATGACATAGTAGCTCAGTATCTAGTGGAGAAGAAGGAAATCTTAGGATATGCCTGGTCTAATTTAGAAGATGAAAAGGCCATCTTTGATCTGAATGAAGATGACTTGTTAGAGGATTCAGTGGGGGTACACATGGTAGATACCCAAGGTTCTCTCCTCCATGAGCAGCAGACTATGGAAGGTGTTGAGAGGCGGACTCACTCGACCCCTCCGTCGATAATTAAAATAAAAAAATAAACAAATAGATAGGATGAGGAAGCAGCTCGAGGACTTGTTAGCAATAGTCTTAGCACTTCAAAAATAAGCATCGACGGTTCATTTTACCATAGCTGAGACTAGTCAGCCAGAGTTGGTGCATATCTTAGATTCACCAAGACTTTACCTCTAATAGAGTAGGGTAGCACTAGCGTATGGGATGGATATTACCTCCATATAAGAAAAAGACATTAAAACCATGGTTCAGCAGTAGGTGAGAGAAGCATTGGCTCAAGCTCAAGGAGGATCATCGGTTCCAAAGGGTAGACGTACCAGAGGAATTTGACGCCATCCAGTATCCTAAAGGTTTCTTGCCACCTTCTTTCAATAGCTTCAATGGCGTGGGTAGAACTAGCATATTGCATCAGTTATTACAATGTGGTAGTGACACTTTACTCTTCCATTTCTTTGTCGGTAGCTTAGTAGGCATTGATTGATGCAACTTCCCAATAGTTAGTGAAGATTTTTGAGTTGGAGCAACTCTTCTTCATTGAGGTTTCTTTGGAGCTAGAGGTGTGTAGTGATCTCATTGGCTCAACAAAACCCCATGAGTCCCTCATTGATTACATTCTCGGATGGCATAATTTGAGTATGAAATGCAACCACAACTATGAATAGCATGCCATCGAGATGCTTAAGAATAATATCCATGGCCGGTCACCTTCATGCTCAAAGGTTTCACCATCAAAAATTTGAAAAGCTAATTAACAAGGCACTAGCTTACAAGGAGAAGCCAAATAGTCACCATTTCCGACCAATCAACAAAGTAGAAGCCACAAAAGATTTTGAGAAGAAGCTCAGGCGTGATAGCAGTAGGGGAAATAAGTGAGGGTTTGAGAGACCTCGAACCATCACATCCACCTCTCTACCACCACCAAGGCCCTACTAGCTACCACATCGACCTCCATGGCACGCACCACCTCCTCCTAGCCACATCATCGATAGAGGTACACATACCCAGGTAGCTATGGTCCACCTACTCTTTTGAATAAACTTAATAAGCCTTATTCATTTAAGAGGGAGGTAATCGAAGATCTTTAAGAATCTCATAAAGAAGCCTATTTTACTAACCTAGGAGACGGAGGAAGTGGTCAAAAGCAATGATCCCAACTTTTGCCCCTACCATGCATGTTAGGTCATGTTTTGGAAGATTGCTTTTCATTCAAGGGCTGAGCATAGCTTCAAGATATGCTATAGTTATCGAAGGAATACCTTGTGGAACAACCATCTAGTTCCATTAGGGTAATCCTTGGGAAACTTGATCTACCAAAACAAGGTTGGGATATCTCCATCCATACCTCTAAGAAAATTGTCTCCAAAATCAAGAAACTTTCTTAGGTGCCTAAGATAGCTCAAAACCAACATCAAGGAAGGTTTGCAAGTTGCAAGAGCCAACTCAGGAAAGGGGAGCTCGATAATAGTAGCTTGGACAGGATAGCCAAGTAAACCACCACCATCGAGTCGCCTTATCCATAGTTACTACATCAACTACTACTTCTACTTCAGCTAGCTCTTCTTCTAGTATACATCTTATATCAGTCGATGAGGGCATCAAATCCCTCACTCCTCTTACTTTACTTGATTTCTACTATGTACATCCTTCAAAATCCAAGAAATTGAAGAATAAAGCTAGTTTGAATTATATCTGTGTCACCTTTGATGGGTTGTCTAAATCTACTCCTAATGAAAAATCTTCAAGTCTAAACAACAACTATAACAAATCTGATCTTCCTCTTTTTGATTCAGAGTTGGACTTTCCTACTCTAAAAACTACGGGTTCACCTCTTGAGATTGACTTGAAATCATCGATTGAGGGTCCCATAGGAGAAGCTAGGTGAGCCTAACGTGCGGTAGAATCTTCCATTACCACGCCACAAGAGATCAGTCAACCTCGGTGGCGGTTCTACCTCCTAGGGTAGCACCTCCATATAAGAGAAAACAAGTCATTGGTTCAAAGGATCGAGAAGCCCCTCCATAGGATGCTCCACTCCTGGATATGCTTATGGAGGATCAACCCAAGGTGGACTATAATGCCCTCTCTCACCTAAGAAAGTTTCCATTTAAGCTAAGCATCTGCGATGCCCTTATCTTATCCAAAGATATGAGGGAATCATTAATCAAGGCTCTCCTTAATCTAGAGATATTCTTAGCTCAGTTGATCGCTATTGGAGAGGAGGCACATTATTCTAAAGAAGCTCAGGAATCACTTTCACAGATAAAACCTACTGGGGCATGGAGCACAACCCCTCACATTACAATGGACATGGGATTGGACTTACGAGTTCTCATCGATCCAAGAGCATCGGTGAACATTATGAGTGTAAAGACCCTTTCCTATTTGAGGATCAACATCTCCACACTCCGAGGAGATGGGATGATGTTGAGAGGATTCAATGAACAAGAGTGCTTTAGGTTCCATAGTGTTACCTTTGAAGATAGATGGAGGCTGAAGCCAAGTTTTATATCATTGATTCAAATACTTCATTCACCACTTTGCTCAGTAGGTTTTGGATACATCAGAACAAGATGATTTCATTCTCCCTCCATCAGTGCATCAAGTTCAGGAAGGATGGGATTGAGTCTATGTCAAAGAGATGAAAAGCCATTTTCACTCAGAGAGGTTGAGATATATGAGGATGCTACCTACTATCTTTCTCAAAACACCCTTTCTCATGAACTTGGAAAAAATTTAAATACAAAAGAAAAAGAAGAAAAAGTAAAAAAAAAAGAAAAAAAAATCCAAGTAAACAAGAAAGGGAAATTAAAGAAGAAGTAAATTCACATATCACATTTCACCCACAGTTGATTCCATCATATAGACATGTGGGTAGGATGACTCGACCTCCCGGCGAGGCATGAGGCAATAGAGCGGTTAGAGGTGGAAGACCCTGGTTGGCCATCAAATAGGGTTATGTTCTAGTTCATACCCTACTATTAACATAGACTTGGAATCCAGCTCAGAGGATGAGTCTAATGTGATTAGTATACCAACCAACCCCTCTCAGTGAGTTTCATTAGAGGTGACACATGAGCTAGATAGCGATGAGGACCAGGCCTCCAGACAAAGCATGAATGTATTTGAATCAAATATATGTGAAACTATCACACAGTAGTTAGGAACCTTAGCTCTAACATCACTTTCATCTCAAAAAGTTGAAGGTTTAGTAGTTAAGGAAGCCCCTCGGTCTTCCAGAGATGTCAAGCTAAAGAGATTCTTTTTTTTGCGATTCCTCAAGTCACAAAGTTGATGTAGTATTTTGAGGATATTTTCCAACAAAGAATTAATGGAATTGCATTTTGATTGGTACTCACCTTGTGTTCTTAATCTTGCAAAGAAGGGTTTGATTCCTTATACATGGTTTAAGCAAGGTCGAGTACTTCAAAAAAATATGGAACAACATAGCGAGGATGCACAATCAAGATCAGGACTATGATTCAATACAGTGGGTCCATTCGATGATGATGATTACTATTTAGTTATCACCAATCATTTAGAGTCTAATAGATTCTTTTCACACAACACCAAACCTTATGAGGATGTGTGCTTAGAAACTTCAAATGATCTAGATGATCTCCAAATCAAACATGCATCACTAGAATTTGAAGAGGAGATCCATTCAACAATCAACAAGCTTAAGAAATCAACCTCGGGATAGAAGAAAATCCATGCCCGACATACATCAGTTCATTCCTGAATGAAAAAAACCAATGACTTAGTTAGGCTATTGACTGAGTTTAAAGACTGCTTTGAATAGAGTTATACAGAAATGCCAAGATTACCTCCTGACATAGCAGTCCACAAACTAGCAATAGATCCTAACGCTAACCCAATCAAGCAAGCTTCTAGATGCATGCGATTAGAAATTGAACAATAGGTCATTTAAAGTCAAGAAATTGATCGATCTTTGGTTTCATCGAGGAAGAAAAATACCTACAGGTTAGCTTGTTGTCAGATTAAGAAGAAGGATGGCCAAATTTGCATATGCATCGATTTGACAGATTTAGACAAGGCATGTCCTAAGGATGAGTTCCCTCTTCTTATACTAGAATTAATGGTGGACATCGCCTCATCTCATGTAATTTTCTCCTTCATTGATGGGTCATCTAGCTACAACCATATCAAGATGGCCCCCTAAGGATGAAAGAAACACTACTTTCAAACCCCAATCAGAATCTATTGTTATAGGGTCATGCCTTTCAGCCTTAAAAATGCTGGTGCTACATACCAACTGGCCATGACTCAGATCATCAATGAACTCATCCATCATTAGGTTGAGTGCTACATTGATGATTTAGTAGTCAAGTGCAAAGAAAAGGAAGACCATCTCTTTGACTTGAGAGTAGTTTTCGAAAGGTTTAGATAATATAACCTCAAAATGAAACCCTTGAAGTGTGCATTCAGAGTAGCTTCAGGGAAATTCCTTGGGTTTCTTGTCCGACACTGAGGAATAGAAATAGGTCCAAAAAAGATCAAAGCTATCTTAAAAATTCCACCTCTTAAAAGTTTAACTCAACTCAGATCTTTCCAAGAAGGTTGGTGTATCTAAGATGCTTTATTTCCAACCTATCGGGGATGACAAGGGCCATTCTCAGCACTTGTCAAAAAGGATGACAAGTTCAAGTGGGATGACAAGGGCAACATGCCTTTAAAGATATCAAGCAATATTTGGTGAAGCTACCAGTTCTAGCAGCCCCTTTCCGGGTAGCCACTCATCCTCTACACTGCTGCATTGGATGACTCTCTCGGTGCTTTGTTGGCCCAAGCTAATGATGAAGGGAAGGAGAGTGCTCTCTACTACCTCATCCATTGTTTGATTCCTACTGAAGTGAACTACCCACCTATTGAGAAATATTGCCTAGCTTTGATCTTTGTATCCCAAAAGCTATGGCACTATATGCTTTCTCATAAGGTGAACATGATTTCAGAACCAATCCTTATAAAATCTCATGATACGACCAACGCTATCGGATGTTTGACACTAGCATTTCTTAGCCACACACAGCCTATTGATCCCGCTTAGTGATGATCTCCGAAACAAATCATGAACTTAAGGGAGGTTGATAACCACTGATGGGAGATGTATTTTGATGGTGTGGCTTCCTTTCATAAAGGAGAAGCACCACAATCTACTCTTCTAGGAAAGGTAGGAGTAGGATTAGTTCTCTTAACTCCACATGGCGATGTGATGAGATTCTCATACTACCTCTCCAATCCCTACACATAATGAAGCTGAGTATGAGGCTTTGAGGAGTTAGCCATTACAGTCTGTGTCAAGAGCATCAAAATCTATGGGGATTCTCAATTGGTTTTGAGGTGCAGTCTACAAGGTTCTCAAACCTAAGCTTCATCATTACCATGAGTATACTATGAAGTATTGGCCCAAATCCAAGTCACCATCTACAAGGTTCCCGGCAGGCGAGTAGTAGATGCTTTGGATAAACTTGCCAAGAAATTGGCATGTCTAGAAGATGAGTCCATTTCAATAAGAGTCCAAAATAGACAAGTCCTATCCCTTATTAATGCTAAACTCATCGAGAAACTTTCTCTTGAAGGGGAGGTTGCCATTGCCAAAATGGACGATGTAACCATTCATAGACTATTTGAACACCGGTCAATTACCTCAAGAAAAGTCATAAGTCCGTTAGGTGAAACAGAAAGTTCTCTCTTATGCTCTCATTGATGGCACCTTGTACTGATAATCTTTCGATCAAATGTAGTTACATTGTTTAGACAAACACAAAACATGTAGGATCATGATCGAGGTACATTCCGGTCTATGCGGAGTGCATCAATCTAGTTTGAAGATGAAAATGAAGATCAAGAGACTAGGATACTAGTAGCCTTTGATTATTACAGACTGCATGGATGTAGCTAGGAGATACAATTAGTGTCAGGTACATGATGTGGTCCTACATCAACCACCCAACATTCTATGCCCTACATTAGCTTCAAGGCCATTTGAGTATTGGGGTACCGACATTATGGGTCCTATTGATCCTCTTTCTTCCATGGGTCATTGGTTCATCTTAGCTGCCATCGATTATGTTTTCAAGTGGACGGAGGCAATTCCACTCAGAGAAGTCCGCACATGTGCTTCAATTTTAGAACTATATCATATAGGTTGGGTGCCTCGAATTATATCGATAATGCGCATTCAAAAGCACCAAGATCAATAGCTTCACTAGAAGACATGGTATAGATTGGAGATACTTTACCATCTACAACCCAGAGCAAATGGCTTAGTAGAAGAATTCAATAAAACTCTCATCCAAATACTAAAGAAGACACTTGATGATAGCAAGAAGTAGTGGAATGAGCAGTTGGTTGAAGCCTTGTGACTCGCACCACATGAACCCCAACTCAGTCAATTTTCTTTAATGTATGGGTGCAGTTGTTCTACCTTTAGAAGTTCAACTCATCACTAAGGATAGGGGTAGCAAGATCACTACAGAACAAAATGCAAAGTTACGGTTAGAAGAGCTCGAAGGTTTGGAGGAGATCCCCTACGGGCATGCCAGAACCTCAAGTTGTACAAAGGAAAAATGATTTAAACTCACAACAAGCTGGTCTTCCCTAGGTCTTTCCAAGTAGAAGAACTTGTGTTAGTCCTATGGAGACCAATTGTTGCCCATCAAAAGATGGGAAGCTAGTTTGAACCTACTGGGAAGGCCCCTATGTGCATAGAAGGCCTACAAAGAGGATCTTATTAGGTCATTGATTGTAAAGGGGAACTCCTATGCTTCAATTAATGGGATCTATTTGAAAAAAATGTTATGCATAAAAAAGGTTTGAAATTAATTATCAACAAAAGAACAAAAATTTGATTCCATTTCATCAAAATATTCTCTTCTTTTGAAGCATTGTTTGCATGTCTTGCGAATCTGCCATGGCGTGTTTAGGATAGGTGTAAGGGAACCCAAGAGGCATCCTATCCCTCTTTCATGACATAAACACAATCTCCTGGTTCTATTAGAATAGGTGTAAGATAACCTAAGAGGCATCCTATTTCAATTAGCACAATTAAGTTAAGTGTGATAGAACTTGCTTGACATCCTTTCTTAGTGGGAATTGGTTTGCCATCCATGGAACCATTTTATCCAATTCCCCAAGTGTGTTTAGGGTAGGTGTGAGAGAACCCAAGCAGCATCTATTCCCTTTAACATAGTACAAAAATAAACACATATTTTTTTATCTCGTATTTTGATGTGGGAGCAAGCCCTTGTGGCACTCACTCATTAGCTGCTCTAGGTCGGGTTTACATGCTACCTTGCTAGTATGTCACCCCAATGGTCATTTGTTGGAGGATGTGAGTCCCCATGCTTTCTTCTTAACTTGGCCATTGCAAACCAATGAGCATCATGTTAGTTTTGTAGTCTTCACTGCTAAGCCAGTAAACTACCTCATGTTGACTTTGTTTAAGAAGATGTGAGTCCCGACACTTTCTTCTTGAACTAGCTATCATGCACTGACTAGGTCGAGTATCCTTGAGGTCTAGGTGTAAGAGTCCCCTAGAGGCATCCTATTCCTTCAAGCATAAACACATATCTTTTATCTCGGGCTATTTTGATGTGAGCAAGCCTTTGTAACTCACTCATTTAGGCATCGGGTCTACATGCTACCCAGCTAGTATGTCACCCGATGGTTCCTTATTTTGGAAGATGTGAGTCTTTCTTCCTAACTTGATCATTGCA
This sequence comes from Cymbidium sinense, assembly GCA_021442155.1. Taxonomy (NCBI): domain Eukaryota; kingdom Viridiplantae; phylum Streptophyta; class Magnoliopsida; order Asparagales; family Orchidaceae; genus Cymbidium; species Cymbidium sinense. Next base: position 185,236,320 of record CM038215.1, read on the forward strand.
AACCAACGAGCATCTTATTAGTTTAGTTATCTTCACGCAAGGCCTCATGTTGATTTTGTTTAAGAGGATGTGAGTTCTCGAGCTTTCTTCTTAAAGCGATCATCATGCACCACTAGGTTAGTATATTTGAGGTTTAGGGTAAGTCCCTGAGGCTCCTTCCCTCTTGACTACATTTGAGTTGATATAAGTCCCCAGTGGCATTCACTTAGTAGTCATCCTAGGTTGGATGGCACCTATCAAGCTGAAGATAGACTATCCTAGCAATCATTCGTTGTAGGAGGATGTGAGTCTCGAGCTTTCTTCCTAGGCTGATTGTTACAAATTGATGGGCACCTTAGGTTGGTTGATGTTCACTATGCTGACAGTGACTCACCTTGTGGATACACCACTCTTAGCAGATGTGAGTCCCCACACTTTCTCCATGAGTTGGCCACTGAATACTTATGATATTATCTTCTCCAGGGTTTTGGATCAAGCCCCTTAGTGGCCCCTCTCCCTATGGGCACTCTATTTGGATCATGTCCTTTGACACTACCTAGGTTACTTTTGGATTAAATAAGTTCCCCTTTCATAGTAGCCACCCCTGTGGTTGGAGAATTTATTCAGTGGATGCACAGATTCTCCCTTGGTTCAGTAAATCTGAGATAGGTCTAGGCTGATATAAGCTCCTTCTCAATTTGATCCCTCAAACTAACAGGGTTCATAATAAAATAAACTAAACAAACAAACAAAAATTTTCTCTTGTGGATTAGGAATTCAATCCCCCAAAGGGCCCCTTTTCCCAAGTAGGCATCCTATCTTTAGGGCAGTGTTAGCAGAACTCCCTATAGGAATTGCCTGACTACCTGAGTTGAGATAAATCCCTAGGTCGATACTCACTCTGTAGTCTCCCTTAGGTTGGGTTCTATCTATTTTTTCCACAAGCAAGTTACCCTAACGGTCATTTTTCTTTGGAAGATGTAAGGCTATTGGGCTCCCTTTGGTGACCTCATTTTTAGAATGAGCTCTCAACCCCTCCATCTTAGACATAGGACTTCTCTTAGACACTAAGAGTTTCCTTAGTCTTAAGACAAATCTAGTGATTAGGTGGACACTCAACCTAGCCCTAGAGACTTAGAAGAGTTAGCCATATGAATAGGTCATGCCTTAGAGGTTTTCGAAAAACTTTCCTACCCCATAGCTTGAACCAAATCCTCACTTCCTTCTTTCAAGTCAAACTCAAATCAATTCCAACTTAATTAATTTTCTTCAAACTCAAATCAATTCCAAATCGTTGAAGCCCATGATTGAAATCTAATTCCAAAATCTTTCCTAAGTCACTTTGATTCTATCTTATGGACTTAGCTTAAATCAAATCCAAATCAATTTAAATTCAAGAAATTTTCTCATAACCCATTTATATTCTCATTTATATTCATAAATATAAATGAAAAAAAAATTCAAATATCCAAAATCAATTCAAAAAATCAAATCCAAATTCAACCTAAATTCAACCTAATCCTTTCAAGTAAAATTCTTAAACTTAGCCTCAAATTCAAATCAAGCAAAACCCTTGATTTTCTTCATGATTCAATCAATCCTTCAATCATGAATCTAAATATAAACACAAACTTCAATTATCAAACCAAAACTAAATTCAAAAATCAAACCCAAATAAAACTCATGTTCACCCTTTGAACTTGAAATTGTCAAATGAATCAAAACTCATTTGACTCCAAATCACTTGCAAATGGATTTATATTTCAATCATGAGTCCATATGTGAGTTCATCCAAACTTGATTCAGGCCTTGATCAAGTCAATTGACCCACTTACTTTCACGACCCAAAGTGATCTAAAGTACCCTTTGAGCCAAATTCTAATCCTACCCAAATTGGACTGAACTAAGCCCACCTAAGCCTAACATTGTGAGCAACAATCTTCATGAGATGACAAATCACTCAAATTAGGTCAAACTAAGTCAAACCTAAGGGTTTACCAAGTCAAAACTTAGCCAAACTGCAACCTAAATTAGCCAAAATCCACCATAGGACAAATTGATTGAAACCATTGATCAAAACTCATTAATGATCAATGTTTGAACTTGACCAAATCATCATTTGAGCCTAACCTAGCCCAAGACCCAAGTTGACCCAACTTGACCTAAAAAGTTAAAATGGGTCAAAACTTGATCTAAGCCAAATTGATTAAAACCAATGGGTCAAGTTCATTCCAAATCACTTGTTGAACTTGACCAAAGCCTCAATTGGCCAACTAGACCTAACCCAATTGACCATGAACCCAACTTGACCTAAAAGGTCAAATTGAGCCAAAATCAAATTAAACCAAAATTGATTGGAAACAAAGATACCAATACATTTCAAATGACTAATGAAACCTAAACCAACCCATGACCTAACCCAAATAGATCAAATAGGTCAAACTAGTCAACTTGACCCATTTTACCTGAATGAAATCAAATGAACCAAATCCAAATATAAACCAAATTGATTGGAAACAAATATATCAAATCAATTCATATGATCATTTGAACATTACCTAACCCTCGGATTGACAAATTTGACCAATTGGTCAACTTGACCCAAGTTGACCCATTTTAACCTAAATAGGTCAACATGAGCCAAATCATATCAAATCAACTCCAAATTCATTTAAACTTGGCACAACTCATTTTTCTATCATGCCAAACATATTCAAATTAAAATCTCAAATGATCATTTTACCCTAGGTCAAAGGGTAATTCTTGGCCAAATTCACTTGAATTTGGTCAAATCCTCTTCATGGCCACTTGGCACCCTCTTAGTGGACCAAGTGGACACTAGTGATCATGGTGCACATGGCCCAATGGGTTTGGGTCAGCCAAACCCAACCTAAGGCCAAACTCAACCACTCCCTTCATTTCAAGCACATATCAATCACTCCTCCACCCAAAATCAGCTCATGGCACTTCTCCACTACCCCCCTATATGAACCATGTCCAACCCTTACCAAAATAACCCATTGAAGGGGTGAATTTGATCAAAACAATAAAGCCTTGCTCGTCATCCGATCCTTCAAGGGGAGATATACTCCCTCATTTCACTTGAATCCAAGACACTCACATTGAGCAGAGAGACCTAGAAGCACTCTAAGCTTCCTCGCAATTCCCAAGCATTTCCCATTCTCTTTCTTTGAGCCAAAATAGAGAGGCTAAGGGAAATTCCAACTTAGCCAATACCCAATTCCAATCCAATTCCTCCTTCAAGCATCCTCAGAGAGCCTAATTGAACTCATCCAAAGCTTCTTTAGAGCTTCAATAGAAAGGGAGGTGGGAGCTAGACTAAGGTCATCAGCATTTGAAGAGGAGCTTGGTCTATAAGAAGATCCACTCAACCTTAACCCCTCAAACCTTCAACATGGATTTTTCTCTACTAGACGAAGCTACCTCGATGGTCAGATTGGTGATAGCCTAAGGTATGCCTTCAAACCAAACCTAGAATAGGGAGTGTCTTATCCTTTATGAAGATAATTTTCACCTCAAAATTGGTCATTAGATCTTTTGTGCTTACTCCTAGATGGTGTGGAAAAGTTTGAGCTCGAGTAATAGAGTATCTTGCCTAAAGAGTGGATGGATGCCCTCTCCGTAGCGGCTCAAGTTCATGGACAATCCATCGCATTATTTTGGATGGATCTGATTAATCCACTTAGGATCGTGATTAATCCCTTTAGAAATATGGATCGATCTCCATGATCGATCTGACAACCTAGAGAAAGTAGAAGTCGCCACTAACGTGGTTGGATGATGATAAGTGATGAATCCCACACATGGAAAGCACCACGCCGCATTCCACATACCATGGATTAGTTATATAATTTGGGGGTTTTAATTAATTCCTTAATCACTAATCTTCAAATATTCATACTAAATGTATAAAAAAATAAAAAAATACAAAAAATGCATTATGAAGATAATTCAAGTAAGAATTCACTAAAATTATTTTGATGTATTTTGAATAGTGCATTTCCTTAATGGGTTTTAGTTAAAATTTAATAACTCTAATTACTCCAAAATTACTTCATTAATTCATTTCAAATTTCTCAGATGCATTTAGTGGGATGACCTCTGCCTCCTCTAACTTGCTTGGGATTTATGGATGAGCTAATTAAGGAAATCAATTAATGAATCCTTAATCACTCTCTTAATGTAATTAAGCTAAATTAAATATGTGAATAATAGTTTAATCCCTTTATTAATTTAATTAAGCTTCGCTTAAGTGAACAGGAGGTTTATGGAATAATTTTGGGATATTTTCCTTAAGCTATTCTGTTAACCCCCTTTCTTCCTTAATATAAACTTAATTAATGGCTAATCCACTAATCACCCTTAATTAACTTGATAAAAATTTTCAAAACATTCCATAACTTAACCAATTCATCTTGGGTAGGTGCAATAACCTAACTTAAGGAAATCAAAATCCAACCCACATGTGTGGGAAGGGTTATGAATGTACTTAAATTAAATCTTTAGTTTAATTAATCATTAATTGTGAGCCAATTGCATTAGGCCCTTTTATAGGTGCATTATTTAAATTCTTTGTGTAGTTTTATGTCATACATTAGCTCATAATTATTTAATTAAATATGTTAAAGCAGGTAAGGTAATTAATGGACTTAATTCACACCTTAACCTAAACAAAATATAAAAATCATCTAATGGTTCTAAAAATAAACTAAAACATCATACAAATGTGGGAAATGGGTTAGGACCAGCAACCCTTTTCACATTTCTTAAATTCAAATCAAACTCAAAATAAAACAAAATTCTTATTAAAATAATTTTGATTTCTCTTTAAATAATCTTATTCTATAGGATTATCTTTATAAATTAATTAGGGTGAATGAATTTACATGCTTTCATCACTTTATTTCTTTCCTAGCATGCTAAATGTGTATGTCACATGAAAATCATACATTCATACTTTTTAAAAATCAAATTAAAAATGAAATATTTTGGCTAAGGTAAGATTGTGAATGGATATTATCACTATTAAATCAAAATTATTTTCAATACTTATAAATCAAATATCATAACTGAAAGGTATGTTACTTAGGATTATTTATGAGTTTGCATATGAATAGTATAAAATGTGTTATGTGATTCTCCTCTCTTTCTTATCATAGAATTGTATAGGATTTGTAAAGTGTATAGTCCATTTGAAAAGGACATAACACTTGCTCAAATCTATTCCAATATACTCTTATGTCATGACTTAAGAAGGAATTCCACATCACATATAAACTAAACAATCAAACCAAAATCAAATAAACATAAAGTTTTGCATGATTCTCTTTCCATGCATTTCTTTTGTACATGCACATGTATTTAAGAAAAGTGGTATATTAGTCGACAACCCTGGTTAGGGCTTTAAGTAGCCCCATGTAGGTCTATACCTTACACCCCTAGTGCTAACAATGGCACTCATCACTTATGTCTTTTATACTTGTAAATGTGCATATGAAAAATGGATAAAAGAATCACTCTTTTCTACTTAAAAATCATGCATCATGAAGCATCTAAATTTTCTTAAGTAACATCCCTTAGAATTCATCATTAAGGTGTGCTAAACACTTCCATTTGCACATATAGATATGCTTAGGGTTCATCCATATGCATGTTACACATGTTGGGAAAGAAATGAAGTGTTGTGTTTTGTGATAGTATTTCACTTAATCTTAAAATGCCTTTCTTTTTGAATAGGTTTGTTTATGGAAAATCTAAACTTAGGATTAATTAAAACACATAATAAAACATTCACTAAATAAAAATCAAATATGAATCTACCTTAGAAATTACTTAAGGTAGGAGGAAAGAGAAGTTCTCTTCTCTTATCCTCTCTTTTCAACTTAGTAATTAATTGTAGGTTCATTCAAACCTAATAAAATTACAACATAAAAATCAACCAAATCAACTAAGTCACTTAAATGAAACCACCCTCTAAGTTGAACATTTTCATACTTAGAAAACTTCAACCTTAAAGCTTAGCTAAGCATACCACACAAACCAAAATAGACACACTTTATGCTAACTCACCACTTCTAGCTTTAGGTTAGTGCATGGTTTGATGTTTGCTTTTATTTTGTGATGTATTATTTTGTCTGATGTTGGGTGTATATACTGAATGGTGATCTTAGTCTAACCATTATCTTCTGCAGGGATTGTAAGGGCAGTAAAAATATAACTCTTTGTTGTGCTTATACCCCTAAGCATAATCTAAAATAGGCTAGGTGGACTTTGTTTGCATGTGAGGGTGCTAAGTCCAACATATAAATATAAATTCTTGGGATTTTGTGTGTTTAGCTAATCTCTTTGTGTTTTAGTTAGATTTTCTTTTTCCCATTTTCATGTAATTTTATAATTAGGATTTTGGAATGATTGTTATGGGGTATTAGGATGAACATTGGTTATAAGGCTATGCTTTATGTACCATGTGAAGCTTTTGGAGCAACCACATTCCAACTAACTAAAAGAAGAAACAAGAAAGAAGAAAGAACAAAGAACAAAGAAGAAAAAAGAAAGAAGAAATGAAGAAATGAAGAATGAAGACCCCATAACAATGAATTCCTTCTTGATTGTATTTAATTCATTTGTAAGCTGAGTTATATAAGGGTAGAGCTCGGCTACCCAATTTGTTTTTCGGTTTCTATGGTAGAGTCCGACCATAAATGGCCTCTTATTCTTTTGCGCTAGCTTTATAAATTAATTGATGTTTATTTAGCTTGTGCATTAAGATGGTATCTTTTCCTAGTTTATTCCTTACTTTGATGTATGGTTTGGATGACGATTAGGCTCTTAGGAAAATAAAATTTCTATCCAACTAATCAATTCAAACTAAAAATAAAATAACTCATAACCTCACCTAAAGTCTAAGTTATAAACAAGATAAAAGAATTAGCAACCCCTTAGTCAATGTTGTATTTTCTTTCTCACATCATGCATAAAAAAAGTATATTATTTCACTCTTGATTGGGGCTTCCACCTTTGCTAGAACTTGGCTTGACCTTTAAGAGCCATGGTGGAAACACACCTCCTTATCTTGCGATTTTGGATTATAATCTAATTTCTCATGCATTAGGCATATGAATCATAAAGCTGTAAAATTGATTGTACAAAATAAAAATAAAATGTAATAAAATTAGCATTAGATTTAAGTCATTAAATCATGCCCTACATGATCTAGTCTTTAGAGAGTGTTTAAGGACTTAGTCTCTTTCTAAATAAACAACACTTAGCTATCTTGCAAAAGCATTTGACTTGCCTACATGTTTTAAAATCGTAGGAGGAGTTAGTTGGTGCCACCCCCAGGCGGTTGTAAGTCTAACAATCAGGTTGTTTATCTTCTCCTTTGGAGGTAAACCAAATATTCATTTTCACTTTAGATTTAGGTCATGCTTTTGGCCCTTCTTAAAGATCCCTAAATTTAGGTTCAGAGGTTGCTACTTCCCTTTATGGCAACAAGCATAAATCCTCACCTCTTAGGCTTTTAAATGACCTTGTATCATGGAATTGTAAGCTCTAATATTCTAATAAAAATTCAACTTAAACAAATCAATTCAATTTCAAAATGTAAAGCCCAACCATAGGATAGTCTGGGATGCTTACTAGGCTTCCTAGTATCCTAAGCATCCCCTACTTATCTTTATTTGGCTATAAGAACTCCCTCCTCACGATCAATCCCACTTGACTTTCTAAAAATAAACCAATCTTTTGATAGTCTTAGATTCAAAATCTTTAGAGATAATGATCATTTACCTTAATCGAGTGTATTCCTAAGGAATATTGTTCCTTAGGATGTAATTAATTATGGGGGCTTGCCCTGTAGAACTTAACAACCCGCTAAAATAAACCTGCTTACTTTTCCATGTAAAATAGAGAAGAATCTTAGTACATTCAAGACCCATAGTCTTAAGAGTCCTTATTAAGGTGATTAGGTCCATTAGGTGGTGACTTCTATCTTTGAGATAGTACACCTTTCTCAATGCTATACCCATCACCCTAATAAGAACATCTATGGATGTATGTCCCAACAAGGTGTTGTATTTCTACTTTCATTTATCCTCTTTCCAAAAGGGGATAGATGAAGGCATAAATATGAATATTCTTTCATCATGAGTTTTTATATTTATTTTATTTTTATGTTTTATGTAGTTTAGGTTTAGGTTTTAAGCTTTTTAACGTTTAGGATTATGGGTTTATGTTTTAGGTTTTTATTTTAGGCTTATTTTTAGTTTTATTTTTTAGTTTGGCTTTGGGTTTATTTTTAGTTTATTTTATTTTATTTAGTTTAGGGTTTAGGTTTAGGTCTAATTTATTTTATTTTATTTTAGTTTATTTTATTTTAGGTTTAATTTTATTTTTTTATTTTTATTTTATTTTTATTTTAGGATTAGTTTTTTTTTTTAGTTTGGGTTTATTTTTTTATTATTTTAGGTTTTATTTTAGTTTTTATTTAGTTTTTATTTTATTTTAGGTTTATTTTATTTTATTTTAAGTTTAGTTTTTATTTTATTTAGGTTTTTATTCTTAGGTTTATTTTATTTTTAATTTAGTTTAAGTTTTTTTATTTATTATATTTAGTTTTTTTATATTTATTTTATTTTATTTTTTTTAGGATTTAGTTTAGGTTTTATTTTATTTTATTTTATATTATGTTAGGTTTATTTATTTTATTTTAGTTTTTTATTTAGTTTAGCTCATTTTAGTTTTAGGTTTAGGGTTTAGGGTTTTGTGGGTTTAGTTTGTGGGTTTAGGCCTGGGGTTTAGTTTAAGTTTTAGCTTTAGGCTCAGGGCCCAGGGTTATAGGGGTAAGGTTTAGTGCTCAGCTTTAGATTTGGATTTTGGGTTATTTTAGGGTTAGGCCAGGGTGCCAAGGGTGGTTAGTGGCCTAGGGCCCAGGGTCAGCTTAATGTCAGTTATTTTAGGGTTGAGTTTAAGTCAGGTCAGGGCCTGGGTTTTGTGGCCTGTGGCTCAGGGTTTAGGGTGGGTCAGGTGGGGGTCAGGTTAGAGTCAGTAGGGTTTAGGGTGGTTAGGTTTGGAGGATTTAGGTTAGTTATGGTTTAGGGTGGATATAGGGTTTTGTTTAGGTCAAGTTTTAAGGTTTAGGGTTTCTTTTCTTTAAAATTACAAAACTCAGTATATTAGTTTATAATTTATTTATTTTATTTTATTTTATTTTTTTTTTATTTTATTTAGGTTTATTTTTTTTTATTTAGTTTAGTTTATTATTTTTAGGTTTATTTATTTTAGTTTAGTTTATGTTTTATTTTTATTTTTATTTTAGGTTTAGGTTTATTTTTTTTTATTTTAGGTATATGTTTAGGTTTTATTTCTTTAGGTTTAGGGTATAGTTTTTATTTTAGGTTTTTTTTTTTTAGTTTAGGTTTAGGTTTATTTTAGTTAATTTTATTTTTTTAGTTTAGGTTTAGTTTAGTTTTATTTATTTTAGTTTAGGTTTATGTTTAGGTTTATTTTATTTTATTTTAGTTTTAGGTTTTTTTAGTTTAGGGTTTAGGTTTTATTTTTTATTTATTTTTAAGTTTATTTTTTAGGTTTAGGTTTTTATTTAGTTTTTATTTATTTATGGTTTTGTGCCACCATCCTTCAAGATCTTTGATGGGAACTCACGATAACATTGCACACTTTAGAGCTGTTTAACATGGTGGCAACGCCTCCTCTCTTACCTTTTCGTAGCGTCTATTAGGTGTTGCATTTGATTGGTACATTAAACTTCCAATAGTTCTGAAGACTTTTGCTGTTGGAGCACCTCTTCATTAAGAGGTTTGTTGAGCTCAGAGAGTGATTGTAGACCTCATTGTAGAAAACAAAACTCAATGTGAGTCCCTTGTTGATTAAAACTTGAGCATGAAAGGTAACACATACAAACAAAGCATGCCATTGAGATTCTAATCAAGAATATCCATAGCTCGAAAGGTTTCATGCTTAAGGACTTTACCATTAAAACATTCGAGAAATTAATCAACAAGGCGACTAGCCTACAAGAGGAAGCCAAATAGTTGCCCTTTCCTGACCAATCATCTAGGCCCAAGCCATAGAAGGTGTCCGACTTTTGGACTTATAACCGAGTGGTTGCTAACTCCTCCATTTTAAAACCATATAGTTTGATCTTAAGAATTGCAAGATTACTAGGGTAGTTATTTAATTAAAAAGAGACTAAAGTCCTAAACACACTACCAAGAGCATGAGTGGTATGAGTATATGACTTAATCTATAGATGCAAAATATTTTTAGATTTTATTTCATTTTAGACACATCTTTTTAATATAGGCTTTAGGATTTCTTATGCCTAAATTTATGATGAAATAGGTTATGGGTGAAATCAGCTAGAAGAAGGTATTCTCCACCACATGAGATGCCCTCATGGGTCAAGCATTCCTTTATCATGCAAGGATGGAGATCCTTCATGTTCAAGAGAAAAGAATATGCATGCATGATGTGCAACATACAACCATACAACTAAGGGTTGCTAAATCTTTTAATTATCTTATTTATGTCTTAAGCTTTATGATGAGTTATGAGTTGTTTAAAATTTAGTTATGAGTGATTAGTTGGGTAGAAAGTTATTTTATCCTAAGAGCCTAATCATATCCAAGCCACCCATTAAAGCATCAATCATTTTAGAAATTATGAAAAGCTTGTCGTTCTAACACACAATGTAAACATAATGTCTAACAATTATATAAACTATCGTAAAAGAATAAAAGGCCGATGCGGTTAGGAACCGCCATACAACCTGAAGAGAGAAAAGATTGGCAACTGAGCTTTAACCTTATACAACCTAGAATATGAAAGAATAATTATAATTGTATTAAATGTTATTAGGGTCTTCTTTCTTTATATCTCCATTTTTTATTTAGTTCCTTCTTTGATTTGGATGATGCTTGCTTCAAAGGCATCATAGGGCACCCCAAGACAAAACCTTCTGGCCACTGCTCATCCTAATCCCCATAGCACTAATCCTAATTCCCAAAAAAATTACATTTATGAGGGAAAAGTAAATCTAACTACACACAAAAATAGGTTAGCTAAATATACATATAATCCAAGCAATTGTATTTATAATTTAGACTTAGCACCCTACATGGGTAATTAAGCTCACCTTCTAACTTGGATTATGCTTAAGGATTTAAGCAACCTAAAAAAGAGTATTCACATTTATTTTAAGCATCCATTAAGCATAATCCCATGCAAAAAAAAATATGATTAGGCTAATATTGGCCTATCATTCATACAAAGCATACACCCTAACATCTAATCTAAAATAATACATCATAAAATAAAATATGCATCACATCATACATCATTCTAACTTAGAGCTAGAAGTGGTGACTTAATTCTAATGTGTGTGTATTAAGGTTTGTGTGGTAAGTCTTGTTAGGCATTAGTGTTGTATTTCTAAGTGTATAGGATTCAATTTAACATGAAAGGTTGATTTCACTTGAAGTAGTTTAATTGATTTGAGAATTTTAATTTGTATTTTATTTTGTTTCATTTGATTACACTTAGCAACTATGTGTTATAAAGAGAGGAAAAGAGGATTTCCCTCTTTCATCCCTACCTTAAGTAATTTTCTAAAGTATATTAATTTGATTTAGTTCTCTTTAGTGAATGTATTATTAAATGATTGAATTAATCCTAAGTTTAGGTTCACTTTAAATAATCCCATTCAAAATGAAAGGCATCTTAAGATTAATTTAATTGAATTACTACCACATGACATATATTAAATGATTCCTTTCCATCACATGTAACATTCATATGATTTAATCCTGAGTGTATCTATACATAAACATATTTTAGTACACTTAAATGATGAATGTATGTATATGTTATAATTTATATTATATTTGATTGAATTATTTAAACATATTAATTTAAAACTTTATCCAAATTCTTACAAAAGGAAATTAGAATGAAATTAAATGGCATCTGAGTTGTTAAACCGTGGAAGTGAGGTAATCAAATGACCTCCTTAGAGCTAGCTAAAGCCTCATATTCTGGATGTCCTATATATCCATTTGCATTCAAACATATGTAAATTCATGTACATAAACATAGGAAGTAAGCTCCAAATCATATGGCTAATTAATTCAACCACTTAAATTATGAATGCAAGAAATTTTAATGTAAAATGGATTTTCATTCACTAATCACATATACATATACATGTATAAAGATATAAGAAAGTATGTGTCATTGTTAAACCAGGGAAGTGAGGTAATTAAATGACTTTCATGGGGCTAACTAAAGCCTCGTATTCCTGGGATGTCCATACTTTATACTTTCTTTTCTTGGACACACATGGATGTATACATAAATGAGGGAAAGAAAACCATGCAAAGATTATATATTTTTTTAATTGAATCATTTATATATATGAATTAAAGCTCTATCAAAATTCTAATGTTGAAATACATAAGAATGAAATCAAATGGGTACATGTCGTTGTTAAACCATGAAAGTGAGGTAATCAAATGGCCTCCTTTGTTAGCTAAAGCCTCGTGTTCCTGTGGATGTGTGACTATATACCCATTACAATTCAATCTTATATAAATCAACACCTGAATAGAGGAATGAGAACTCACCATTCATACACTTAAGCTATAAGCACATGCATTTCTTATGTATTTATAACTAGCATCATAACACATATTATTATTCATTTATAAGCTTTTGAAAAATACATTTGGATTTAATAGTGATAATAGCCACACATATATTAAATTAAATCAACACATGCAAGCTTACATAAAGGAAATCCATTTTATTTTACTTGATTTTGAAAAGATGGATGTATGAATTCAAATGACATACCAAATTTAATATGATTGGAAAAGGTATAATCAAATATAAGCATGTGATTCATTCAACCAAACTAGTTCTTAAGGACAATCAAATCAAATAAGATTATTTAAAGCAACCCAAAGCTTCTTTATTAATTAAGTTTTGGATTTGATTTGATTTAAAGAGGAGAAGAGAAATCATCACTTATTATTTTAAACCCATTCCCACATTATTGATTTGATTTAATTTAAGTAAATGTACTTAAGTTTATTTTATGGGTTAGTTAAGTTGAACCCTTAATTAGATGAATTAATTACTTGTCACCTAAAGGTAATTAACTAAATAATTATGAGCTAACATGATATGCATGGAAAATAAACTAAAATAAAAGGGCCTCAATTGGCTCATGATTAATAGTTAATTAGATTAAGGGACTTAATTAATTACTCTTATTATTTTCCCACACATGTGGACTAACCATAATTTCATTAAACTTCTTTAAGTTATTAAACACCTAAAGATCTACCCCATGATTTAATTAATTTAGGTCTGATGTGATTATGATTTTAATTTGATTAAGTGATTTAATTAATTAGTTAAATCTTAATTAATTTCATTTTAAAAAGGGTGAAATGAACATAGGGAAAGGGGTCCCAACCCTATTCCTTTGTTCTCTTATTGTTGAACAATGATTAATAAACTTAATTAACCAATTTATTACTATTCATCACATTAATTAATCATTAATTAACTTAAAAGAGTAGTTAAGGTTTAATTAGTCAATTTTCCTAATTAAGTGAGCAATAAATCCCAAGAAAATCATGAGAGGTAGAGTTCATCCCATTAAATTAACCCACAAAATTTGGGATTAATTGCTCAAGTAATTAAAAAGTAATTAAGCTAATTAATTTTGTTATTAAACCTTAATTACTAATCAAAATAAGTTAAGAACATTTTTAATTTATTCTCCATTGAAATATCCTTAAAATGAGTATTTATTTGTATCTTTTATTTCTCTATGATTTTTTTGATTTCTAGAAGTTTCAGCCATTAAAAATGATTAATTAAGCAATTACTATAATTGCACATGGCATTGACGCATCTCACTTTTCATGTGGCGTCGCAAGATTGGCTACTTAGAAACCTTTCTGACTCAATGCCTATGTGGTAATGGTGGATGTGCTTTCTCATTCACCATCAGATCTAAGATTGAACATCTATGATTAATACCACAACTTAGTAGGATTAAATCATATCGAGTGGATCTAATGATGACTGTCAATTCTGATCATGCGAAATAGATGGTGCGTGATCTAACATCACACGAGTGAGGGAGAATAGAGTCTGTCTACCATTGATCACTTGATCTAAGTTTACCCGCACTCAAATTAACTCCAAAAAGATCCCACACCTTCATGACATCGATCAAAGGGGATCCAACAGTCAAGATCACACGAGATGTAAGTTTTCTTCAAAATGGACCAACCCATTTTTTTCTAAGGATCAATTTTGTAAGCATACCTTACTGAGCTATGATTGAATTAAGGAAGCTTCATCTAGTGGAGACGGCGACCAAAGATTGTATGAAGTTCGCTCAAAGGCAATGAACCGATGATTTAGAGCTCGCCTTTGATCAAGTCCCACCTCGCTGGAAGCTAGGAGATGATTCATTATTTCGATGAGGCTAAGGAAGGTGTGTGCAAAGTTAATTTGAGCTTGATGGAGAAATGGGGAAGTTAGGTCATAAATGGGAGTGTCCTATTTCAGGGCGGACAAGAATGGCATTTGTCGATAGAGGAACAAGCTTGGGAGCTTAGGGAATAGCTTTAGTGGGTCATCTTGGGTAGTTAGGGTTCCAAGGAATGATTTCTGTGTGTTTTTATGGAAATTAGGGGGTGTATGCCCCCCTTCATCTTAATTGGATGGTGGGATCATCTTTCTCTTCTAGTGGCCATCCGACCATCTCAGGGAGTCATGGGTGGCAGGGAGGAGGTCAGTTGGCTCTGCTTGGTTGGTTGAAGGTGTGGAGGTGGCTGCCAAAGAGGAATCATGGGTGACCTATGGGTTTAAAATTCTCCAATGGGGTGAATGGATCATGGCCGACCCAACCACCCCTTAGGTTAGGTTGGGCAGTGTCCTAGGTGCCTAGGTGGACCATTGGGAGAGTACCAAGTGGCCAACGAATGGAAATGACCACTTACATGGGTGATTTGTCTCAAGTGATGCCCTTGACCCAAGGGTAGAATGATTATTTGGCATTAGATTTGATTTGGGCAGATTTGAAATGAGCCAAAAGTGGGTTAGCCCCAATTTCAAGTCAATTGGAGTTGATTTGGTTAGGTTGGCTCAATTTGACACATTTAGGTCAAATTGGGTTAGGTTAGGTAAAGTTGACCAATTGGTCAAATTGGGTCAAACCAAGGGTTGGATCAAGTTCGTATGATCATTTGGGATGTTTTGGTTCAATTGGTTTAGTTTAGTTTGGCCTAGATTTGATTTTGGTTCATTTAAATTCATGGTCAAATGGTTAAATTGACCAATTTGACCAAATTGACCAAATTGGCTTGGTGTTTGTTTGGGTTTAGTTGACAAATTGAACATGATGGTAGCTTTGTAATTTGGATTTAGTTTTGTTTTACCAACGAACCTTTAGGTCAATTTAAGTTAATCAAAATGGGTCTAATCATGGCTTTAGTCAAGTTCAACAATCAATTTGGAATGAACTTGAGCCATTGGTTGCAATCAATTTGATTTATATTTTGATGGGAGGTTGGGTTGGTTCAATCCAATTTGGGTAGGATTAGAACTTTAGGTCCAAATTGGCCACTTTGGGTCAAGTGAACCAATTGGGTTTAGTTGGCTTGATTTTGGGAGTTTTGATTTATTTGAAATTCATATTGATTAAAATGGGTAATTTTGGTTTTTCTTTTGATTGTAAATTTCATTTATATTTGTGAATACGATTGAAGGTATGATTGATTCATGAGAAAATCAATTGAATTTGGATTTTGGAATGAAGGAATTTGGATGAGTCCATGGAGTTGGGTCATGTGGCTTATGTTTGGTTTTTTATTTGGTTTTATTTAGTTTTGATAACTTAAATCTATATTTCAATTAAATTTGAGAAGCTGATTAAAAATATGATTGATTTGTGAGAAAATAAATTGAGTTTGAATTGATTTGAACTAATATTTGGCTAAGTCCATGGGATAGGTCATATAGCTTAGGAAGGGTTTCAAGTTTGGATTTGATCATGGGATTCAATCATTTGGTTTTAGAATTTGGGCTTGGATTTTGATTTTAAGTTTATGTTTGAATTGAACTTGAGGTTTGGTTTGAGAAGGTGAACATGGATTGGATTTGGGTTGTAGGTAGGTGGATTATCCTAATCTAAAGGCATAACCTAATCCTATGGTTAACCCTTCTTGCTTGGCTTAAGTGGTTTACCTTTAATTGTTAGAAGTGTCTTATGACTAGGAAATCTTAGAAGACTCCATAGTCTAAGATGGAAAGATTTAATGCACTCCAAAAGTGAGGTCAGCCTCAGTCCATAGTGTTCTCTTGGAGATAGTTGATTTGGAAGACCTAAGCCAAGTTTCACATTATAAACTCAAATACATCTTTCAATGCTTTGCTTGGGAGACCATGGATACATGAGAATAACATAGTTCCATCCTCTCTGCATTAGTGTATAAAGTTCATGAGAGGTGGGATCGTCTATTGTGTTAAAGGAGATCTCAAGCCATTTACAATTCATGAGGTAGGCATACATGAGGATGCGGCTTACTACTTCCCACAAAATCAATAAGTCTATTCTCAAGGCCAAAGTTTAAAAATAAAAGAAAAGAAAAGAAAAAAAAAGAAAAGAAAAGAAAAAAGAAAGAAAAGAAAAGAAAATGAAAAAAAGGGAGCGGAAATAGACTTGGAGGAGGAAGTGGAGCCTGACATTAAATTCAGCCCACAATTCAATACTCCATTCGAACATATGGGTTGGACAATCTGACCTCCACCAGGCAGAGGAAGAGGCCATTTCAGAGGTAATCCAAGGAATAAAAAACCTCTTTATTAGCCACCCAATAGAAGATATGACCCAGCTACCAGGAGTACACCTACTATCCATATAAACATAGAATCTAATTCATGGATGAGTCTTATATAGTTCAGACCAGCTCTTTTAGTAGATTCTTGGAGGTGACATGAGCTGATAGATGAAGACTGGGCTCCAAAGCAAAGCATAAGTATATCCAAGTCTATATGTGAAACAATTAGGCATCAGTTGGAAATCTTAGCTCAAACCCACTTTCCTCTCAAAAATTTGAAGGTTTGGTTGTTAATGAAGCACCTAAATCATCCACAGGTGTGAAGACTTAGAGGTTCTTTCTAGGAGCATCAACCTCAAGTCAAGAAGTTGATGTAGAACTTGAGAATGATTCATATAAAGATTTAATAGAATTACTTTTCGATTAGTACTTTCCTTCTGTTCATAATTCAGCAAAGAAAGGGTTAATCCCACATACTTGGTCAAAGCATAGGTCAGACTACTTTGAAAGAATATAGAAGAACAAATGCAAAAGCTCTCAATCAAGATCAGGATTAGGATTCAAAGATAGTTGGTCCAATTGATGATGATGATTATTGCTTAGTCATCACCAATCATTTGGAATCTGATAGGTTCTTTTCAAATCACATTAACTCATATGAGGCTTTAGAAACTTAGATGATCAAATGATTTTGAAGTCAAAGATGCCGAAGTTTGAAGAAGAGATCAAGTAAACCATCAACGAGCTCAAGAAAATCAACTTAGGAATGAAGAAGATCCATGCCCGACATACATCTGAAGAAATTGGAACCAATGACTTAATTAAGCTATTGCCTTAGTTTAAGGACTACTTTGCATGGAGTTGTGAAGAGATTCCTGGATTGGCTCCTGACGTAGCGGTCCATAAACTAGCAATAGAGCCTACTACTAACCTATCAAGTAAGCTCTAGAGCATGCGATTAAATATAAAAGGTCATTTATGAAGTCAAGAAATTGATAAATCTTTGGCTTCATCAAGAAGAAAATACACAGTTAGCCTCATCCCATTTAAAAAAAAAGAATGGCCAAATTCACATATGCTTCAATTTTAGAGATTTAAATAAGGCATATCCAAGAGAAAATTTTCCACTATTAATCTCAGAGTTGATGGTGGACAGTGCCTCATCTCATGTAGTCTTCTCTTTCATGGATGGCTCATCTAGATATAACCAAATAAAGATGGCCCTGATGAAAGAAACACTACTTTTAGAACCCCTGATCTAAATCTATTGCTATAAGGTCAAGCCTTTTAGTATTAAAAATGTCGGTGCTACAAACCAGCAGGCTATGACTCGAATCTTCGACGAACTCATTCATCATCAAGTTAAGAGCTATGTCGGTGATCTTGTGGTCAAAAGTAGAGAAAAGGAAGACCATCTCTTTGACTTGGGAGTAATTTTTGAGCAGTTAAGATAATTTAACCTCAAAATGAACCCTCTAAAGTGTGCATTCAGAGTAACTTCAGGAAAATTCTTTGGGTTTGTTGTCCGACACTAGGGAATCAAAATTGATCCGAAGAAGATCAAGACAATATTAGAAATGCCACCCTATAAAAGTTTAACTCAACTCATATCATTTCAAGGGCGGTTGGAGTATCTAAGAAACTTTATATCCAACATATCGGGAAGATGTCAGCCATTCTCAGCACTTATCAAAATATATGTCAAGTTCAAGTGGGATGACAATTGTGTGCATGCCTTCGAAGGCATCAAGCATTACTTGATGATGCCGCTGATTCTAGCAGCCCCTATCCTGTACAAGCTGCTCATGCTTTACATTATTATGTTAGATGACTCTCTTGGTGCTTTGTTGGCCCAAGCTAATGACGAAGGGAAGGAAAATGCACTCTACTATATCAATCATTTTCTAATCCCTGCTGAGGATAATTATCCACCCATTGAGAAGCATTGCCTAGCTTTAATCTTTGCATCTCAAAAGCTACAGCATTACATGCTTCCTCATAAGGTGAACTTAATCTCTAGAATTAGTCCACTACAGTATCTCGTGACACGGTCAATGCTGTCAGAGTGGTTGGCACGACGGTCCATGATCCTCTCACAGTTTGACATTAACTTTGTACCCTCCGTGTAGTGAAAGCATAAGCGCTAGTAGATTTCTTAGCAGCACACCCACATCCTATTGACTCTCTGCTTAATGTTGATCTTCCCGATGAATAAATCATAAACTTAGGGGATACTAGAATTCATCACTGGGAGATGTACTTTGATGGTGTGGCTTCCTCTCAAAGAGGAGAACCATAATCTACTATTCCAAAAAAGGTAGGGGTAGGACTAGTTCTCTTAACTTCAGACTTTGATGTGATGAGATTCCCATATTATCTACCCAATCTTTATAGGAACAATGAAGTCAAATATGAGGCTCTGATTTCTAGTCTAGAGTTAGTCGTTACTCTAAGCATCCATAATATCAACATCTTTGAGTATTCTCAGCTAGTTATCAACCAAATTGCTAGGTCCTATAACGTTCGAAAGCCCAAGCTCCATCACTACTATAAGTACACCATGGAGTTGTTGGCCCAAATCCTAGAGGTTACCACTTATAAGATTCCTAGAGGAGAGAATTTTGTAACGTATGCTTTAGCCAAACTTGCCATGGAGTTGGCATGTCCGGAGGATGTCCATATCAATAAAGGTCCAAAATAGAC
This sequence comes from Cymbidium sinense, assembly GCA_021442155.1. Taxonomy (NCBI): domain Eukaryota; kingdom Viridiplantae; phylum Streptophyta; class Magnoliopsida; order Asparagales; family Orchidaceae; genus Cymbidium; species Cymbidium sinense. The sequence goes on from CM038215.1 coordinate 185,255,900, forward strand.
AAGTCTTATCCCTTATTGATATTGAACTCATCAAAAAGTACTCACTTGAAGGGGAGGTTGCCATTACCAAGAAGGACGAGGAGTTATATTAGAGGCAACCATTCATGGATTAACTAAATAAAGGTAAACTACCTCAAGAGAAGTCCCAAGCCCATCAAATGATATAGAGTGCACTTTCTGACACTCTTGTAGATGGTGTCTTGTACATGAAATCTTTTGATCATATGTAGTTATGTTATTTACTCAAGCACGAAGCCCGTAAGATTGTAACTGAGGTCCACTCAGGATTATGTGAAGCCAACCAATCCAGTCCGAAGATGAAATCCAAGATGAAGAGACTATGATACTACTATCCATGGATGATCAAAGATTACATGGATACGGCTAGGCGATGCCACCAATATCAAATACATGGTGTGGTCTTACACCAATCACACAACATTCTACATCCTACATTGGCCTCATGGTCATTCGAGTGTTGGGGTACCGACATAGTGGGTCCAATTAATCCTCCTTCTTCCAAAGGTCATTGGTTCATCTTAGATGCTGCTGAGTACTTTCCCAAATGGGCGAAGACAATTCTCAGAGAGTTCATAGCTCAACATGTGCTCCAAATTTTTAGGAACCATATAATATATAGGTTTGAAGTTCCATCATGAATTATTTCTGATAATAGTACGACATTCAAGAGCATCGAGATCAATAACTTTGCCTAGATACATAATATAATTGGAGATATTCTACCATCAACTACCCAAGGGCAAACAACTTAGCAGAAGCCTTCAACAAAACTCTAATCCAAATACTGAAGAAGACACACGACAATAATTGGTAACAGTGGCATGAACAATTAGTTGAAGCTTTGTGGGTCTAACACACCACATATAGAACTCCAATTTAGTCTACTCCTTTCTCCTTAGTGTATGGGTTCGAAGTCATTCTACCATTAGAAGTCCAACTCCCATCACTAAGGATAGTTATGGGTAGCAAGATCATAATATAGCATAACGTCAAGTTATGGTTAGAAGAGCTCAAAGGTTTGGAGGATAGATGCCTACGGGCATGCCAAAACCTTGAGTTGTACAAAGTTAAAATGATTCAAGCTCACAAGAGGTTGGTCCGTCCTAGAGCTTTTCAAGTAGGAGATCTTATTTTAGTTATAAGGAGCCCAATTGTTGCCCATTATAACATGGGTGGCAAGTTTGAACCCACTTGGAAAGGCCCTTTTTCCATAGCAAGCATGCTCTTATCAGCTTATTAATCATAAGGGAGAGCGCCCAATGCTTCCAATCAATGTGTAGTACTTAAAGAAATATTATAAATCATGTTTAAAAACAATTATCATCAATGAAAATTCCATTTCAAATTCAATCTCTTCCATGTTGAAAGTATTCTTATTTGTGAATCTTCCACGATGTGTTTAGGGTAGGTGTAAGGAACTCGAGTGGCATCCTATCCTTCATCGACACAACACAAACACAAACTACACACAAAATTATAAAACAAATACATATATTTTGCTCGGGCTACTTTGAGTTAAGATAACACCCCCACCGACACTCACTCAGTAGGTCCTTTAGGTCGGGCTGACATGCTACCCTACTAGTTTATCACTCTTGTGGTCTTTTTGCTTCGGAAGATGTAAGTCTACTTTACTTTTTTTCCTTACTTGCCCACTGCACCCCGAAGAGCATTTTTTTATTTTTGTAGGCATTACTGCGTGGCCGATAAGCTATCTCATGTTGGCTTTGTTTAAGAGGAAGTGAGTTTGCTACACTTTCTTCTTGAATTAGCCTTCATGCACTGACTGAGTTGAGAATATTTGAGGTTTAGGATAAGTCCCTTAGTGGCTCCTTCCCTCCTGACTACTTCAAGTCTGGATCAAGTTCTTCCTTAGAGCTCCATACTTAGTAGTCGCTCTAGGTCAGATAGTGTATGTCCCGTTGACGACAGATTATCCCGATGACCAGTTCTGCTTGGAAAGTTCTAAGCCTATATCCTTTCTTTTCAGATTGATTATTGCACATCGACAAGAACCTTATGTTTGTTAGTTCTCACTATGCTGATGGAGACACCACTCATGCTGATGGATACACCTTAGGTTGGTTGGTTCTCACACCTTAGGAGACACCACTCATGGCAAATGTAAGTCTGCTATGCTTTCTCCTTGAGTTGGCCACTATATATCCATAGGCTTTCTTTTCCTGGGCTCAGGATAACGCCCCTAGCAGCACCTCCCCTATGGGCACTATATCTGGATCACATCCTTTGCAACCTCATTTAGACACTACTTGGGTTACTATCAGATTAGATAGTTCCCCTTTCCTATTATCCACTTTGTGCTTAGAGAATCCATCTTGTGGATGGGCAGATTCTCCATTGGTTATGTAAATCAGCGATAGGTCAAGGTTGACATATTCCCTTCTCAGTGTGGTCCCTCACACTTTAAAAGGGTCCACACAAACATATAAATAAAATATATATTCACTTGTGGAATAGGAGAACACCCCTAGTGGTACCTTTTCCTATGCAGACATTCTATTTTAGGGCACTATCAATAAAGCTCCCTATAGGAATCATCTGACTACTCTTGAGTTGATATAAATCCCTAATAGCATTCACTCAGTAGTCACCCTTAAGTCAGGTTCTATTTGTTGTGCTACCAATAGATCACCCTAGCTGTTGTTCCCTACTTTAGAAGATGTAAGTCTGCTATGCCATCTTCCTAACACAACTGTTGCACAATGAAAGGCAACCCCATAGGTTGGCTAGCCCTACCCCACGACCAATAGACTATCCATTTGGATTTGTAAATCTGAGAAAGGATAAGTTGATGTAGCTCTATTGAGCTCATTTTTAGGATGAGCTCTCAGCCCCTCCATCTTAGGCATAGGACTTCTCTTACTTTAAGAGTTTCATAGTCTTAAGACACATTTAGTGATTAGGTGGACACTCAACCTAGCCCTAGAGATTTAGAAGAGTTAGCCATAAGAATAGGTCATGCCTTAGTGGTTTTAGGAAAATTTTCCTACCCTTAGCATGAACCATTCCTCACTTTCCTTCCTTCAAGTCAAACTCCAAATCAATCTTATTTGATTTTCTCCAAAATCAAATAAACTCTATGTGATTGAAATTCATAATTGAAATCCATGATTGAAACCCATGAATGAAATTCCTAAGTTCAAATCTTTCTTAAAGTCCTTAATCTTTCTTGACTTGTCTAAATCATGATCTAAACCAAATCAAACTCATGAGATTTTCTCATAATTTATTTATATTCTAATTTGTATTCACATATATAAATGAAATATAAATTCAAATCAATCAAACTAAACTCAAAATTCAAAATCAATTCATGAAATTTCTTAAGTCCCTTAATTCCCTTCTTAAGGACTTATCCAAAATCAACTCTAAATCAATTCAAACTCATGGAATTTTCTCATAAATAATTTAAATTCTCATTTATATTCACATATATAAATGAAATATTTATATAAATTAATCAAATCAAATCCAAAAATTAAATTCCAAATTTAAAATCCTTCTTAAGTCCTTAATTCCCTTTTAATGGACTTCGCCTAGATCATGATCTAAACCAAATCAAACTCATGAGATTTTCTCTTGATCAATTTATATTCTCATTTATATTCCCATATATAAATGAAATATAAATTCAAACCAATCAAACTAATCTCAAAATTCAAAATCAATTCATGAAATTCACAAGTCCTTTAAGTTTTCCATCATGGACTTAGCTAAAATCATGTTCAAGTCAATTCAAATTCATGGGATTTTCTCATAACCCATTTATATTCTCATTTATATTCACATATAAATGGAATATAAATATAAATCAATCAAACCAAATTAAAAATTCAAGCTTCAAACTCCAAAAAATTTCCTGGCCCTTTAAATTCCTTTTAATGGACTTAGCAAATCATGATCAAATCACTTCAAACTCTTGAAATTTTCTCATAATGCATTTATATTCTCATTTAGATTCACATATGTAAATGAAATATAAATTCAAACAATCAAAACCATTCCAAAATCAAAACTCAAATCCACTTCAACCTAAGCCTTTCAAGTCAAAATCTTGAACTTAGCCAAATCAACTTCAAATCAAGCCAAACTCTTGATTTTTCTTCATGATTCAAACAACCCTACAATCATGAATCCAAATATACATACAAACTTCAATCACCAAACCAAAATCTAATTCAAAAATCAAACCCCAAATTCATTCATATTCTTCCTTTGAATATGAAATTGTCAAATGAATCAAAACCCATTTGACTTCAAACCACTTGCAAATGGAATTATATTTAATCATAAGTCCATATACAAGTTCAATCAAACTCAAATCAAGCTTTGACCAAGTCATTTGACGCACTTAGGCTCACTTGACCCTAAGTGACCTAAAGTACCCTTATTAGACAAATTCTAATCCTAACCAAATTGGATTGAATCAAACTCACCTATGTCTCTCATCATGATCAACAATAATCATGGGATGATCAATCAATCAAATTAGGTCAAACCTAAGGGTTGACCAAGTCAACACTTAGCCAAAATGAAACCTAACATAGCCAAAATTCACCATAGGCCAAATTGATTGAAACCAATGATCTAAGTTCATTCATGAACTATGTTTGAACTTGACCAAGTCAACATTTGAGCCCAACCTAGCCTAATTGGCTACTTGACCCAAGTTGACCCAACTTGACCTAAAAAATCAAAATGTGTCAAAACTTGATCTAAGCCAAATTGATTGAAACCAATGGGTCAAGTTCATTCCAAATCACTTGTTGAACTTGACCAAAGCCTCAATTGGCCAACTAGACCTAACCTAGTCCAATTGACCTTGAACCCAACTTGACCTAAAGAGGTCATGTTGAGCCAAATTCAAACTTAACCAAAATTAATTGGAAATAAAGATACCAAATCCACTCCATATGACTAACCAAACCTAAACCTACCCATGACCTAGCTTAAGTAGGTCAAATGGGTAAAATTGGTCAACTTGACCCATTTGACCTAAATGAAGTCATATGAGCCAAATTCAAAACTAAACAAAATTAAATCAAACCAAAGCCACCAAAACATTTCAAATGGTCATATGAACTTGACCTAACCCTTGGTTTGACCCAATTTTACCAATTGGTCAACTTGACCCAAGTTGACCCATTTTGACCTAAATGGGTCAACATGAGCCAAACCATATCAAATGAACTCCAAATCCAATGAAACTTGGCCAAACCTATTTTCTTCACATACCCAACATATCAAAATTTAAAAATAAGCAAAATGACCATTGTATCCCTAGGCCATAGAGCAAATTTTGATCTAATCCATGGGCAATTTGGTCAAGCCCTATTCATGTCAACTTGATACCTTCTTAATAGGTCAAGTGGACACAATGGAGAGTGGTGCACCCAACCAACCAAGAGCTCAAATTGACCATGTGACAACTTCAAACAGCCCAACCAACCCTTTCCATATGGTTAATTGGATCAAAATGGTAACCCAAGCTTGATTAGTCCCCATTTTGGGGAGATATGCTCCCCCTAATTCCATTTGAATTCAACACCCTCATTATTGATTGAGTAATAGAGAGTGTTAGGAGGCATCAGAGAGCATTCCTAAGCTTCCTAGTAAGAATTGAAATCAAGCTTTCTCAGTTTTCTAAAGCAAGGAGAGGTTGAATTTAATCAAAACTGCAAGAAAGAGGAAGAGGTGTTGATCTGTAGAGAGATCTACTCAACCCCAAGGCTTGAAACTTTCAACAGGGCTTCATCTCCACTAAACATAAACCCCAAGTTTATGTTTAGATTTATTTTTAGTTTATTTTATTTTATGTAGTTTAGGTTTAGGTTTAGCTTTAGTTTAGGGTTTTCGTTTAGGTTTTATTTATTTTAGTTTAGGTTTAGGTTTATTTTATTATTATTTTAGGTTTAGTTTTTTTTAGTTTAGGGTTTAGGTTTTATTTTTTATTTATTTTTAGGTTTAATTTTTAGGTTTAGGTTTTTATTTAGTTTTTATTTTATTTTATTTTATTTTAAGTTGATTTTATTTTTATTTTACATTTATTTTTATTTTATAAAAGATTTTTATTCTAAGGTTTATTTTAATTTTTAGTTTAATTTAGGAATTTATTTATTTTATTTTAGTTTATTTTTATTTTTATTTTTATTTTATTTTTAGGTTTAAGTTTAGGTATTTCTTTTATTTTATTACATTATTTTATTTAGGTTTAGGCTTTTTTAACTTTATTTTTAGGTTTTATTTAATTTAGGTTTAAGTTTTTAGGATTCTAGGGTTTAAGGTTTAAGGTTTATAGTTTTAGGGTTTAGGATTTTAAGGTTTAGGGTTTCGGGTTTAGGGTTTAGGGTTTAGTGTTTAGGGTTTAGTGTTTTAGGGTTTCGAGTTTAGGGTTAGCTTAGGGTTTAGGTTTAGTTTAGGGTTTAGTGTTTAGGCTTTAGGGTTTAAGGTTTAGGCTTTAAGTTTTAGGGTTTAGGGTTTTTAGGGTTTAAAGTTAGTTTAGGGTTTAGGGTTTAGGGTTTTAGGGTTTAAGGTTTAAGGTTTAGGGTTTCATTAGTGTTTAAAATTTAGGGTTAGGGTTGGGGTTTAGAGTTTAGGGTTTAGGGTTTAGGGCTTTTTATGGTTTAGGGCTTTTTAGGGTTTACGGTTGTAGGTTTAAGGTTGAAGGTTTAGGGTTTAGGGTTTAGGGTTTAGGGTTAGTTTTCTGGTTTTTTGTTTAGGGTTTAGGGTTTAGGATTTATTGCTTAGGGATTCTAGTTTAGGGTTTTTTGTTTTTAAAATTAAGGAAACCAACATTTTTAGGTTTATTTAGTATATTTTTTTATTTTAGTTTATTTTAATTTTAATTTTTATTTTGGTTTATTTAGTTTTTATTTATTTATTTTAGTTCATTTTATTTTTTATTTTTATTTAGGTTTATTTTTTATATTTATTTAGTTTATTTTATTTATTTTAGTTTAAGTTTTTTTTATTTTAGATTTTATTTATTTTAGTTTAGTTTCTATTATTTTAGTATAATTTTTAAGTTTAGGTTTAGGTTTATGTTTATTTTTTAGTTTAGTTTTATTTTTATTTTATTTTTTGTGTTTAGGTTTTATTTTTTATTTTTAGGTTTAGGTTTAGGTTTTTATTTTATTATTTTGGGTTTAGATTTTAGGTTTTTATTTTAGGTTTGTTTTTTTAGTTTAGGTTTAGGTTTATTTTTAGTTTATTCTATTTATATTTAGTTTGGGCTTTAGGTTTAATTCATTTTAGGGTTTAGGTTTAGGTTTAAAATATTTTATGTTTAGGGTTTAGGTTTAATTGTTTATTTATTTTTAGGTTTATTTTTTAGGTTTAAGTTTTTATTTAGTTATTATTTTATTTTATTTTTATATTAGGATTAGTTTTTATTTTATTTAGTTATTTTATTTTTTTTAGTTTAATTTAGGTTTTTATTTATTTTATTTTATTTTAATTTTAATCTTTTATTTTAGTTTCTTTTTAGGTTTAGGTTTTAGTTTAAGTTTTTATTTTATTTCATTATTTTATTTTGGTTTATGTTTTTTTATTTATTGTAATTTTTAGGTTTTATTTAGTTTAGGCTTAACTTTTTAGTTTATTTGGGTTTAGGGTTAATTGAGGGCTTAGAGTTTAGGATTTAAGGTTTGGGGTGTAGGGCTTAGAGTTTTGGGTTTAGTTTAGGTTTTTGGGTTTAGGGTTTTATAGTTTAGGGTTTTTGGTTTGGGGTTTTTAGGGTTTAGGGTTTAGAGTTTATGTTTCAAGTCAAGGGTTCAGGTTTTAGTTTAGGATTTAGGGTTTTGGCCTTTTTTTTTTACAAAGAACAAATTTAGATTCAACATTTTTTTTTTATTTCATCAACTAAGTAACATACCAAGTTTTCTAAGACACAAGCGATGACATAGATCAAAAATGAGCACACATAGAGTAAATCAAAGACCCTAGATAACTAGAACCATCTTTTCTATAAAGACATAGTTCCATAAGTAGCATATCGGATCGGTCGTTCTTTAGTTTGTCTAGTTCCCATTAGAACTGCATTATCCTCTCGAGTAACAGGATCCACCATCATATCCTCAATCTCTCCCTCCGCCACCACTATGGTTGTAACCTCCATCGCTCCTCCTGCCTCCATAACCACCACTACACCACTTCATTCTCCACCTTTCCTCATCAATATTTTTGTCTGGGTTTTGAGTTGAGGTTTATTATGTTTTAGGGCTTAGGTTTATTTTTTAATTTATTTAGTTACTTTAGGTTTAACTTTAGGGTTTGGGGTTCAGGTTTAGGGTTTAGGGTTAGAGTTTAGAGTTTAGGGTTTAGGGTTTAGGGTTTAGGGTGTAGTGTTTATGATTTAGGGTTTAAGGTTTTAGGGTCTATGCTTTTATGGTTTAGGGTTTAGGATTAGGGTTTAGGGTTTAGGGTTTAGAGTTTAGGGTTTTTTAGGGTTTAGGGTTTAGGGTTTAGGATTGTAGGTTTAGGGTTATAGACTTACGATTTAAGGTTTAGGGTTTACGATTTAAGGTTTAGCATTCTTTTTTAATTTAGTAAACTGATAGGTTTAGGTTTATTTAATTTATTTAGCTTATTTTTTATTTATTTTAGTTTATTTTATTTTTTATTTTTATTTATGTTTATTTTGTATTTTTATTTAGTTTAGTTTATTTATTTTAGGTTTATTTATTCTAGTTTAGGTTTTTTATTTTAGTTTTTTTTGGTTTAGTTTTAAGTTTAGATTTATTTTTGAGTTGAGTTTTATTTTTATTTTTATTTTTTAGGTTTAGGGTTTATTTTTTATTTTTATGTCGAGGTTTATGTTTTTTTTAGGTTTAGATTTTAGATTTTTATTTTAGGTTTATTTTTAGGTTTTATTTTTTAGTTTATGTTTAGATTTATTTTTAGTTTATTTTAATTTATGTAGTTTAGGTTTAGGTTTAGCTTTAGTCTAGGGTTTATGTTTAGGTTTTATTTATTTTAGTTTAGTTTATTTTTGTTTAGGTTTAGGTTTATTTTATTTTTATTTTAGGTTTAATTTTTTTTTCAGTTTAGGGTTTAGGTTTTATTTTTTTATTTATTTTTTAGGTTTAACTTTTAAGTTTAGGTTTTAATTTAGTTTTTACTTTATTTTATTTTAAGTTGATTTTATTTTTATTTTATAAAAGTATTTTATTCTTAGGTTTATTTTCTTTTTTTCATTTAGTTTAGGAATTTCTTTATTTTATATTAGTTTATTTTAATTTTTTATTTTATTTTATTTTTAGGTTTAAGTTTAGGCATTTATTTTATTTTATTACATTATTTTATTTAGGTTTATTTTTTTAAAATTTTATTTTTAGGTTTTATTTAATTTAAGTTTAAGTTTTTAAGATTTTAGGGTTTAAAGTTTAGGGTTTAGGGTTTACAGTTACAATTTTAGGGTTTAGGATTTTATGGTTTTTGTTTAGGGTTTAGAGTTTAGGTTTAGGGTTTAGTGTTTAGGCTTTAGGGTTTAATGTTTTTAGGGTTTTGAGTTTAGCTGGCAGGGTTTAGGGTTGGTTTAGGGTTTAGGGTTTACTTTAGGGTTTAGGGTTTATGCTTTAAGTTTTAGGGTTTAGGCATTAGGGTTTAGGGTTTTTAGGGTTTAAGGTTAGTTTAGGGTTTAGAGTTTAGGGTTTTAGAGTTTAGGGATTAGGATTTAGGGTTAGGGTTAGGGTTTGGAATTTAGGATTAGGGTTAGGGTTTAGAGTTTAGGGTTTAGGGCTTTTTATGGTTGAGGGCTTTTTAGGGTTTAGGGTTGTAGGTTTGAGGTTCAAGGTTTAGGGTTTATGGTTTAGGGTTAGTTTTCTAGTTTATTGTTTAGGGTTTAGGGTTTAGGATTTACTGTTTAGGGATTAGGGTTTAGGGATTTTTAGATCTAGTTTATTTTTTAGATTTAGGTTTTTATTTAGTTTTTATTTTATTTTATTTTAGGTTTATTTTATTTTTATTTTACATTTAGTTTTCATTTTATTTAGGTTTTTTATTCTTAGATTTATATTTTTTTTATTTTGTTTAAGTTTTTATTTATTTTATTTTAGTTTATTTTTTTATTTTATTTTATTTTATTTTTATGTTTAGGTTTAGGTTTTAGTTTAAGCTTTTATTTTATTTTATTATTTTAATTTATTTAGGCTTAGGTTTTTTATTTATTTTATTTTTAGGTTTTCTTTTAGTTAGGTTTAGGTTTTTACATTTTTAAGGTTTAGGGTTTAGGGTTTAGGGTTTAAGGTTTAGGGTTTAGGGTTTAGGGTTTTAGGTTTATGGTTTTAGGATTTAAGGTTTAGGGTTAGGGTTTACGATTTAGGGTTTAGGGTTTAGTGTATAAGCTTTAGGGTTTATGATTTTAAGGGTTTTTGATTTAGGGTTTAGGGTTTAGGGTTAGTTTAGGGTTTAGGGTTTAGAGTTTTAGGGTTTAGGGTTTAGGGTTTATGGTTTAGGGTTTAGGGTTTAGGATTAGTTTAGGGTTTAGGGTTTAGGGTTTTACGATTTAGGGCTTAGGGTTTAGCATTTAGGGTTAGGGTTAGGGTTTGGGGTTTAGGGTTTAAGGTTAGTTTACTCTTTAGGGTTTAGGGTTTAGGGTTGAAGGTTTAGTATTTCAAGTTTAGGTTTAGTTTTATGGTTAGATTTTAGGGTTTAGGGTTTAGGATATGTGGTTTACCGTTTTTTTGTTTTTAAAATTAGGTAAACCAACATGTTTAGGTTTATTTAGTTTATTTTTTTATTTATGTTTGTTTATTTTAATTTTTATTTATATTTAGGTTTATTTAGTTTATTGTTTATTTATTTTAGTTTATTTCATTTTTTATTTTTATTTTAGTTTATTTTTTATTTTTATTTAGTTTAGTTTATTTAGTTTAGTTTTATTTATTTTAGTTTAGGTTTTTATTTTATTTTTTTATTTTAGTTTAGGGTTTTTTATTATAGTTTATTTTTTTAGGTTTAGGTTTATGTTTATGCTAATTTTTAGTTTAGTTTTAAGATTTAGGTTTTATTTTTTTAGGGTTTTTATTTTATTTTTAAGATTTAGGTTTTATTTTTTAGTTTTTAGGTTTAGGTTTAGGTTTTTATTTTATTTCTTTAGGTTTAGATTTTGGGTTTTTATTTTAGGTTTATGTTTTGGTTTTTTTAGTTCAAGTTTAGTTTTATTTTTAGTTTATTTTATTTTATTTAGTTTATGGTTTAAATTTAGGTTTTATTTATTTTAGTTTAGTTTATTATATTTTAGGTTATGTTTATTTTATTTTGTTTATTTTAGGTTTATGTTTTTTTTAGTTTAGGGTTTAGGTTTTATTTTATATTTATTTTTAGGTTTTATTTTTTGGTTTATTTTTTAGGTTTAGGTTTTTATTTAGCTTTTATTTTATTTAGGGTATTGTGTCGCCATCCTTCAAGTTCTTTGATGGTAGTGGGAACCCATGGTAACACATTGCACACTTTAGAGCCGGTTGTTGCAACACTGGTGGCAGCAACGTAGTCCTCTTTTACCTTTTTGTTAGCAATTTGTCAGTTGTTGCATTTGATTGGTACGCCGAACTGTCCAACGGTTTGATGAAGACTTTTACTGAGTTGGAGCACCCCTTCATTAAGTGGTTTGCTAGAGGTCAGTAGAAGGTGACTGTAGGCGACCTCATTATAGAGAAATAGAAACTCAACGAGTCACTTGTTGATTACATTCTCAAGTGGCACAACCTGTGCATGAAATGCTAACCACACCTGTCCGAACAGCATGACATTGAGAATCTTCTCAAGAATATCCAGGGCTCGGTCGCCTTCATGCTTAAGGGCTTTACCATCAAAACATTGGAGAAATTAATCATCAAGGCGGTAAGCCTACAAGAGGAAGCCAAATAGTTGCCCTTTGCTGACCAATTATATAGGTCCAAGCCACAGAAGGTGTTTGAGAAGAAGCTAGGGATAGTTATGTTAATGGATAGAGAAAAGTAGCCAGCCAGAGTTCAGTATGAGAGACTACGAGCTCAGCAGCCTCTTTTTCCACCTCCTCTTCCACCACCTCGACCATCATATCGGCCACCACAGTCACGACCATTTCCACCACCTCAATAGCCTAACCAGCAGTGGTATTCATATCTATCGCCAAGTAGCTACTTTCCACCTACTCTTTCCGATAGATTGAATAAGCCATATTCATTCAAAAGGGAGGTAGTTAGGAAAATCTTTAAGAATCTCTTAAACAAACCTGACTTTCAGTTACTAGAGCCTAAGAGGCTGGAGGAAGTGGGCAAGAGCGATGATCCTAGCTATTGCCATACCACCATATGTTAGACCTTGTCTTAGAGGATTGTATCACTTTTAAGGACTAGCTTGAGCACAGCTACAAGATGAGAGCCATAGTTATCTCTAAGGAGTACTTATTAAAACAACCATCTAGTTCTGTTAGAGTAATCCTTGGGGATACTTACGATCCTCTTATGACCAAAGAAGGTTAGGATATCTCCCTATCCCGAACCTCTGAAAAGATCATTTCTAAGATCAAGAAACTTTTCTTGCAGGTGCCTGAAGTAGCTCAAACCTCCAACACCATGGAATGTTTGCTAGTTGCAAAGGATAACTTGGGAAGGGTGACAGCCCACCAGCAGCAACAACCCACCATACTAGCCCGGGATAGTCCAGTAGCATAGCCACCATCCAAGCCTAGTACTCCCTCCACTGTTGCAGCTACCACCTTTTCTACTAGCTCCTCTTCTACCAATAGGAGCGTTGTATCTGCGGATAAGGGCACTAAATCCCTTACTCTGCTTACTTGATTTCTATCATGTACATCCACCCAAATAGAAATTAATGAAGAAAGCTATTTCTACTTATATATTATCTACTTCTGATGCTCTTGATTTTATTCCTATTGAGAGCTCTTCGAGTCTAAATAAAAATAATAGCTATAGTAGTTATGATCCTTTCCTTTTTGATTCAGAGTCAGATTATCCTTCTATGAATCAATCAGGTTTACCTCTTGAGATTGACTTGGAGTTAATTGACTCTGAAGATCCCATAAGATAAGCTGTAGGTATGCCCGATGAGAAGGTAGAACATTCCGCAAGCTCATCATTCCAATAAGTCACTATAGTCAACTTACACAGTGACATAATTCTACCTCATTGGGTAGCACCTTAAGATAAGGGTAAGTAAGTCATTGGTTTGAGTGCGCAGATAACCCCTCCATAGGATGCTCCACCTATAGATATGCTTATGGAGAACCAAGCCAAAGTTGATTATAATATCCTAGCTCACCTTAGAAAAATTCCAGCTAAGTTAAGCATATGCGACACCCTTGTCTTATCCAAAAATATGAGGGTATGATCTAAAGGCTGTCACTACTAAGGTTTAAATGATCAATTTCTATATATTCAAATTTAAACTAATTATTAGATGATCAAATATTCAAATAAAAATATTAATAAATATATAAATTAAATGAAATTAATTATTTTAATTTAAGGTTAAAACCATCCACCCCTCCGCAACTATTTATCTAGGGGTGACAAATTAAGAAGACTTTCATTCACAAAGAGTCAATGTCAAATTAAATACATAACTATTTTCACACTTAAATAATCTTAAGCCTGTAAAGATGTGACTCGTGTTCTCTGTCCGAGTGGTTTTGCCACAAAATAACACCACATAAATGGCAGTTACGACCAGGGCCCTCTGACCAGGTGGCTTGTCATAAAATAACACCACTAAATTACGGTCACGGTCGTAGCCGTATGTTTCCCAATGACTTTACTCTTTAAGCTGTGAACTATATAATACATTTGATTGGGAAAAAACCCTCTGTTATCTAAGATTGACTTATATTTGTCCCTTTAGACAAACACTCCCCTAGGTCTACAAGGACACCTTGGACAACATAACCCATGGTTGCTGATAAGGATCCTTCTGTCAGGTTGAGTCGACTACCTCCTCTGACTAAGTGGACCTGGGATCGCGATAGCTCGGGATGATAGAACCATGGGATATAGATCAGGCGCATCATCATTTCCCCAAACATAAGCTTTAAATTAAATAATAAATCTCATAAATTATAAACTCCACTCACTGCTATTATACACTCACTACTTAGCGATTCATCTACTAGCCTTGTCAGTGCTCTCGATTGGGAGGGCTAATTAACTATAGGTGCTTGTGCCTATAAGAAACTTAGAACTAGATCTAAGGTCCTTATAAAATGAGGGAGAAATCTCTAGGTAGTGCCTTTCTACTATTCAACCTTCTGAAAATTACATCGACATTCAACTCATTCTCTTTACGCAAAGAGGTCATGGTGAATTTTTGGATCCCACAAATGGCTTAAAAATTTTTGTTATCCCTATTATTCTAATGCCATGATGTACTTAGTGTTGATCCTTGTCTTTTCTCCTTCTCTAAACTAAACATAGATTATATCCCTATATTTTAATTTTTTGAGCCAAACCCACTTTAATATGCTTTATTTTCATCGGAGCATAAATTATCTATTTTGCCTTATGTAATCTCCTACTCGTCCATTGGATCTATTTTAAAATGTTAGCCTTGGCTTTTGTTTGGCCACTATTTGGGGGCTTACTTATTTCTGTTATCATGTATGATGACTCTTGTTGGCTGATGTTTATTTTCTTGTTGGTTCATGCAATGATGTATTGTTCCTTTTCACTCTGGGCTAGTGACATCTCATTGTTTATAACCCCTTGTTGGTTGGATGCTCATTTTGATTTATTGTCCCTTTTGAACTTCTCTCTATGGTTAATATTCCTATAGTTGTTTCATTACATAATTATCATTTAATGATGATTCTTCTTTTCCTAAGCCTGATTAAGATCACTGGAGTTTTTCAAGGTTCATGAGTTCTTCTGTTGTCATTCTTTTTTTATTTTTATTATGGCTTTAGGGTTTAGGGTTTACCCAACCCAACCAAGCCAAATTAAATCAAACCTAACTAAACTAAATTAAATAAAACCCAACCAAACTGAACTAAACCAACCTAAATCAAATCACATGTCGAACCAAACTAACCCAAATAAAATCACATACCGAACCAAACAACCCCAAATCAAATCACATATCAAACCAAACCAAACCAAATCATATCCAACAACAAATCCAACCCAATCAAACCAAACCAAACCAAATTAAACTAAACTAAATCATCTAACCTAACCAAACCAAACCAAACTAAACCATACCAGATCAAACCAAACCAAACTAAACCAATCCAAATCTAACCAAACCTAACCTAACCCAACCTTATCAAACCAAACCAAACCTGACCAAACCAAACTCAACCCAAACTGACACAAACGAAACCGAACAGAGTCGAATAAAATCAAATCAAACTGAATCAAACCAGACAGAACTAAACCAACTCCAATCAAACAAAACCCATCCAAACCGAACCAAACCCAACTGAACTAAACCATACCGAACCCAATCCAACCCAACCCAATCCAAGCCAATTTAATTAAGAATATTCATTTTAGAGGATGTAAATGTATTGCTATTCTTTTTTGGATTATAATCTATACCAATAGAATTATATATTGTCTTAAACCAAAAAATTTTTTTATCAAAATTGATATTGATAGTTCAGTTTCTAATAATAAATATGTTTGTGATGGTATTCTGAGAGATATAGATTATAATGTGATATGTGCTTTTACTTGTCCTTTAACTCTTTTTGCGGTTATTCATTACGAACTCATGGCAATTTATCATGCTATTAAAATTTATTTGATTAAAGGATTTTGATATTTGGATTGAGGTTGTTGCAAGTTTATTACTTGATATATTCCAATTTGAAAAAAAAGGGGAATCTGAGATGTTTCATTTAGTTAATCAAACTAAAAGCCTTCTCTTAGAGAAGGAAATACTTATGTGTATTTTTTTCCAACCTAGGTACTAATTTACCTGAATTTACTTTATTTTCTAATCAAAATCTTCGAAAACAACTTAGAAATATGGTTAAGCTGGATAAAATCAAATTACCTTATATAAGAATTAAATAATTATATTTGTTGATAAATTTTTATACTTATTTTAATTCTTTTATTGTCTGTATTTTTTGTTTTTTGATAATTTTCTTTAGCTGCTTTGGTCGCAATGATGTGACCATTCTTTGATTGATTGATTGGTGGCATTGTTTGCAACCCTTTAATATAAGTTTAGATGACATTCATTCTTTGCCCCTTTCAGTTTTGGCTAGGCTTCAGATATTTATAAAAACAAGCCTTTTCCTAGTGGATAATGCATTTTATTTAGCTTTAGCAGCTTTGAAACTATCCTACTTTTATGTTGGGGTTCTTGTACTAGGATTCCTATTTTTTATTATCCTTAAGTGTTTTATTTAGGGTGGATTGTTGGATCCTTTTGGTTGTATGGTTGTTTGCCTTTTGGGTTTTGATTGTATTTTTTATTTTACCTCTTTTCTTTTATTGGGTATTAAGTGTTGTCTTTTTTGATGGAATACTTAGTCTCTTTATTTTGCTTTGATATGTGCGTATATGGTCCCTTGTAGCTGTTGTGGTTTGATTGTTTTGATGTGTGGATGGTGTTTTACTTTGTTTGGAGGTTTCGGCTGGAAAGTTGTTCGGGCTGTTCTGGTGGTGTTGTTTCGACCTCCTTTCTATCTCAGTTGTTTGGTTCGATTTGTTTTTCTTTGGGGTTGGTGTTTCTCTTCTGCTTTTGTTGTGTCCTTCGATTGAGTTCTTTTTATATACCTATGTGGTGTATTGCTCCCTCTTTATAGTTGGTTAGTTTGTGGTGATTTGTGGATTCTTTTGGATAGGATAGCTATCATGTTATCTTCTCTCTTAGGTTGATAGCAATTCATTTCTGTGTAACCTTTCTTTGGAAGTTGATGGCTTAAAAAATTTTGTTATTCCTATTATTCTAATGCCATGATGTACTTAGTGCTGATCCTGAGCTTTTCTCCTTCTTTAAACTAAACTTAAATTCTATCCTTATATTTTAATTTTTCAAGCAGAGCCACTTTATTATGCTTTATTTTCATTAGAGCATGGATTATCTATTTTGCCTTATGAAATATCCTGTTATATATATATATATATATATATATATATATATATATATATATATATATATATATATATATATATATATATATATATATATATATATATTAGAATATATAAATAACATGATTTTATATCTATATTTTTATCATTAAAATTACAACTTAAAATTATATTTTATAAATTTTAAATATATTATATTTAATTATTATCTACATTTTATAAAGTTATTAAAATAAACTTTATATTTTTATTGTAAAATATAGTATATTTTAATAAATCATATTCTTATTATAAATTATATATGTATTTATAAATTCATATTGTAAAATTTTAGAATTTTTACAAATAATTATGACTTAATGAGATTTAGATGAATCTTTAGATATAAAATATTAATATTAATTTAAAGTTTTAAATATTACATTAAAGTGAAATATTTAGCTACTCATTTTCAGATTTAAGGATTCAGATGTTAATAATATTTTATTATATTTACTTACTCTATATTAATTCTAATTTGATTAAATAAATAATAAAAAATTAAGAAAAAATCTTGATTAATAATCAAGTACTAATTTACTAAAATTATTGAAAATCAAATTGTATTTAGTCAAATAAAATAAAATAAAATAAATTTATTTTTTAAAAACTAATTAAATTAGCAATAGTAAAATAATTTATAGAATTAATCAAATATAAGAATTTATATTTAATCAAATTTTTACATAAATAATATTAATTTTCTTAATTTAACATATAGAATTATTAGTAATTATTATTTCTTATTAAGTTAATTTAAAAGGAAATCAAATGATTAAATTTGTATATTTATAAATAAATTATAGAAAGATTTATATATATATATTATATAATTTTTATTTATTTATATATTTATTTATTCAGTATTTTTTATTTTAAAAAATAATTATTTATTTTAAAAAATAAATGATAATAATATTTTGATGTGATATATATATATATATATATATATATATATATATATATATATATATATATATATATATATATATATATATATATATATATATATATAATAAACGTAAATTTCGCTGAGAGGATCATAATCCAACAAACCTTTCGGGAGATCGCGGCGGGTCTTTCTGCGCCTTGCGCTGCTGCTTGAAACTCAGGAAGTCGCAAAGTGAGTTCTCGTGAAACCGAAATTTACAGCATAACGGGATTTGGGTGCTGTTTGAAACCCTCATCTTTCTCCCTTTCGCTCCCTTTCTACAGTGATACGCAGCGAAGGTAACCCCATACCCTTTTCCGCGCTCTTTAGTTTGAATAAATCCGAAAGCGGTTTAACGGATTACGCAGGTGGATTTGACTTGCTCAAAAATACTGTTTGGCTGGATTTAAGTTAAATCCGGCTTAAATCCAGATCAAATTTTGCAATGGAACAGCTCTTAGAAAAAAAACAAACTTTGGATTGCTTTTGGTAATGAACGACCGTTTGGCAGGATTTACTATAAATTCTATGCAAATCCTTGTACCAAACACCTGCGTAATTACTGCTGTTGAATGGCAGTATTCTATTTAAATCTTAATTTTTATCTCAGCTCAGATCGTGTTAAAAAAATTCGGAAGGATAATCAACCAGGGAGCGGTAGTTCTGCAAAGAAATGTCAAGCTTGGATTTGGAAATCCTCAGGTCGGCTGGAGTTTGTTTTTTTTAACTGATAAAGCTATGAAATCTCACCCACCAAGCTCTTCGAAAATGCCCATCAGGTTCAGAATGTGAGTTCATTGCTTTCTTTTTACTATCAGTCTCAATCCCCCCTTCACCCTTTTTCCTTCTCTCTCTCTCTCTCTCTCGTCTTGGAGCAACATTTTTTTCCTTGAATTACATACTCCTTCTGCTGGAAATGAGACTCCTAGTTTAAAATCTCTAACCCAATTTTTTGTAAACATTTTTGGTTAGTTGAGATGATTTTTTTTCATCCTACTATTATTGATGTAATGCGCTAGAACTTATACACATCCCGCTAAGCAAGTCCCTCACGGCACTTGCTTATGAGGCTCTCTTCCCTCCTGGTGATACTCACTTTTGCTTGGCTTAAGTTCAGTGCATCCATGAGAAGCTCTTTTGGTGGCGTGTCACGAAGGGGCTTTGCCAACATTCACTGGCTCCGTCGGAGGCGGGCCGATCCACGCCCTTGGGGGGCACCGAGGAGGACTTGGAGCATCGATCAAATGCTCTCTCACGCATCTACGGTTCTTTCTTCTTGGGGTTTTGTCATGCCTTCCTTTATCTTCTCGGGATCTCTTCAAGGCATTGACATCCCAAGGGATCTAACTTGGGCAAGGCATCTTGCTATGTCATATACCGGGTTTGGAGGACTAGGAGCAGACTCACGGTCGCCCTCATGGAACCCCTAAGGTGCTTGCTGCAAACATCTTGGAGGCATTCACCAACACCTCCGCCTTTCCATTTTGAGAGCAATGGGAGCTCCATCAGTCACATCGGCTGATTCCTCACTCATCTTGGACTCCCCCCCCCCCTCTCGGATGGCTTAAGGCCAATGTTGATGGTGCACTCTATCCTCGGCTTGGTGTCAGTTGTGATTAGAGATGATACTTGCAACCTCATCGTATTCATCTCTTCACCTTGGGGGACGCAGTGGAGCTGCGCTATGCTTACAATTAGGCAGCCATGGATGTATGAATACAAGGCTGATCTTGGAAGGCGACCGGGGTGGTGACTTACCTCCAGATCTTGCGGCGGCTTCTTGGACTACTCTACCGGCCACGATATTGGCTTCCTTCTGATTTTCACCGGTGATCTTCTCACACATCTGAGGGGTAGCGGCGGTGCGTACGTGATTTACTAGTCGACTTTGTGTGGCATTCTTATGATGCTTGTATATTTCTGCTTTTATTATTTTAGAGGATGACCGTGAGCATGTTGCTCCGGCCTAGTTTGTTTGTCTTTTCTAGCTTTGCACTTTTGTGCTCCTTTGTAACCTTCTTTTATTATTAATGCAATATGCAACTTTCAAGGAACCCAAAAACTTTGATTTCTCACAAGGTGCGTGAGTCTAAAGCAACATCCGTGATCCACGGTGCATCGTTTATGGTTGAGACTAGGACGGTATCTGATCGTCTTCGAGCCCCCAACTTTCGTTCTTGATTAATCATCATTGGCAAATGCTTTCGCGTGGTTAGTCTTTCATAAATCCAAGAATTTCACCTCGACTATGAAATCTGAATGCCCCAGTCCCTCTTAATCATTACTCCGATCCAGAAGGCCAATAGGATCAAAATCTTGTGGTGTTATCCCATGCTAATGTATCAGGCGTGGGCTTGCTTTGAGCACTCTAATTTCTTCAAAGTAGCGGCGGAGGCACGACCCGGCCAATTAAGGCTAGGAATGCATCGGCATAAGGGACAAGGCAGGCGTGCACCCATGGCCGGACGACCAACCCAAGGTCCAACTACGAGCTTTTAACTACAACAACTTAAATATATGCTAGGGCTGGAATTATTCTTTGGCCGGACTTGCCCTCCAATGGATCCTTGTTAAGGGGTTTAGATTGTACTCATTCCAATTACGGACTTGAAGAGCGGTATTTATTATTGTCACTACCTCTCAGGTGAGTTGGGTAATTTGCGCGCCTGCTGCCTTCCTTGGATGTGGTAGCCGTCTCGAGCTCCCTCTCGGAATCGACCCTAATTCTCTCACCCATGGTACCACCATCTACCATCGAAAGTTGATAGGCGGATATTGAATGATGCATCGGCCGCGTGCGATCCAGTTATCATGAATCATAGGGAAGCGGGAGAAGCGCATCGGCCTAATAAATGCATCCCTTCAGAAGTCGGGGTTTGGTGCACGTATTAGCTCTAGAATTACTACGGTTATCCGGTAGCGTACCATCAAACAAACTATAAGCGATTTAATGAGCCATTCGCGGTTTCACGCGGTCGAAATAGTTCATACTTACACATGCATGGCTTAATCTTTGAGACAAGCATATGACTCTTGGCGGGATCAACGGGTAGCGTCCCGGCCACATGATCTGATCCCAACCACAACCATATATATATATGGAGGGAGGAAAGAATCGAGTCATACGAAGGATGAAACGCGATCACCTCCAAATAAACCAAGGTGGCGTGACAGAGACCCGATTTCTAAACCACATTCACAATATGATGAGACCCTTCGTCCCGCCTAAGATCTGAGGTTCTCCAAGGCGAGGATGGAAGGGTCTCATTCCACAGGGCAGTCTCCATGCCATGAAAATGAGCATCAGAGGCTAATCCGCGACACATCGACAGATGTTAATACCGATAACGAAAGGATTCCCGTATCAACAGCGACAATCGATCTCCAAAATATTACGAGGCGAGGATTTGAAAGGCACCACAGTTGGCCACACAAAGGTGACCACCTATCAATAAAAGCGAGTCCACAACATTCATGCGGGCTCCGCCTAAGCACATCACCAAGCCCAAAGGCACTGCCCAAAGATAGAGATCAAGAAATCTTCGTCATCAAGCGAACCAAAGGGTCATGATAATGATGCGGATGGTGAGCTCCCACGAGGCACGTACATTCACATCAGAGCGAGAAGAAACTTCATGTGGGATGCGACCCATACTCGAGTCGTCGATTTGTATGCCGCATGAAGCTCTTCCTTCAACTATGCCCAAAAAAATCCTTTTCGATTAATGACATAAGATGAAGGAAGCATCTGAGATCAAGATCATCGCATTATACATACATGTCGGACAACAAAAAACTGTTGCCCATTTCACTCATCTCTAATAGGCAGGCGGGGCAAAATGCACATTCGGACCAGAGTTCAAGCCCAAAAGCTTACTTTTTTTATGGGCGATATGCCCAAATGGAGGCTAAATGCACCCATGAAGCGGCGTCGGAGGTTTTAGAGGTTCCGCCTCAAAAGCGGCAAGACATGATAATTTTGAGCCAGTGCCACCCGCCATGCAGTGGCCGCCCGCCAGGCTGTAGGAGGGGGGGGGGGCATAAGGCCACCATGAGAGCGCCTGGTCGGCCGCATG